>WEKX01020625.1:108524-141024 GCA_013390025.1 Pitta sordida | reverse complement strand
TGCCGCCTGAAATCCGGCTTGCCAGTGGTCAGCTAATGGGTGATGACCTGTCCCTCCTTACTGCAGGAGAGCTGTCACCTTATATCAGTGACCCAGCGCTGAAGCTATTCCAGTGTGCTGTTTGCAACAAATTCACCTCTGACAGCCTGGAGGCCCTAAGTGTGCATGTGAGCTGTGAGCGCTCACTCCCTGAAGAGGAGTGGAGAGCTGTAATTGGAGACATCTACCAGTGCAAGCTCTGTAACTACAACACCCAGCTCAAAGCGAATTTCCAGCTCCACTGCAAGACTGACAAACATATGCAGAAATATCAACTGGTGGCTCACATTAAAGAAGGAGGCAAAACTAATGAGTGGAGGCTGAAGTGTATTGCCATTGGCAACCCAGTTCACCTAAAATGTAACGCCTGTGACTATTACACCAACAGTGTGGATAAATTACGCTTGCATACTACCAATCACAGGCACGAGGCAGCCCTGAAACTGTACAAGGTAAGCCAGTAACAACTTCAGTCAACACTAAGCAAGCTAGGAAATTAACTATTTCAACGCTTATACAACAAAACTTTGATTAATTAACAGAACGAATGTTTATGGAATGTACATATACTCAAACAAAAACTAAGCAGGGCAGTTAGGGAGGAGTGTTCCAGATGAGTCCTGTTGATTCTCCTGGAAACCCATTTAGGATGCACTTTCTGCAAACACGGAGTCCCTAAGTTGTTTTGTTGGGGTTTTGTTAAGTTGCGTTGTAACAAATGACTAGAGGAGTTTTACATCCTTCATAACCTTTTCAGACTTTGTCCATTTCACGTTGATCAGAAGCTTGATGGAGATTATGGAAAATGATGGGGTTTCCATGCCATGCATAAGGAAGGAGATAATTTTCTGGGATACATATCTGTTTGCAACCATAACCTATCTCACCTAAGTTATTTTACATTAGTATTTTCAGTAAGCACATGCAATGCGCCACATTATTACCGAGGATATTCAAAAGTAAGCACTGTCATCCTTTTGTCTGCCCTTCTTTTCCAAGCCAGTAATGATTTTTCACAAATATGAAAGGGTGTGGTGTAGATAAATATGTTAGTAGAATGGTAACTATATTTTTATCTTTACTGGAAAAAACTATGTGGATATAATGAATATGTGGGAGTGATGAATACCATTTATTACACAACTTGTCGTGACTTTTTCCAAACCCTAATTATGGGGTTTCTTTTGCAGTATGTTTACTGGATTGGCTTGATTGTCTTGGTTCACGTACAAAATATATCACATTCATTTCCAAGATGAATAACTTTGTAACTTATTAAAAACTTATTTTGTCTAGAGGATATAAAAATTCAGGAAATATTGCAAACCATTAGTCACTGTAACAAGCTCTAAATATGATTAGAAAATCCATTTTGCAAGTGTTATCTATTGATTTATACTAGAAATCTGTGATAACTAAACTATCAGGAGTCATCTGCTGATTACAGCAACTATGCTGGTTTTCTAATCATGTTGAAAATGTGTACATGGAGAACAAACACAGAAGAGTCTCAACAGACCTCTAGTTTAAGCAAGAAATAACATTTTTCTGGTGTTCAACCGCATTCAGATGGTTTGTCTGAGCTGACACTCTGCATATACAGTAACGTGAATTTTCATTTTATAATCTGGTAGTTATAACCATGGTGTATCTTCTATGAACAGAAATGGCAGTAACACAAGATTTGGTCTATTATATTGTCCTACAGTGCTGGCTGCTCTGCTAACTTAATAATGTATTTTATTTAAATTGCATTTTCCCCTAATTCTAGAGGGGTGTTATTTTTTGTGCCAGTTGTTTGGTTGGTTGGGTTGGATTTTTTTTTTCCAAGATCTAAAGTCCTGTTGTGAAAAGTGCAAAAAGAGCTGAGAGTCTAGTGACCCAGTTTAGTGACCCAGACTACCTCGGCAGCAAAACTCAGTCCACAGGTTCACAGGTTATTCTGAGTTGGAAGGGACCCTCAGGATCATCTAGTCCAACTCCCAAGCGAACGCCCACCCAGGGATCGGGCCCACAAGCATGGAACCATGGGCACCACGCTCCATCCATCCAAGCCTCCCACCAACTAGACCATGTCACTGAGCTGCTCATCCAGTCTTCTCTTAAACACCTCCAGGGATGATGACTCCACCACCTCCCTGGGCAGACCATTCCAATGAGCGATCACTCTCTCTGTGAAAAGTTACTGCTTCCTGTCTTCCATGAAGCCATTTCTTGCACCCTCCAGTTACAGTGATTGTGTAGCAACACTCTAAATCAGGGATTTTTAAATGATACCAGTTGTTGTTGGTCTCATCTCTTTTTTTGGAGTGTTAACCTGGATATTTTAAATTATCTGTTTTATAATGCCATCATTCAGAGAGATGCTACTGCAAATGGTGTCACAGATGGGAATGATAGGAGATGGCAGCTTTCTCAGATGTCTTCACAGCCAAAGCTTTGGAGACTGTTGAAAACAAGATGCCAGCTGCTTATTTTTTTTTAAGAAAGCTATACTCATAGCCATGAAGTTACATGATACATACAAACTGAAAACAGTGCTGTCTCTTCATTCATTCAACTTGAGCCCTAGAGAAATACTGATGGATTATGTTTTGGTTTGCAGCATGCCCTACAAAATATTTGATGTAGAGTGCTAAGGGAGCGAGTATTAGCTCTTAGCCCTCATCACTAAAAATGTCCAGCTGCTGAATCTGCTTCTTTGCTAGATCCTGGTCTGTTAGATGGAGCAATTCAGTAGTGCCTGTGTGATGCTGCTATCACACATGGCAAATGACTCACCACTAGCCTTTCCAGTTCAATCTCTGAATCATTTGAAAACATCCCAGTGGAGAAGGATTCCATAAACTCTTAGACACCCTTTAGGCCTCATGGCCTTCAGAAAGACAATTGAAAGTGTCCAACTGATAAACCATAGGGTTGCAAATCTCCTGATGGATGTATTTTTAAAACTTGTCCCTAGGATTGCTAGTGAGCATATCGGCTTTTTAAAAAGTTTCAGTCCTCATGACTTCTTAGAGAACCTTGAACATTTGAGCCTCACTAGGTTTAATGACTCTCAGAAAGCAGATAACATCCACACACACGTTATTTTTATATAGTTTCATTTTAAAGCTCATTTGGAGGAGAGGAATGCCTCATTTAAAATATTATTTGGGGTATTAGTATTATTTAAATTTGGAGTTGGCAGTGCAGTGCTACGCTGTGTCCGGAATGTCCGAAATGTTCTATATGTATGTGCTTTATAACAGTGTGTAATGCCTCTATACGTCACCCAGAAAACTTTCCTCTTAATTGTGGATGTACATTCAGGCCTCAAAGTGGAACTAAATGAGATTTTGAAAGTCTGTTAATTTATCTGCTGGCTGACTTGATAGTTTTGTCAGGACTTGGTTGAGCTGTTGACACCAGGAGAGTTGTAAACTTTTTTTCTCTTGATATATCAGATAAACTTTTAGAGCACCTAAGGAAAAAAAGGACATTAATTTGCATGAATAATGGATATATGCCTTGGGAGTGATATTGAATATTCATGAATTATGTTTATATTCAAGCAGCTCCTCTTAACTCTTTTAAAATTACGGTGCTGTGAATATGGTTTGGCAAGAAAAACTTCAATACTGAAACCATCTGAAAGCACAGAAAAAGAATCTGTGACTTTGTTCTTTTGCTTTGTCAGGTACCTCAAAGTTTTTCTTTAGTCATTTATATTTATTTAAATGTTATTGTTTTATGAATTTTCCTTGTATAAATCATGCTGTACCACTTGATTTCTCTTCTATGCTTAACTATTGATGGAATAAAAGGATGTCTCTTCATAGCAGTAGCTATGAACGTTAGAGCTTCTCTTCTGAGGCTGTATAATTTTAGGCACTATGGAAATGTCACTTTTAAAAGTTAGATGCTAAATGTAGTGAAGTGAAACCTTTAGCTGTTTTCTAAGTTATTTAAGAAAGAAATGGCCTGGTTGTTCCTTGCAGAAGTGCAGTATTCAAATGGTGTTGATCATGCAGCTCCTAGGAAGCAGAACAAAGACGGCCTTACCCTGAGTGAACTCAGCTTGGCCTAAATGAATTTCCCAAAGTCTTGCATTTGGAATCGTGGAGCTCGATATAAGCACATTAAACCACAGAAGGGTTGCAAGTTCTTGGCAGCATCCATCAAGAGGCATTCAGTGACTCCAGAGGTAAACAGAGAAAGCTTCTATAGCAACAAAGTGCATTTCCATTCTGCAGGAGGAAGCGTTTGGCTCCTGAAGATTTGGGGAGCTAAGGCTGGGCAGTGATCTGTCTCTGTGATGTAAAGTACATATAGCTGGACCTGTTTTTGAGGTAGCCATTTTATAGCTTAATCAAATAGCTTTTGATTGAGGGAACCACATATATCATGTCCTGTGCTCATAAAATAATTTCCAAATACTTTTATTAATAAATAAATAACTACAGGGTAGCCTTTTTTGCGAAGTAAACTGGGATCACAGAATCACAGAATATTCTGAGTTGGAAGGGACCCACAAGGATCATCGAGTCCAACTCTTAACACTCTCTCCCTGGCAGGAATCGAACCCGGGTCTCCCACACGCCGGGTGGGGACACTTACCACTGTACTAAAGTGGGATGACTGAAAAGAAATTTCACTTAACCAAGGAACTGAATGACGTGACCGGTTTCTAATCACAAATAAATATTTGAAGTTAGTCTATGGAAGATATTATTCAATTAGCTGATAATAGTTTTAATAATAATTGCTTTTATGTTGGATGTTTACTGCAGTTTACATCATATAAGCAACTATTTAGGATCTCAGGGAAAGTGATAGGCAGCACTTAGTAGACTGATAGTCAACTGTGTGAGAACTACCTCAGTTTTCCCTTTATTGACAAAATATTGATCCATAATGCTATTAATATGTACTATGTTTGTCAGTTAAATTTGGGTAGATGACTTTACCTCTCGTGTTCTCAAATGGCAAAGATATTACCCAAAAGGAGTGACCTGATTTCAGTTTAAGAAGGTTAAAGGTTACCTCAAAAGCATCATCTGCCTAGCTGCTTAACTTTAAACTGATCAATTTAATGAAAATCTGTTTCGCAGATGGTGTTGTAATGTCTTTGGCAGCATTTAGGCAGCTTTAACATTAGACGTGTGCTAGTAAAAATTATTTCTTTATTTGACCAGAACAACACCTTTTCTTTTATGTTTTAAGGTAAAAGGCATGTGGGATATGGTATTTTGGCAAAGGACCCAGAAACAGAAAGTGTTGATGGTCTTTCCATATGGCCTAAAAATCAGAATACCTCTGTCTATTGCAAACGCTGACTGAAGAAACAAACAAAGCCGTGCTCATTTTTTTTATCATAATGTTTTACTTTGAACCCATAAAAAAGCATTTCAGTCAGAACTGTCCTTGAAATAGGCTTGTCTTCTTTGCCTAGGGTGGAATGCAACAGCATTAACTTTTTTAACCTGGCAGAGCGCACTGATTGTCTCTTTCAGACCTTCTGTTTGTAGATCAGCAGTATTCTTTTCCTTGCTCACAAACCAAGCAGTAATTGTGTTACTTAGCTGCAGATACTATAAATAAGAAGGCGAATTAGTCAATCCAAATGGCAAGTTTTATCTGGGAGGTTGTCTGAATAAACAAAGAATTAAATCCTTGTGAGCGTAAAGCAGAGCTTTGTGTTTATGTCTTCTGAGAATCTGGCCGTCGCAGTTTTTGCCAAGATAATTAAGTTTCAGCACAAGCACGTCTTTCTCTTTTCAGATACGTGCAATTAAATAGGAATTTTTTTGGCTGCTAATGCAATACTGTTATATGTTAGCTTTGTAATTAGCCAGGACTCTATCCCTCTGCTGAAATGCATTGTAATATTACACACAAAAGCATAGCTTGCATGCGACCAATCATGAAAGTAGTGTCCTTTGTTTCATACTGACTTTCCAACTTATTTAAAAGAGTTTACAATAAGCCTTTGTTTTGTCCACAAATGATCGTACACATCTTTCTGAAGAGCCCAATAAAACGAGATAATAACAAAATGAGATAAAGTGTACCATCACGTATTGAAAGCATGGAAGAACAAACAAGACTTTTACTGTATTTTATAGGTTGGATTTATAGTCTGTCCTTGGGTCACTTAGGGCCAAGAATTTTCATGGTCAGCTGCTTGGCCCTGCTACCTAGCATCCTCTGCAGGAAATGCAAATAACGTGCAGCACCTGCTCTTCAGCTGGGATTCTGCACTGCTTTTTTGAAGTGAGGTGTCTACTTCTCTGCTGGTTCAAAGTCAAAAGCTTAATTAGAGCAGCTTTTTTTCTGCATCTGTCATCAGTGAAGCAGAATAGTCTGTCTGGATTCCATAATGCTGTTTGCATATTTGGATTTTAAATCAGCCAGGGATATTGAATGCTTTGCTCATCTTTATCACGTGCAGGAGGTACAAGTGGGATTTAGTGCTTAGGTAACTTTTAGTGTAACAGCTCCCCAAGGAACACTGCTTGGTTTTTTCTCATTATCCTTGTTCTGGATGAAAGCATCGTTGTTAGGAATTAACAACTGAGGGGGGTGTGAAATATATGCATATGGGGACGAATGGACTCACAGCCCAAATCACTTTGTTTGCTTTACTCTGTTTGGCCTGAAATGTTGGTACTTGATCAGCCTGGAATTAAGAGAAAGTCACTTTCTTTTCATTTCAATTATGCTGCACTAACTTTTTAATATAAACTCAAATATCCTAGATATGTGCCAGTTCAATTATTGAGCTGTCATTGTCCCAGTGTGATGGTAAAAGAGGTCAGGAGATTGTGCAGCATTGATTTGCATAAAAATCATTGTGGAAAGGAAATTGGAATATGTCTGCACATCTGAGGAGCCAAACCATGCTTTGCTTAATCTTGTTCTTGGGGGTTTTTTTGAGTGAAAAAAATATATTCAGTGATAAACAGAAGTTATTCTAGTTTTTCCTCAACACAAACCTCATGATATGGAGGATAGAGGGTCTTTCAATTTTTGTAGCACCTAAATGTTCATTTAAGCTCTTAAACGTTTTATGGAATTTAATTTGCACTGCAAGTTTTAGTTGTCGTAATTCAGATTATGCTTTTGTGTTTGCGTGTATAACGAGAAACCAGTGTTCGAAGAACACACCGTCTAATCACAGATATACGTACCCTGAGTTGGTATTGCTACAAGTAGTGTGTATGCCTACTGCGTGTACTTGTACACTATAGGCAAGGACATTCATCAAAAACAAACAAAAAATATTTGCCTAGCAAAATCAAACCTATTTTTTCTGATATAAATTTAAAATAAAACAGTAGAGAAATAATTTTCACGTATTTCATGTATATTTGGTTTGTTATTCAAGTGTCTGGCTCTCAGTTCTACATAATGGTTCTTATTAAAAAAATAGCATACTTTATATTCAGTTTATAGGACACTGCTAAAACAGAAAAGTGCTCTCAAATCAAGGTTTAAAGGATCCTCGTGTTCTTCCATTGAAATGATGTCCATAATCCCAGTCTGTGTGCTGTCCTGGGTGAGGATGTTTAAGGCCACTCATTGAAAGAAGGCTGTATCAGACTACTTGGACATGACTTGCAGCGTGAATCCTGCCCAGTGGAACGTGGCCTAGTAGCTACTCTTGCAGAGCAGGAAAAGTGAGCCAGGAGGAGAGCAAAAGCAGCAGAAAGAGGATGAGTCTCATTTATTCAGTATTCTCAACACACAAAATGGCTGTACAACAGCTGTTTTTCATGCCTGGAGTTCTTCCATTCTTACATTATGCGGAATATGTCTTTATTTCTGAGATTCAAGGTAGAGATGCAGTGTGTTACTTATCTAAGAGTATTATGTCAGTGTGAGTGCAAGTGTACATGTGCATTAATAGGTTGCAGCTATGGATTTTGCAGCCACTCCCTCCCAGCCTGGCAACATAGATTTTCTTGTTACCCTTAGGAAATTCAGATGGTATTATGCAACTTACTACACGTGTCTTCTCTAGAATTGTAATTAGTTTGCCAGACTCTCCCAGGTGAGATTTTTCTCCGTGCTCTCTTCCTCATATTTAAAAATGAGCAGTGGAAAAAAAATAAAAAGACTTGAGCCACTACAGGAAAGTTGTATTTTGTCATGCATATGTGTAGTTCAGGTTTGCTATTGCTTTTGTCAAGTGAATTTAGGAGAAACTTTCCCTTGGTCTTTGCTTTTATTAGTTGATCCAGACAAAATACCAGAATTGTGATATTATAGGAGATCTGATGGGAATAAAACCTTAAAGACCTCATATATATATACGACTGAGATTTGAGCTATTTGATACACAGCTCTTAAGACTTGGCTTTGTATGTGTCTATATTGCTAGACAGACAAAGTAATTTTCTGCATTTCTTCTTCTTTGTTCCTTTGGGGCATCACCGGAACTATGCTCCAGAAAAGAATAAGAAAGGGCAGTGAAGAGGCTGGTGTGAAATGCTGAGTAATGCCAGTTCTGGTGGTTTCAGCAAGAATTGGGCACAATGCAGGAGATACATTTTCCTGGATAAACTTCCGTGTTTGTTTGTGGGCAAAATCCAATACAGTACAATAGGAAATAAATAGTAATTACATCAAGTGTGAGTAAGGTTTTTATGTTAATAAATCACAAATTTGAAGTGATAGCTTGTAATACTTTTTGATCCTGATGGTCTGCCTTTTTAGGCAACTGTACTTAAAAGAGGCAGATAGAGCAGACTGATAATCATACAACTTCATGCTGATATATAAGAAAGGTGAAGCTTTGCTAAGTACTGCAAAGACCTTTGCTTTGTGGACAGCAATGAAGGAGGATGTCATGGAAATGACCCCCTTGGTCTGCGGCAGAAGGTGCCAATCCTGCAGTTCTACAGCAGAGAGATAACACAGAGAATTGTGCACCATAGCCTCGGGGGAAACTGTATGTTCTACTCTCCCAGTGGGGAGGAAGGCATTAAGATAATCCTTAGCTTTTAAAGGCAGGGGGCACTGAAGAAAACAAAAATTGAGCAAAGTTAGTCCTTGAATGATGAAGTGTGCGGATTCACATGCCTTGGGCATCTTACGGCAGTAGCAGCTACTGTAACAAAAAAGATGGTTTTGTCATAGACAAGGAGTATGAGCAGTACTCCTGGGCTATATGCATGAATAGGAAACTACATATTGCTGATGGGAGCCATGAGTGGTAATTATACTAACCTTATTCCAAGAGTGAGTATTTGACCATCTGGGTTACCTAACAAAAAATGTAATATTTTTCTATTTAAAGTTGTTATCCTAGAGTGTTAATCAAACCATGCTGTTCACATGATTCACATGTCTAAAATGTATGACTATATAACTACTGGTTTATTGCTGGATTGTGTGCAGGCAGCCTAGCATATGGGACAGTGTTCAGTGTTCTACCCAAGGGCAATGTTTATTTGTAGTCTCTGTTCTCCCTTGTAACCTCTCCCAAGGAAGAGCATACACTGCTTCCTTACACCGCTCCTGGAGAAAAAACCCCAAACAACCATAGAGACACCTNGTTGGAAGGGACTTATAAGGATTATTGAGTCAAAATCTTTGCTCCTCGCAAGACTACCTAAGACTAAAGCTTATGACTAGGAGTGTCATCCAGATGCTCCTTAAACTCTGACAGGCTTGGTGCTGTGGCCACGTCCCTTGGGATCTTATTCAAGTGACCAACCATCTATCACTGCAGAACCTTTTAATGATGTCTGATCTGAACTTCCCCTGATGCAGCTTCATACCCTTCATCCAGCACTTTTTGAATGACCAGAAGCTTGATATTTTTATAACTGGAACTATGAAACAAAGTCTATGGAGAGTCTTGGTATCCCTGCTCTTTATGTGCTAGTGATGAAAGCATGGAAAAAGGCTTGCTTTACCACAGAAATGAGACTGCTTTTAGTATCTAGATGTTACTATTTTGGAAACACCCTTTGGCATTTGCAGATATGTATCCAGTTAATGGCTGACTGGAAATAAGGAAGAATGAAGCTGGTGGAAACAAATGAGGCCAAACTGAAAGTGTTTCTGAAAAACCTTATGTCCTTATTTGTTTGGGAACTTCTGTGACTCAAAATCTTTGACCCAGGAGGAAGTTGGGACCCTGCTGGGATATATGGGGGCAAGATCTTCTCAAGTCACCTCTCAGAAAGCAAAGATCACAGGCCACAAATAATGGTTTAAGCCTAATTTCTGATCTGGAGTTTGGGCAAATTTGAAAGTACTGCTGTAGTGTTAGTCCCCTGGGACATCTCAGTAATAGGTGTTGTACCTTGGTTATGGATATCCTTTGTCACTTTTTGATTTACTAAGATGGTCTCATAGGTCATAATGAATTGGATATGCTGTCAAGGTGCTCTGTCTCCCTTTTCTTGTGTAAACTTTCCCATATGTATGTTTTGTAAGCGTGTCAGGCTTCAACAATATCTTCAAGACGCTTGAATTTCCGTAACTTACGGAACTCAAGGAATGGAAATCTTTGTAACTAATCATTAGGACTGATTAGAGGTATTTTTGAGAAAGGATTTGCTCTTTCTCAGACACTCTGTAGCCTCTGATTTTTTTTCATCTTAATTGTTTGAAAAATAAAAATAGATTTGTGGGATCATCTGTGACTCAACATATTACTTGTAAGACATGAATGCTGAAGTCTTGCAAGGGTATTTCTTGTCTTCCATGAGTTCTTCACTAAACAGCTCAAATTCTATGGCCTCAGCTACTTCAAAGGTGCTAAACATGTTAAGGTTTACCCAAAGCATTTTGGGACATACAAAGGACAAGATCTGTGCTAGTTTTGAAGACTTCTGTGTATGTAATAATTTCCATGATAAGGAAGAGAGTTGACCTGGCAATCAATAAAAGGAGAACTTTCAAATCTCATGCTACAGAGTTCAGGCCTGTATCCCTCTTCGCTCAGCTTTTGTGCTCTCCAGATACAAAGGTTTTGTGCTTCATGTGTCCACAGCAGGAAAAACCCAAATGTCTCTCCTTTGCTTCTAGTACTTGTTTGTCCTAATAGATTTAGAAGGTGAGGTCAATACTGTCTGGACGAGGAAACAGGGCATGACCTTGGGGAAAAAACAAAATGTATCTGTAACCAAGCTAAGGTGAGTGAGAGGTTGGCCTCCAGTATGTTTGACAGTCTAAATGGACCTTATAAAATTTTAATTAAGCATAACACTTTATTTCTTCATATATATCTGCCTTTCTGTCTGCGTGTGTTTACCTTTACATGTACTTAGGCGTGTCTGTAATTAGGTAGGATGAATTACAATATTGGGAAGAACGAGTTACAGATGGAGTCTGTAACGGAAGTTGTTCATACTCATGAAAGCGCAGAGAGACAGATATTATCCAATGCTAGAGTTAGAGAGGAAGTCGCAGTTGTTGGAGACTGGGTTCCTTGCACGGGGGGTGCATTGGATGTAAACAAAGAGACAGGTGTGTGTGCTTATAAAAACACACACTTCCCAAGAGCATAAATAGAATTTAAAAACGATGTGCATGCATACATACCCCCGGCTGCTACTGTCACCCTCTATAATGTTGTCCAAAGGTCTATATGTGTTAGTGTCTCCTGTAGTATGGATCGGGTTTCCATTTTTGTTTTAATTTCCTTCTCTCAGTTGCTTATAATTTCTTACAGATAATTTTAGGGCTGAAATCACCAATATTTGGTCTGGGTATAAAGAATATTTCTTTCTTCTTTGGAGCTCCTTCTGAGTCAGTTAATTGTGAGGTATCTTTCATGTGTGTCTTAATGAAAAATAATCCATTGCAAATGAAGTTAGTTAAGTACATTTCTTGCAGTTGCTGTCCATAACAGAAGAGAATGCTATTTTAAAAGTAACAACACATTAATAGGCCAACTATGCAGTCTTTGTCTTATCAAAGCAAATTATACTATTAGTCCACCTTATCTAATCTCTTTGCTACAGACTGGCTAACAACAGTTTCTTCTCAGAGCAAAAGAGAAAAAAAAAAAGAGCAAATGTCAAATAATGTTGTTCATACAGGAAAATTCTTTTTCTTGTCATATGTTGCTTATACTTAAAAATGTATGAACATCATATGAATTCAAGTATATATTTTTTTTTCCCTAAAGTGGTGTCTTTGGGTAGCCTTGTAGGTACACAAATGTGAAATCAGTTTATAAACTGAGCTCTTGGCTCAATCACATGCAGTAGGAAGGAGTTCCACAGGTTAACCTGCATATAAATATATTTTTCGCGTTTAAAAATTTCTGTCATTAATTTATTAAGTTTTGTTTGGCTTTATTATCTGGAAACAGGGAAAAAGAAATCATGTGTTCTTTTTGCTTTATGATCTTTCTGCATAATCTTTATAGCTTCATACTACTCTTTATGATTATTTTATGGTCTTTTTATCGTGCCTCTCTTTTGTTTACACTTTTAATGCACCAAAGAATTTTGATCTATTCAGTGTTGCTTTTAGTGGAAGTTTTTCCACATTTCTGCTAATCCCATCACTGATCTCTGAACTCCTTCTGCTGCTGCTGAATTTTTCTTGAGATACATAGATATTTCATAACTGAACACACTGTTCTCAGTTCAGCTGAATGATCTTACTGTCCCATGCCAAGTCCCTCCAAAAATATAATCTACTTTAAACAAATCCTGTTGCATTCTGTGCTGGAAATATGTTGCCTTTCATTGCATATCTTTTCCCATGTCTCTGCTTTCTATTGATGCTGAAGTGTCCTAGAGTGGTTACATTTAACTTAGACACCAGTAACCTGTTTGATTGATCCAAAGTATTCCTTCTAATACGTATACACTTTCTTGGATTTATTTGTCGATACAGAATTTCTTCTGCATGCTCAGCTGTCTTTAAAACTGTGTGACATTCCTGGAGGTTCTTTGGCCATGTCTTGACTATTCATTTATGACAAGATCAGTCCTAGTTTGATGTTAGAAGAAGCATAGGTAACTTTTATTCTCTTAAATGGCCCATTCATTGTCTTTCTTTCTGTTGTTTTCTGTCTCTGGCAGTTTCTAAGCCATGAGTTTTTTTGCCTCTGTATTAGGTGCCTACATTAAGTGATTAGGCTGCTTCCTGATTAGCCAGCCGAGAGGTAAAAACTCCAGCTACCAATTACCCCATGAAAGAATTAATTTTTCCCTAATATTAGGGGAGTGAGGGAAAGAAGCAGCCCCTTACTCCCATGTCACATTGCCCGTCTCTTCAGATAGTTGCCCCTGTTTCTTTCCCACATGTGTTGCTATACACAGTGGCTTGGGGTGCAAATGCCTGTAGGCTGTTAACTATTTGCCTGAAGAACAGAAATAGCTAATTAACCATCTATCTGCAGATATTTACCCCAGATATTAATTTATTGGTCCAAAATAGAATGTGTTTTTTTCACAAGGACTGCAAGTCTAAGGCACAACTTTTGGTAGTGTGCTCTTTTTATACTGTTCCAGTGGTAACTTTAATGCATTATTGATTGTTATTAAGGTACACCATGAAATACAGATGGGATGTCTGTTGTTGTTGAACTCATACTCTGTTGTCTTTTGGATTGTTCTGGACTCCATGCTGCTTGACATTAAAACCTTTCACATTAAGGTTGAGAAGAGAAAAAAAACATGTAGTAACTAAGTTACCCTGTATGTAGTGTGAAGTAATGTGAAAATATGATGCCAAATGCACTCTCCACTAAGTCAGCATAAAATTTGAAATGAGATGCTATTTTCAGAGCAAGCCAGGAAGTTCCCAATTCCCTGTGTGAGTATACCCAAACACTAGTTTCGGACAGCCACTACCTGAATTAAAATTAGCTGTGCTACCTGCCAATAGAGAATAAAGTGCTAAAAGTGGAGGGGATTAGGGGTCTGCTTTCCAGGAATGCTGAGTGCTAGTGGCTCCTGTTGGTGATGTGTATGTAGCATGCCGGGACCCAAGGTCGTGCCCAGGTGGTTTCCAGCTCCTCCGTGCTGACTGCCAGCCTCTGTCCTTGCACAGCCCTCTTGGCTAGATGTATTGGCTGGTTTGAAATACACAAAAATTGCATCAGAGGATCAATTACTGCTGAAATGTCACTACTGAACCCTGTAGTAGTGCTAATTAGTTAAAGCAAAAAAGGCCCTTATCTTGGCAGCAGATGACTGAATATTTTTTTT
Organism: Pitta sordida; assembly: GCA_013390025.1. Lineage (NCBI taxonomy): Eukaryota > Metazoa > Chordata > Aves > Passeriformes > Pittidae > Pitta > Pitta sordida. Next base: position 126,817 of record WEKX01020625.1, on the reverse strand, counting down.
ACAAAATTAGATTTGAAATACTTTAGATTCTTCCCCCTCCCTTTTTCTGGAGAATTGAAGTATATAACTATTAAGGAGTTTTTCCTTTTTTATTTCCTATGTTCTAGTGAAATGAAATACAGTAATCCCTCAGTTATTTGTGGCTCAAATTCCATGGCTTCAAGTCTTTGTGTTTTTTTTTTTTCTCTGCGAAGATGTCATAGATTTCCCCCATTTCTTCTTGGGATTTTTCTGCGTTATGTGAGCACGAGACAGCAGCCCATGTGCAGTCCGTGTGTCTGCTGCCCTGGGGAGCCGGGACAGGCACACCCCATTGGGCAGGACTAGCACGCCCCACGGGGCAGGGAGGGCAGCGCCTCTCGCCTGCTCGGGGACCACCCAGGCTTTGCTCCCTGGCGAATGTTGGAAAGGCTACATGTTCGGAAAGCTTTATAACATAGTGTCCAATGGTTTATTATGGCTACTTGCCCCAGGGCCATGCCAGGACTCCCTCCGCCAGTATCGCTGTAACTGCAGCAAAACCCAGGGACTTCCTACGTCGGCACAGCCGCGGCTAACCNTTTTTATCGTGCCTCTCTTTTGTTTACACTTTTAATGCACCAAAGAATTTTGATCTATTCAGTGTTGCTTTTAGTGGAAGTTTTTCCACATTTCTGCTAATCCCATCACTGATCTCTGAACTCCTTCTGCTGCTGCTGAATTTTTCTTGAGATACATAGATATTTCATAACTGAACACACTGTTCTCAGTTCAGCTGAATGATCTTACTGTCCCATGCCAAGTCCCTCCAAAAATATAATCTACTTTAAACAAATCCTGTTGCATTCTGTGCTGGAAATATGTTGCCTTTCATTGCATATCTTTTCCCATGTCTCTGCTTTCTACTGATGCTGAAGTGTCCTAGAGTGGTTACATTTAACTTAGACACCAGTAACCTGTTTGATTGATCCAAAGTATTCCTTCTAATACGTATACACTTTCTTGGATTTATTTGTCGATACAGAATTTCTTCTGCATGCTCAGCTGTCTTTAAAACTGTGTGACATTCCTGGAGGTTCTTTGGCCATGTCTTGACTATTCATTTATGACAAGATCAGTCCTAGTTTGATGTTAGAAGAAGCATAGGTAACTTTTATTCTCTTAAATGGCCCATTCATTGTCTTTCTTTCTGTTGTTTTCTGTCTCTGGCAGTTTCTAAGCCATGAGTTTTTTTGCCTCTGTATTAGGTGCCTACATTAAGTGATTAGGCTGCTTCCTGATTAGCCAGCCGAGAGGTAAAAACTCCAGCTACCAATTACCCCATGANCTGAAGTGTCCTAGAGTGGTTACATTTAACTTAGACACCAGTAACCTGTTTGATTGATCCAAAGTATTCCTTCTAATACGTATACACTTTCTTGGATTTATTTGTCGATACAGAATTTCTTCTGCATGCTCAGCTGTCTTTAAAACTGTGTGACATTCCTGGAGGTTCTTTGGCCATGTCTTGACTATTCATTTATGACAAGATCAGTCCTAGTTTGATGTTAGAAGAAGCATAGGTAACTTTTATTCTCTTAAATGGCCCATTCATTGTCTTTCTTTCCGTTGTTTTCTGTCTCTGGCAGTTTCTAAGCCATGAGTTTTTTTGCCTCTGAATTAGGTGCCTTACATTAAGTGATTAGGCTGCTTCCTGATTAGCCAGCCCAGAGGTAAAAACTCCAGCTACCAATTACCCCATGAAAGAATTAATTTTTCCCTAATATTAGGAGAGTGAGGGAAAGAAGCATCTCCTTACTCCCATGTCACTCTTCAGATAGTTGCCCCTTGTTTCTTTCCCACCTGTATTGCTACACACAGTGGCTTGGGGTGCAAATTCCTGTAGGCAGTTAACTATTTGCTGTGCCTGAAGAACAGAAATAGCTAATTAACCATCTATCTGCAGATATTTACCTCAGAAATTAATTTATTGGTCCAAAATAGAATGTGTTTTTTTCACAAGGACTGCAAGTCTAAGGCACAACTTTTGGTAGTGTGCTCTTTTTATACTGTTCCAGTGGTAACTTTAATGCATTATTGATTGTTATTAAGGTACACCATGAAATACAGATGGGATGTCTGTTGTTGTTGAACTCATACTCTGTTGTCTTTTGGATTGTTCTGGACTCCATGCTGCTTGACATTAAAACCTTTCACATTAAGGTTGAGAAGAGAAAAAAAACATGTAGTAACTAAGTTACCCTGTATGTAGTGTGAAGTAATGTGAAAATATGATGCCAAATGCACTCTCCACTAAGTCAGCATAAAANTTTTTTTTTTTTCTCTGCGAAGATGTCATAGATTTCCCTCATTTCTTCTTGGGATTTTTCTGCGTTATGTGAGCACGAGACAGCAGCCCATGTGCAGTCCGTGTGTCTGCTGCCCTGGGGAGCCGGGACAGGCACACCCCATTGGGCAGGACTAGCACGCCCCACGGGGCAGGGAGGGCAGCGCCTCTCGCCTGCTCGGGGACCACCCAGGCTTTGCTCCCTGGTGAATGTTGGAAAGGCTACATGTTCGGAAAGCTTTATAACATAGTGTCCAATGGTTTATTATGGCTACTTGCCCCAGGGCCATGCCAGGACTCCCTCCGCCAGTATCGCTGTAACTGCAGCAAAACCCAGGGACTTCCTACGTCGGCACAGCTGCAGCTAACCCCATGGAGTCCCCAGGATTCCCTGGTGGCAAGGAGGGGCAGAGAAGACCCCCTTCGCTTCACTGTCCCATCACGCAGTGAGGGGAGGTGCTGAGAATATCCCCTGGTGCTCCGGGGCTGAGGGGGCAGGGTGATGGGTGTGGTTCATTTGCATATGTATGAACTACTTCTTCACAGGTTTCAGCTATCGGGGGACTCTTCTGGTCCTGGACCCCCATGAAATTTGTGTGATTACTGTGCTTCTAAATGGTTCTTACTATGTCCAGCAGTTTGCATCTTAGAATAACTTTTGTTTGAAACTCTTCCAGAGGATATTATTCACTGGATAAAATTTGAAATAAGGAAACATATGACAAACACGTAGTCACAGGATCACCCATTCTAACTTTGTCTCAGCACCATTTCTGCTGTTAATGGAGCTAAAGAAACTGGACATTTGATCCAAATTACCTGCTGTGGGGGCGGGCAGGGTTATTCTGCTTGTGTTGGCTGGCAGAGAGCCAGCTGTGTGTGCACTGTCCTTCCCACCACACATCACATAGGAATTGTGTCAGGAGAAGGACCGGGAAGGGCAGTAGCTAGAGGGCATGTAAGCCTGCCTGTGGTGAGGGTGAAATCCTCACTACACTGGGAGACATGGGGTGCTCCCAGATAGAGCCAACTCAGTGGGATGCTGGTGACTGCAGGAACCTTTTTATGTGATCCAGAGTGGCAGTGGCTGCTGTTACAAGTGGTAGGGTCTCACTGCAGTCCTGTATTCTGATCCCTTGCTCAGGTGGGTTTCATGTCTCATGTGTGCACTTTGCAGGAAGCCTGCCTGGGCTGTGTCAGCATGTTCTGGGCTTGATGAACTACTGCAGTTGTTTCCGAGCACCTTTTCCATGCTAAAACATACACAGGCTCTCATTCACGCATCCCATCCCCCAACTTTTCATCTAGGATTTAGTTTTTGGTGAAGATCATTTCTTCAATCCGCCACAAATATAAGATACTTAGCTGTCAGTGGGCATGAGCAGCATCTGTGAAGGTTTTTTAGTGTAAGTCCTATTGTTAAACAAAAGTCTAAATGTTTACAAAGATACAGGAAAAATACGGGGTTTTTACTGATTTTATCTGTTGCATTTGTTCAAAGCTTTAAAAGCGTTGTTTGTTTCTTATTAAAACGGTGATGAGATGAAAGAGTTGGGAAAAATGCAAGCCAAATCCATCTTTGTTGTAGTATTGCTGATCTCAGTAGTATTACTCCAAGGATAGTGGAGTTTTCCCAAATGACAGTGTTTCTTAACTCTGTCAATTGTCTGGGACATGGCTCTCCTGTGGTTTGACTGTTGTGGTTTGTCACTACTGTGAGAAATTATCCGACTCAAAAAGTTCTGTTATTTGGGTAATTTCTTGCTGAAATTGATGGTTACTGTTTCTGTTTTTCTCCCAAAGTTTATTTCTAGGGCTTTTCCATTTGTTTCTTGTGCCCTAGATAAAAGGCTAGTCACAGAGGAAGAGTCAGACAATTTGAATTTGGAAGTGTTTTCCCTCTCATGGAAGCAGTTTCCCTTTCTTTTACAGATCAAAACAGGTTACTGGGTATTGATAACAGTACGTATATTTTGTGGGCAAGCATACACACTAAGGTACCTACCTCATCTCTAGCCCACTTACCTCCTAAATTATTCCATACTGGTGAGCATTTTTCAAGGAGCTACTATTTAAAACTAGAAAGCCTCCACCCTGAAAGGCCCTAACCTGTCAGAAACATTTCCTCTCTTGCCTGAAGCTTAAAATTTCACTCCAAAATGCCGGCTCCCTCAGGACTGTGCGTAGTGTCATCCTTACTTCATGGTTTACTCTTTGCAACCCCAGTTGCGCACACAGGACTTTTTGCCACCTCGCCACATTCTTCTTCTTCCTATTCTACCAACATCTCTATGTGCCTATTTTTCACAGTGCCCTTTGCATCTGGAATGTGTCATGTCTTCAGCACTTAGCCCAATTTCATTCTTGTCAAGCCCTAAACGCCTTTGCATTTTTTCTCGTTTCTGCCAATAATCTTATTTTTCACTTTTGTGTGTATGTGTGTGAGTGCTTGTGTACATTGTCAAATATGCATTTCTAATTATCTGGGATGAATGGGATAAAGGTTTTATTGTCTTGATCTCGAGTTTGCTGTTTTTTTAAAGTAATGAAGAGATTAAAAGTTATACTGACTCTCTCACAGGAAACTATTATGTATTTTGAACCCCCTGCATATTTTGCATTAGGAAAAATATGTTAGAAATTTTTAGGGTGGATCAATACTCTTTTTTTCATATGGTTGCATTTACCAAGTCCAGCTCCACTAATATTAAGAGGGAAAAGCACTGCTGTGACTTTGTGACTAATATGTTTTAGAAACGTCTTACATTTTTCCTATAATAGCTTTTCCATACATAATAGTGTTTCAGTTAGAAGGCCTGACTTCTCAAAACCTATCAGAGCTACAAAAGCGTGCTAGCATTCTGTTGGAAAGCTGGAAAATTCCTGCCTCCGGTGTTATGAATTTCAGACTCATAGATCATGAGATTAACACGTCATTGGTAGAAAGCCCATCCTGCATGTTGGCCCAACGTAATCTGAAAGGAAATTTTTTCATTTGAAAGCAAGGAAAAAGTGTTGATGGTGATTTGCAGCAAAACCAAACTAATGACAGCTGATTTAAGCTAAATGGGCTGGGAGCATAAACAATTATTGCCCTTGGAGACAATTTTAGATCTTGTTTCAAGCACAAGGATTTGCTTGATAACATCTTCTAGAACTCAACTGAAACTCCTCTGAAGTCCACACTCCTTTACCTTTCACATGACAGGCATAGAAGTGTGCCTTGAGTGGGCAGAGTGCTCCTTGTGAAGGATGCTGGACCTGTGCTGAGTTCACAGAATCACAGAATCAGTAAGGTTGGAAAAGACCATAGAGGTCATCAAGTCCAACCTATCACCTATTACCTAATCTAGTCTAGTCAAACCTTTTACCTAACTTGTTGCCATCCTACTACCAACATACCATCCTACCTATAAGACACTACCCTAATATCCAGGTCATGCCACCAAGTACATCATCCAACCTTTTCTTAAACACCTCTAGGGACGGTGACTCCACCACCTCCTTGGGCAGCCCATTCCACTGAGAGATCACCCTCTCTGTGAAAAAGTTCCTTCTAATGTCCAGTCTAAATCTCCCCTGACGCAGTTTAAGACTGTGTCCTCTTGTTCTATCACTTGTAGCCAGAGAGAAGAGACCAACACCCACCTGGCTACACCTCCCATTCAGGTAGTTGTAGAGAGCGATAAGGTCTCCCCTCTGCCTCCTCTTCTCCAGACTGAACAACCCCAGCTCTGTCAGTCGCTCCTCATAGGGCTTGTGTTCCAGCCCCTTCACCATCCTTGTCGCCCTTCTCTGGACACGCTCAAGGATCTCAACATCCCTCTTAAACTGAGGAGCCCAGAACTGGACACAGTATTCAAGGTGAGGTCTAACCAGTGCCAAGTACAGGGTTCATATCAGCAATACAAAATCTTCCAAGAGGCATTAATAAGGCTGGGATGCCAACGAAATACCATATAATATAGTTCCAACCATGGTCTTTTCATTCTATTTTAGGTATAACCAGTGGAGCCACATATAAATAATTATCTGGCTGTATAAAGGTGTCAAACCGGGCCTCTGATAGGCCTAGCGATAGTGGTGGAACTCAGATTTCACATGTGACACTTAAATCTGTGATACGTAAAGGTTTGTATACGTACACGTGTATGTAACGTATCACAAGCATGCGCAAATGTGATATCCAATTATATAAAGTGTGTTTAAACCATCTAATATGCAGATGCTTAGAATGAATGAACTAAAAGATCATGATAGTAGTAAAATGCTCAGAGAATGTAATGAGGATGCATTTTTCACAATTGCAATATTGCTAGATGTTGTTCCTTTCATCAGTTGCCTTCCTTTACTGTAAAATTATGGGTTTTTTCCTAGTTGCATCAGTTTTCAATAACAAATGTTTTACATTATAAAACTGTGTAAAACAGACTAAAAATTGGGAAGTATGAGAACAGAATCTGAACACTTAAGTGCTTTCTCTTACCAGCTTTCAGACATATAGAGGGAGACTGTATTTGAAACCCCTCATCAGAATAAAATGAACGTTTTAGTGTTCTCAGACATAATATCAGGCTAACATGCTCCCTGACTGACACTCAGTGCACACTGTATAATTGCCAGCCTGCTTCTCCAAGTGCCTTGAAGATTACATTTTTTTAATGTCCCAATATTAATAACCAGATGTGATCTTCTTCCTGCCCAGGGGTCAAGCTAGCTGGCCAGGTCAGGCTGTTTGTCTGTGTGCACAGACTGTGAAGTCTATTCAGAATGACAGGTATGGGGGGGGGAGGCGGGTAGGGTGTTAACCTCAAGACCACCAAAAGGGACTTCTCCCTGCTGGGAACAAAGACCAGCAGGAGCTTCAGCCTTTTGCAGTACTCCTGGGATTTTAACCAAGTGAACAAAAGATGATGCACAGCTGAAGAAATGCTTTTCACAGCTCTTACATAATTTAAGATGTTCAGTTACAAACAACCGGATATTTATTTGTGATTTCGTTCAAGCACTGTCCAATTATCTGCAGTCAGTTAATATTTTGGTACGTGTAGTTTCTGTGTGCTGCTTTATACGTTCAGAAGATGTTCAATTACCGGACTTTGAATACACGCTAGCCTTGAAAACAGCCCTAGTACTTAAAGAAATAGTATTAAAACACCAGCAGTCGCTCTGGGGTGTTTTGTACCTTCTAGTTGATGTTTGCCAGTATATGTATAGAACTATTTTATAATATGATATAGTTTCATTAAACATGTGATACAAAACCGTTTACTCCTTACTTTCTCTTTTTGTTAGGTAAAAAAAAATGCAGAAGAAGCAGCTATTTGTTACCTAATTGATTTTCTACGTTAGTTGTTCATTGAATAGATAAGTAGTGCCTGTGATATTTGATTACAGAGCAAGGCACCCATTTAACCTTCCGTTCTTTCCTGGCCAGGATTTCAAATACAATACAACGTTCCTCCCTTAGGCTCAGTAGGATTAGACTGCTAGCAGTAATCCCTGCTGCTATGAAATAGACCTGATAGAACTTCAACTCACTTGTTTAGGATTATGCTCATGAATTTCAGTCATCTAGTTGCATTAACCCTTTGGAAACTTGTGTGTTTTATGCTGCCATAAATAATAAAACGTAGCAAGCAATAGTGTACATATCAAAACTTACGTGTTTTAAGGAATTCACTTTTGCTTGGTGATCAAAATATAAAACTCACATTGAAATTAATTTAGCTCCTATAGTATAAATCCCGAGTTTCTTTTAATTCTAATGTTCAGATGTCTTTTGCACTTCAACTCTATCTTTACACAGTTCAGTCGCAATGTGTGCATTGATATTTAAAAATTATTTGAATACATTTTCGTTCTCTAAGTTGCTTGGATAGGGCAGACAAGTGATATCTGCTGACCACAGAGCAACAGTGCAGAATCACCTTGTAAAATGTCTTGAATACAAGCATAGACCTGTGGTAAAGAGGAGGGGTACTGATACCAGACCTATAATTTCCTAGTTTTTCTGCTGATAGCAACAATCTTGATAAGGACCGTACTGACGTACAATGACTTACACACCAATCGAAAAACATATTGAGAGTGCCACAGCATTTCTGATGGGCCACTAAACAGCTGGCAGGTAAAAGTGTTGTAATCACTCCAGATTTGGACTACTCTTTTGAATTTTTGAAGAAAATCCACTTTAGTACAGTGGTAAGTGTCCCCACCTGGCGTGTGGGAGACCCGGGTTCGATTCCCGCCAGGGGGACAGTGTTAAGAGTTGGACTCGATGATCCTTGTGGGTCCCTTCCAACTCAGAATATTCTGTGATTCTGTGATTCTGTGAATTGGTGACTTGTATTTCAGTGCTGATTTTTAATCTGGTCAGATCGCAAGGGGAAATAACTCTGTACTAGCAATAAGAAGGAAAAGGTCTTTTCTTTCAGGATCCTAAAACCTGCTACTGAAATAAGTATTGTTTCCTATTAGCAGTCTCTTAACTGTTGAACCTTTGGTTCAAAGGTTCAGTAATTATTCATGTGCACAACTGATTGTATTGATTATTGACATGCATATATGTATATGTTTTAGAATATTTGAAGTCAATTGCAATGAGAAATTGTGGAGAGTTTGACTTGGAAACTCCAACCTACTCTTATTTTTTTGGCAAACCAGAGTCAAATTAGGACTGACTGAATATGCACATTCAGGCATCAATTGGTTGAACTACTGTCACTTCAATACACCTGCCTGTGGAATTGCTATATTAAAAGGCAAGATGACAGGCAGAATCAGTGCTACTAGCTGCACTTGATGACAGAGGCATCAGGGCATTTCTTTACCCCTTAGACACTATTAAAACATGCCTATTATTGTAGATCTGTCGGATACTCTTGATACATTTGATGAGCAAATGGTACTGAGGAATAGCTGAAGGCCATGAGAGCAATAAATGAAGCTACTCTTGAGTGATTCCGTTCTTCTTTTTTAGGAGGACTCAGCAGAGGGGGCAGTTTGGGGTGGTTGTTCATCAGCCCAGTGGGTGCACTCATGTGTTCCCATGTGGAGTATTACTGAGTTCTAGCCTGTCATCCTTCTTGATTAACATATGCCCAAGGCCATTATTGGACAATCATCTGTGCTTGAGGTGGGAGTGTCTCCAAGATGCAGATGATTTTCATCTGCACAACTATTTAATTAGACATGGACGGTGAAATGAATTGTTTGAATCCGTATCTTAGCAGCCTTTGGGTTTGGATATGTAAACTGAGGTCATGGTGGTGGGATTCAAAGCTAGTGGGGATGGTCAAGGCAGCATCACGTAGTTGTCCCACACTCATTGGCCTTGTTGATTCTACTGAGGTAATCCAAAGAGTGATAAATATCCCTTGGTCATTTATATATCTGTATCTGACCAATTGCTAAATTGTTAGATTGTTGCTTCTCTTTCAAAACGGTTTCTCTCAGGTTCTTTAGTCCTAAAAATATTTCCCAAAAACTGTGCTCAGTCCTCCTGCTGCGACCTAAAGTCAGTTTCAATATTAAATATATTTAAACTTTTGTGCTTTGTTAGTTTTTGTTTGACACGTTATATTTCTGCTCCCTGATTGATTGCAAATGTACCATTAGCAATTGGCTGTTTCGTGAATGCTCAGTTTACACAATCAGAATGTTCTTTCCCTGGATATTCGGCAGTATGTATTTAAACATAACTGTTTCTGAAACAAATTCCTTGCTTAGGTCAGCAGATTTGGTATGTAGAATTTCATGGAAAGCAAACAGCCAAGAGGTGGGGCATGGAAGGAACTAATTCAGGAATTTCAGACAAATATATCCAGTATTTTCCAGCTCTCCATTTGATGCTTTAATTCTAAATACAGAACTTGCAGAACTTAGTGACCCACAAATTGCCACCTTCAGATTCAATGAGAAAAGAGAGGTAAACCTCTGAAGTTTCATGAGAGTTGAGCTGCCAGGAATATAGCCAACCAGGCATTAGCCAGTGCTTCTCACAGCAAGTATTTTGCAGCTGCTGTCACAGTTTTTATCCAACTCTCACAACTTGTTTCTAGTTGAAGTTACACTCTGTTTCAACCTATAAAAATTGAAATGAGTTGGACCCCGATTTTCTGTGAAAACCTCACTTCATATACATAATTCAGATCAGTTAGCAGTGCCCTGGGATAAATTGCAATGATACTTGGAGTCTTGCGTTTTCAGAGTGGTTGGCAAATGGAGAATCTGCTTCCTCACTTTCTTGATTCCACCACATAGAAAATTGCAGTTGTCTTTCAGTTTCTTACAGGGTAAAGGGAATAAATGTGCCTATGTTGGACCAAGTTTTCTCTTAGGCGAAAATAAATTTTGGTGGATTTGGTATTCTGTTTATTAATGTGCTTTTACTTAGCAAAGCAAAAAAAGGTGACTTTTATATGTGTGTGGGAAGGGAATCGTATTAAGTCTAAATAAATAGACAGGAGGAACCATGGTAATACTTTACACTTCTGTAAAGCCTTTATTCAGAGGCTTTCAAAATGTTTTAACAATGTTAATTAAGTTCAGTGCTCCTTCTTTCTGTGTTAGCCTAAGTGCATGTAGGGCCATCTTCATGTACATACTGGTAGAATGAAAGGAAGCTTGTATTTAACTTTGTGAAGCAGCAGCATTGTACTGCAAGTATTTTCAAGGCAGGTGAAAAAAACCCAAAACATACGCTCAAGTGAAATTGCACAGGGAATTGCCTGTAGGTAGGCAAAACATAATTACAAGCTGAAATTTGGCCAAGACATTTGTCTTAACACTCTTCCTCCTTTGAAAAAAAGTGTGCCATGTACTTAATAACTTTATTAAGTACAAGTGGTTGTGAAATCTGTTCTTTGTTTCAACCAAAAGAAAACATTTCCTAACAGGATGGTGCTGTTAAACACCAAGCTAGGGCGGCTGACTCATTACTAATTTAGACTGAGAGCACCATGAGTGAATTACCAAAACTCTTTTTTGTAGTGCTGGTGTTTTCCTTGGAGATCTCGCCTCCAAGTACTGACCCTGCTTTAGCCCGTGAGATCTGAAGGGATCACAGCACAGGGTGGTATGGCTTAGGGCTGTATATAAAATGATGAAGGAGAGAGTGAAATCCAGCCATGTGCTCCCTTTACTCAACGCTGTAGTAGCAGAGGGAGGTGGCGTTCGGTGAAACTCAGAGCTGCTCCTGTCTTCTGCAGTAAATAATCAGCCTGTGAAATTCACCGCTGCAGTGGGGGGTTATCCGGATAAAGAGTTTATCAGGATTTTTAAGAAGGATAAGGGAATGAACATTAATGATGTTTCTGATTATGTGGGCTAAAACAAAAAGATACAAGAACGTTTGGTTCTCTATTATTATTGTTAGTCAGGATATAAACAGACTGTATTCCAGGGTCAGGCAAGGATCCCTCATCATACTGCACTTTCATTTGGGCTCTCTCAAGGCTTCTGTTTGTACCCTGATTTTCTGTGGATCTGACATTAGCTACTTGCACAGACAGCACGTCAGAATAGCTGGGCCAAGGGTATGATTCATAGTGTTCCTCCCTCATTTCTAACTCTCTATCTCCCTCAGTGACTGTTTTCAGAGGACAGCATTAGACTTCAAAAATGAATACGAGAACTGAGTGTTTCAAATATAAATAAGACGCCTTTCTGTTTGCAATTTTAGTCTCACTAAGGCAAAGTACTACTCTGACAGTAAACAACTGAATCTGCATGTCTGGGTCAATTTTTTTTCTTTGTCAACTTATCACTCAGCGTGGGAGAGGAGTGTCTGCATCATAATTAGTGTTTCGTTTATTTAATTTGGAAGTACAAACAATAGACAGAAAGGGCCATTTGGCAACTAATTAATTTCCTTGTGCTCAAAGAACATGACAAAAAGTTTCCCTTCAGATGAGCATTCATAGACTGTGGACTTGAATTTAAGTCATAATTCATCAGCATTACTACACAGATAATTTCATAGCCTCAGTACAGCATGTAAAGGTACAGACTTTTAATACAGAATTTTAAAAAATCAGACGACTTCTAGAAGCACTTGGACCATTCTAAGACCAGTTATGATTCAGTGCCACACAAGATCTCTCCATGTTTCTAGGAAACACAATTTTATTCCACCTCTTGGAAGAGGATGAAGCATCTGCCACCTGGCTGCTATGATAGCTAGTTCTGCAGAATCCACATGGCAACATATGACATATGGCTTGACTCAGGTTATTGGGTTTTGCTGCAGTTTTGTCAGCATTGCGATAACATGTTAACTCAGTGTGCTAGCAATTATTATTTTTTCTGTACACTCTTCTCTGAGCAAGGATTAGGAAGACAGACTCCAGTGTTGTGCAAGTTTTTATAAACAATCCCGACCTGTTGAGGTTGTGCACAGATAGCTGTCTGGATCTTGACACAGCAACTCTCCAACCCTCGACAGTCAATCTGTGTGTGCAAGCCAGGTCTTAAAGGGACGAGGGGAAGCAGAGGTAAGATGGTGCACTGTAGGAATTTGTCTGGATGCAGAGCTGGGTGATGGCAGGGCATGCACTCAGACTCTCTACCTAGGAAGCACTACTGTTTTCTTTAATACAATATGGTGTGTGAGAGAGCAAAAGATTTTAATTGTAGTAAGGAGATCAATCTTCTTTAAGAAAGGGCATGTTGTTGAGCATGGTATTTTTCACTTTTCCATACTTCCTCTTTCCTTGCAGTGCGTTGATAGGTTTTAGTGTGTCAGTGAGCCTTGAAGAAGAGCTGTAAGAGGGAAAAGTATTGCTTGACAGAAAAGAACAGGAAAGCTTCTTCTTGTAGAAAAGAAGAAAACAGATGGATTATTTGAAGAAAGACTTCAAAGGCTATATTAAGATGTAATTTTTCCAGGCATCCAGGCCATGATGGTAAGAACTACAGAGCAAAAAATGTTGCCCCAAACAGTGCTATGCAAATTCTGGAAGATGAATTGATGTGGAAGTCAGTCAAAAGCTTTCAAATAAGGACTTCTTTGAAAAGTCCAAATAGCAAAAGAAACAAGACTGCTGCAAAGTAAAGATGAGAATGAAGCAGTTTTATTAATGCTGTTCAGTAAATGTACTAACATTTACTACGTTTTTAACATATCTTCCTCACAATTCCCCACAAAGAGCTGTAGTTAATAATACTGGTATTATAAGTTAAAAATCCACTTTAGTACAGTGGTGATTGTCCCCATCTCTCATGCAGGAGACCGGGGGTTCGATTCCCGCCAGGGTGGCAGTGGTGTCGTTTAAGAGTTGGACTCGATGATCCTTGTGGGTCCCTTCCAACTCAGAATATTCTGTGATTCTGTGATTCAAATTAGCTAATTGTAAATATTAATTGTAATAACACTGTAACATAAGCACTGTTATGTGCCTCTTCAAGTTGAATATCCTTGTAGAGGAATTAGATTTTTCTTTGTTATTTCTAGTCTTAGCCAGAGGTGTGTAGAAGGCGGAGGGAAATAAGGATTGTTTTAATCCCCAGGTCAGACATAAGTATGTGAGTGGGCACTGGCATGCAGACCAGTTAAATCTATTCTGAAGCGATGTTTATGGAGAACAGGAAATAAAAGTTGATTTTACTTTGCATTAATCTCTATATATGGTTCATTAAATGATTTAATATACTTAGAAGTGAGGTGTCCATTCTCTTAGTCACTCTTTTCCCTTTTTATTATATATTGTCACAATAGCTTAGAATAAATTGAAAATAAACATGCAAATAGCATTAAAAACAGAATATAAAGGTAGTAATTATATTTACTAATCATATCCCCAAAGATCTGAACCAAAGCTGTTCAAAACAAATGAGTCTTTTTAACTCTCTCGTTTTTACAACTGTACTTTAAACCAGGGATTCAGACCTGAAATAACACAGTGTCATTTGCAGACAGTCTCAGTGAGAAATGAGAGATTCCCTGGATACTGACAGAGTCTTAGGGTGTTTTTATGTGTAGTGTGGGGTTTTTTTCCTATTCTTCTTTATTTTTTTTTCTTTTCTGTAGCAATGGTACTTTTAGGTTTAGCTTGAAGGATTTTGGTAGTTCAGGCAAAGAGGAAGCTTTTTTCTCAAAGGCTCACAGTGCAGTCCCTTCAACAGAAAAGGTTTAATTTCAGAAATATTTTAAGCTTTTTAATAATATGTGGTAAGCCAGGCTTCTAGAAAATATGGCTGATGGAGTCACGAGGTACTAATATAAGGAAATAAAAAACATTTCCTCAACCATCCTTTGTATGTCACACAGTAGTGGTAAGTGGAGGTCTTTTTTTTTTTCAGATGCATGTGCAGGTCAGATTTTTTTTCCCCTCAGTGACTATGATAAGGGTTAATCTTCTAACTGTTATGCAATATCATGGCCCCGCAAATCTCAGTAAAGAAAGCTTGGCTGATATAAGTCATACTAGTAATACACTGGTTTTTCTTTCCTTTTTTTTCCTCGTCTTTATTACTGTAGATGGCATATCCAAATAAGCCCTTTAAATGTGCTTGGTAAAAGTTTATTAATACATGTATGTAATTACTGTAAGTCCTCTTGCGTGCTCCTTTGAAAAACAGTGGTCACTTATTAAAGACTAGAGACAGAACATTTACTTAAATAAAATTGTTATTAAAGCACATCAAGACTTGTTTCTATTAGTATTGGTCCATGAATGCTTCATGTGCTAATTTAGGGTTTAAAGATATTTAGTCATACAAGCCCTCCAGTCTGAAAGAGGCATGTAACTTATTATTATTATTTAAACACTGGCCTTTTATATTTGGAATATTAAAAAACATACTTGTCCTCTTCATAAAATTAAAAACATCTGCTATGGCTTTTCAGTTAAAATGTTGTGGACATGAAAGTCTGGTGATAGGTCAATCTGCCATTTTGAATGGCAATTAAGCTGACAGTGCACCTTGTACCAGTGAGACAGTGAAAACAAACAAAAAAGGCAGATGGTTCATTTAGTTTAGTAATTGTAATTTGTTGTTCATTAAAAGCAATTCCCACACAGGCATTCTCTATGCAGATGGAGTATATGGAAAATTTCATTCTGCCAACCTGTCTTAATAATTATTTTTGTTAGTGTAATTTGCACCGACATTTGATAGGCAGTTGATTAGAGCAGTATGGTTTCATCAGAATTAACATTAATTATAAATTTTGCTACTTTCATTAGTGTGCTTTTATAACCATCATGACCAAGCAGCAGGGGTTTGGCTCTGAAAAATACCGAATATCACAACAGCATTTGTTTTGTGGGGTTCTTTTTTTATTTTTTGCCTGCTTGAAATGACTGAACCTTTTAATTGAAGGGTTTGTGTTTGGAAGAGGACTTTTATACCTACAGAAGCTGAAAACTAGTGGCAAAACTGTTTTAGGATGATTCTAAAATATGCTTTTAGTGGAGGAATGTGCAGAGTTAAGAAAACCCAAACTGTTACTGAGCTTGAAATGTTTTTCAGTCTTCTTAAATGTAGTAATATAATTGTATCTCCATACAGTCTAAGTAGAAAGAAACCTTATGACCAGTAGAAAAATGTCCTTACAGGTAAAAACACTTATTAGCTAATAGGTTGTATACAGGGATCATGTTTTCCCTCTAGAGTATAAAACTATGTTAAATAAACCTCAAAAGAAGGAAACTAGTGTCCTCTTGATGAATGTAATTACAGAGTTGCTCATTTTGATAATCATGATAAAGTTTTTCTCTCCTAGATGGCTTAAATTGCAAAAAAAATGCTTCAAAAATAAATATTAGAACATCTTAGTATAAATGTAAACATATCATTCTCAGGGCAAATCTGAAAGGCTGGGTGCAACACAGATATTTTACCTCTCTGTGTGGTGTAGCCCTTTTATCAACCTGCAATATTAGAAAGTAGATTACTGAATGTAAAATACAGAATGACGGTCTATGAGTTTGTTTTTGGTCTTTTAAGTCCCAGTATTTTTTGTGCTTTATCTGTTTGGGGGTTTGTTTTTCTCAATTACAGTGTAATATTGGTGAGGCAACAGAGTGGACAGTGAGGATTGATGACCTTGTCCTATTCAAGTCAATGGCAGCTCCATCATTAATTTCAGTCACTCCATGTAACCTATAGAAAACCCTAATATTTTAGAGGAAGAGATGAAGAGATTATAATTGGCACTGGCTTATAGCATTTTTTCTTCTAAAGACTCGGGATATTTTATGTTATGATTCTGCTTCTTCTGAGGTACAGTATCCACTGGGGTGTAATTCCCCTTAGAGTTGCAACTGTTTAAGTCAGAGCATGCTTGACCTACTAATTTCCAGTAAGACGTTTTTCCTCTCGGAGTCTTAAATTTATAGAATTTTCTGTATCTAGGAATCCGGCTGGGAAAAGGAGAGAAATTCTTCTGGTTTGTAACTTGACTCTTGTTTCTGCGAAATATGAACAAGACAGTGTTTATTGTAGTCAGAAAAATAGTTGGCATGATTGTGCGTAAGTGAAGAATCTCTGGATTGTTTCAAAGTGTTAGCTGCCCATTTGCAGACAAGCAAGCTTTTAGTGTGCAATTTAGGTCAATGGATAGAGGGGAGAAGATGTGTTTGGGCGACAGATTTTAAATCACCATAATATAAATATGCTTCCCTTTTCATCCGGAATTTGCTTTCTTTCAAGGTAATTTAGTAGAGCAGATATGCACTTATGCCTGTCTTTGTAATTTTAGGGATTAGGATAGTGAGGATTAAATGCTGACCCTTAATCTTCAATATCAACTTTAAGAGCGAAATATAATATGCAAATGGAATACCTTCATTTTGTGTTTATATATTTTAATCTCTGTAATTTAGTTTTAAGAAGATGGAAACTCATCTTTGCCTTATTTATTTTGAATCCCAAAGCAAGATGCCATTAAAATCTTTATCCCTGTATCTTAGAGGATAAATGTTTATCCTATAGGGATTAAAATATAATTTTTTTAAAAATGAGTTTAACTTAACACTCTTACATCAGTCCAAGAGTTCTGTGTATCTGATTTAAATGTATCCTTGACCGTCATGTCAGACATTGATAATGGGGGGAAAAATGATTGTGTGTTTATTTTCTAAAATCAGTGAATGCAATTTGCATTAACAGAAATCAGTTGGTTACTGTACCATAGATCAATTTTGATCTATTCATTATAAGCTTTTCCTGAAAGTTCTAGATAGTGTATTGAGAGACTAGACCTTGAAATCTGAGAGACAGACAGAGAGAGTGTATTTATAAAGATTAAATATTCTGCAGTTATGAACAAGTAGGATATCTCAACTAGTAAAAATGAATGATTCAGTATTAAGGAATCAGATCAAAAGCAAAGATGAAATACGAAAACCTGGGAAAAAGTGGATATTTGAAATTGTCTTGTTTTTGGTATAAATACTAACATTGTAAAGTGCAATTAAAATACTTGACCTAGTTAGATTTATAATGGATGCCCATATAGATGTGATTTACGAAAAAGAAAATGTTTATTTTGACATCACTAGTCCTAAAACATTTTTCGTTTGGGCTGTGTTATTGGTTACTTTATTATTCCCATCTCCTTTCTCTAGTTTTGCTGATCTTAACTAACATGGCAACTTGACGTTGCCAACTCAAATAATTTTTTTAGCTAATTTGAGATTTCTTCACACTGAGGATTTAGAACATTCTGGTATGAGCTCTGTGTTAAAAATCTGTATCACTAAAAGGTAAATGAATAACAGCAATGCACCACAGTCCTGCCCAGTGAGTCATCATCCAAGGACCATGTTCTGACAACCACAGTCTTACAAAGAATACTTTATTTTGTGACAAATCTTTCAAGCATTTTGATGTCCTTTGGAGAGTACATGCTACCCAAACTGATACAGTTCACAGAATCACAGAATCACAGAAAATTATGAGTTGGAAGGGACCCACAAGGATCATCTAGTCCAACTCACCATCTAATACCCGTACAGTGACCAAGAGCACATCCTAGAGC
>WEKX01020625.1:87093-90742 GCA_013390025.1 Pitta sordida | reverse complement strand
TTCAACATGGTTTTGTCATCTCTTTGAATAACCCTTTTCAATATGTTATGAAATAAATATCTGCTGCAATTTCTATAGGATTGTAATTTTGAATGTTTGATTTAGGAAACAGAGGTAACAGAAACAAAACGAAGTAGTTTCTTTAACAGCAGATTGCCTCTGTTGCAGGTATCTCTAAGTTCCTAGAGCTGGTTAATGTTCTTGGTGGTGTTTCTAGCTTTTTAATACATAGTTTCTATCTTGCTTCTGCCATTTTATGTGAAGTACAGTAAATGGGTGAGAAATTAAGTAAATACTCAAGGGAGGATCAAAATAATTTATACTACTCCACAGACATTTCAAATTTTGCAGTCTCTGAGCAACCACTTGCTGAGCTGAGTAGCTCAAAATGGTAAAGTATACTCTATAAATCAGAAATCCAAGTCAGAGTTTCTGAAAAAACATTATTTTGCCAATGTTTTTATTAAAAACAGTACATACTACGTAGTTTGACATAGACCTTTGCCAGGCTCTAAGGAATTTAAGGATTTTGATAAAACAAACTTAATTTAAATGAACAAGCATTGTACTTAGTATATAGTTATCAAGCTTTCTAATAATAGTAATGTACACAAAATACCTTTTATAAACTCTAGAATTTCTTGAGCATGCGAAACTATATGACTGTCAAACTGTGGTGTATTTGTTTTGAAGGAATATATGTTAACTGTGTATGCATATGAATTAGTGAGCACCAGAGGCAAAGAATGGACAGGCTTAGAAATCAAAATCTTCCTGAATATCACCGCATAATACTGTATTTCGCACTGAGCCTCAAGACCATCATCTCTAGGAATGAGGGACTCAGGGCATTCCCCATATATCAAAGTTTGATGAAGCAGCAAATTAGTGTCACTTAAGGTGTTGGCTTTTTTATGACGTGAATGCATCTGGTAGAAATGATAGGTCCAGATTAGCCTTTACTTATGCAATTGAGAAAACATTATGGGGTAACAATTTTAGCTTATTATTGTAAACTTTTAATTTTTTTGTTAAGTGGCCCCTAGCAATAAAGTTTCTACTATTATCAAATGCAGATACCATGTCCTTTGATTTGGATGCTAGCTTGTTCACAGTTATTTGGCTGATAGAAAACATTACCCCTGGAATTGCAAGACAGTGAGGAAATTATGTTTATTCGGTCTCTGTACGGATGTTAGATGGTGAGTTGGACTAGATGATCCTTGTGGGTCCCTTCCAACTCATAATATTCTGTGATTCTGTGATTCTGCTTAGTTTTATGCAGTGTAGCTTTTGTCTGCTAATAACTCGCCATCCAGCTGCAAGCGTGTAGGAGGACGGGTACGAAATTATCATTATCAAGAATGTGATTCAAGTGCCATTTCAGATGGAAAATCTAGAAATTTAAAATGCTTTGTGGTTCTAACAGTAATGCTGCTTTCATTACTACTGTACCTCAACTCAGCAGAGAGAAAAGCTTCTGAAGTTACGATTACCCATAGGATTTGTAAACCAAATTGATGGAAGTAATTGGTAAACTGCTTAATCAAGCCTTCCTTGGAGGTGAATAAGGACTGCAGGATAGAAAATGTAGGCTGTATAAGTAACCCAACAAGTCAGTAGAGTTCTTTTTTTCTGAAAGAAACAAAGATAGCAGTAATTAATGACCCTGACTCTGTGCCAAAAAAGCTTTCTTCTGACAACTCCAACTTAATTAAAACTTAAGACATTTCAATGGCCTCAGAAAGCCCCTGATGGGGTGAACTCTTGCAAACTCGTGAGAAAATTTTGTAAATTAAAGGAAAAGATGTGTGTTACCACTGGTGCCATGACTCTAATCCCTGGCAGTCAAAGAATCTATTTAGCCAAAGCCTTTTCTTTTAACTGGCTCACACCTGCAGGCTTACTGGCACTTCCTCTGTACCCGAGAAGGCAGTTTTTGTGTTTTACGGAAGATCAGATAATAGGAGTCTTGCTGTTACTTTTGTTTTTGTGCATTGTTCATTAGGCTGTGAGTGTTCCAGGCACACTTGATATGCTTGGCTAGCTTCTGGGGGGAGAGTGGTGCTTGAATGCTTTACGTGGTGCAACATTAGAGAAGATGGGCTGGCAAAAAAAAAAAGTTTAATGCAAAAGTGCTTCAAATTAAAACTCACAGCTGATGAGGCAAGCTGAAAGGCAGAGCCTACTGTTTTTCGCATACCCAAGTTACGAGAAAAAATATTCTGTGCTGGACAGTGATGGATTTAAGGAAAAGGAAATGGGACTTCCAGAATCTCCTTGCTTCTTTATATTAATGTAATTTTTATTCATTATGGATCAGCTGCTGTAAGAATCCCCCACAGGTAACCTACATGGAAAGAAAAGCTCTGTTTGCAAGGAGACAGGCTATTTTATGAGTTGAGCTGTCTGCTTTATTAATAAACATAGGATTAAATTCTAGAAATAACATCAGTTGCATATTAATTGAACTAAATGATTACTTAACTTACATAAGAAAAAAAGAGAAGTTTAATTTCATCTCCCATTCTAGAAAATGTGTTTGTGTGTTGTTAAGATCTCTCTTGTACCCAATCCCTTTTCTGTGACCTCAGGCAAATCTCTGTATCTGAGGCAGGGAAGAAGGCAACATTCTGTATTGCCTTTTCGGTTTTGTATGTTAGGCCACGTGCCGTCTGACTGGCACAGAAAAGCCTTCCTTGTGTATAGGTCAATTTTATATCGAAGTACATTTTATATTTTATATTGAGGTATATATTTTAGGTGTACACTGGAGGAAGGGATAGAGAGTTCAAGGTGCTCACAAATCTCTTCCTTTGAACTTCTTCAAGAGTTTTGATGAGACTAATTATGATGTTTGTTTTCACAGGTGATGATCCATAACACGCAGGTGCTTGGACTGATGTTCTTTTTTACTGTGGCTTAGGGAACAGTGGGGAAAATACTGTCACAGACTTGTAGCTTTTCCATCGATTCGCATTTAATTCACATCAAGCTGACACATACAGGGGAAAAAAAAAGATATTAAGGGAGAAAAGAAAAAGGAGCCTGTAGGAGTTTGCAAAAATATACTAGATGTGTCATGTCTCCAGTGTTGGAACAATTCACCTACCAGTTTGTTGGTAACCATTTTCAGATGTTAAAAATCAGGTGGAGAAGATGGAGGGTCAGCAAGAGGCAGAGGAAAGTAGAAATCAACGTTTGATCCAATACAGAAACTATTGTCTGCAAGAATTTCAGGATACCAGCCATAATCTAACTAATCTTAGTCCAAATAAATACCACCTGTACCATTTGATATCTGAAGGGAAAAGCAGCTCAGCCTAATGTATTAGAAAAACTCCTAGGCTTGTACTGATCTCTCACCAATAAAGTGATTGTTTTTGCTGTTGCCGTTCTTATTTTTAAAATATATTTGTTGTGCCTATGAAATGGAAGTACCTTAGTTTAAGTAAGATATGCATTTAAAAAATAAACTACTGTAACAGAATATGTTTGGGAGTTGTAAAAGTTTTCCATTGAAAAAATCAGAATTTAAAAGGATCCTGTTACATGCTGTGGGCAGAAATCAGAGTCAGCAATGCTTGTGAAAAGATTTTTTTTTTACAAAAATTTGTTGCGGGTCACAGTAAATGGTTTTTGAAAAAGT
>WEKX01020625.1:72093-82093 GCA_013390025.1 Pitta sordida | reverse complement strand
AAAAGAATAATCATCAAGGAGGTTAAGCTTTTGTTAAAATGTGTATGGAATTTACCAAACCGATTAATATCCCTGTTATTTAATAAACTAATCTTACTAGCTACAGGCACCCATGTCTTCACATTGAAAGATCAGAAATCATTATATGGCAACCTAGGAGCATGAAGCTACTCTGAACTAAGGAGATTGCCATTATGAATTGGGATTTAATATCAAAAGCTTCAGAGCAAAATATGTGAAAGTACGAGCCTCATAACTGTACCATTATTGTGAACATTAATTTATTAAATTCTACCATCTGTTTATGAAAATGTAATGGAAAAGTTGCACTCTTATATCAGTTTATTGAGCTTGTAAAAGAATATTTATTAGCAAAGACAGAAATACACCATCCTAATGATCACAATAAAATCACTGCATGTTAAAGTGCTCTTTTAACCTTTTTCAGTGGATTTAGTGATAGTAATTAATCAGCTTGGATGCTGTCAACATCTTAAGCAGTAGAGTGATAGTTCCAATTCTGTGCCGGGCATTTCTCTGCATCTTTTTCTTTTATAGAGAGCCTAGAAGAGTAGTAGGAGAACAGTAGAGAGCGGCCTCTTCTTCCTGCTCATTGTTTACCCGTAGCATTGCCTGATGGAAAGATCATGTCCGTAAACCCAGGATTTTCATAACCTATTTCATCACTGTTCTCAAAGGCTTGCATAAATGAAAGATGGGATCATTTGGAGATAAATATTGTTGAGAATATCACTTTAACCTTCATCATCTTCCACAGCACGCTGAAACAAAGGGAAAAAGTAGCATTTAGTGACAAAGATGGTTAAACAAAACCTCTGACTTCTGAGGTGAATATCACCTGAAATGTTGCTCCTTTGTGAATTTGAAATACAAAAACTTTGCATGGCTTATCATGCTTTTGTTTCTGCTGAGTGATAATGCTCTGGGATGCTTCCAACTATAACCACCTAATTACTAAGATTGAAATGATAACCATTTACGTATCAGCTTTCGGCCAATGGACACTGGTTCCAAAAGTTTTTGTGTGTTAATTTCCTAGCATTTCTCCCCTTTCACTATGAGCACAGTGAATCTGAGAGAATGGACGTTTTTATCTCACAGCATTTATGTATATGCATGTCCATAAAATGTGTGGCACCTTAAAAACATTAACAGTATTTTTTGCGCTTCATTAAGAAGATAATATATTTCAAAGACGCGAGTATAAAGTAGCTAGATATCATTGGAAAACAATGTTTAATTATTAATGAAACCAAGACATTGGCTCGGAATGAGGAGCGACTGCTCATTTACTGGAGATTTTACAGCAAAGGTAAATAATAAAATCTCTTTCCTAAGCTAACCTACACAGCAGTTTTGACTTAAAGGTTTTTCTTAACACGGAAAATGCAAATAAACATTTTTAACTCCTCTGCAAAAATAGGAAAATAGTCTTGAGTTTGTGCATGTTTTGTGTGCATTTGCCATGAGCAGCTATTGTGGAAGTGGGATTACTGCCTGACAATTTCATCACGTCTGTGAAAGTAATGTTTAGGAGGTGAAGTAATACAATAATGCTAATCCAGCTTTTTATAATCAGCCTCCTATGTATATAGTATTTATGTTATTGTCTGTGCAGGGGTTTTTTCCCCCTAGAAGCATTCCTTATCTACTAGAATTCTTGTTTGACAAATGAGATTGGATTACCAAGTCACAGCTGTATACACTGGTTGATGTATTGCTGTAGGATTGATAATTCAGAAAAGCAATGTAGTATTTGGGGGTTAATTTTCTTTTCTTAGATACAAGAATCTAGTGCTGCTTGCTAGATATTTTCTTCATTTTCGTTATCTAAGTTTTACCAGGTTTAGACTAGTTATTGACTGAGTTAATGTAAAAAATGTTGATATACTGTCAATATTAATGTAGATGTCAGTCCAACACTAGTCCCTAATGTATGTAAGAGCAAGTATTTTTTACCTTGATACAGAAAGGCAGTCATGTGTGAGATTTAATATACATCCTAATCTATCTTGTCATTGCACTAGCCATGGGTGATGTGCTAATGTATGGGCAACCATTTTCTTTTTCTCTTCACACAATGGAATAGATACACATGAATGACAGCCAAGTCTCTGCTCTGTAATTATTTGGAGGGCAGTTGGAACATACAGGAGAAATACAGTAATACAGTAGTTTCACTTCTAGACATAATATAGAGCCTGCCTTTTTTTTTTTTTTAAATTTCCAGGGCACCATGTGATCTCTTATAATTGGGAAACATCCCCACCCCACCCCCAAACAAAAATCCAAAATACCAAACCCACCCAAACTCAAGAAAAGGCTAAACCTAAGTAATTTTCATAACACTCAGAGTTTGGGATTTCAGTTCTGAGTCCTTACACACACAGCCAAGTATTTTCATGTATTTGAATGCATTCTTTGTGCTGACATCACCATTTTGATTCATTTTTCTTGGCAAAATACATGGTTTATAATACAGAAGATGTCATCAAATATTTCTAAAAAGTGCATAATCAAATGAGCTCTTTAATTAAATGTCTCTTTTATATTCATTTTACTTTTCCCTTTATCCATTGCTTTTTCAACTTGTGAACAATTATGGAAACATGGAATTGTGAATGTAAGTTGACAAAATGTAAGATAAGCAAGCAAAAATTAATGTCCATAGCATGTCTCATCTTTGTGCATGTTGGCAAAACCAAAAAACCTGAATATTGCTTTTTGTATAAAAGACATTTTGATGAGATTGCAGTTTCCTAAAAAGTGCATCCAAAATTACATATTTCTTAACGCAGCTTGAGTCAACAAATATTTGACTTCTCATATTAATTTACAATACAGCTTTCTTTTGTTCCTCTTTTCAAACTGTAAGAAACTCTCTTTACGCATTCAATCCATCTTTGTGTGAGAGAAAATGAAAATGAGGCACACTGTCCGTATCATATAGATAAGCAACCTCCTGCAATTTCGCATTACTTTTACTATATATATTTTTAGGAGGAAGGGCATGTTTTCTCCTCTGTGAGTGGATGCTATTATTTTTGGACTAAAGCTATTGCTTTCCTGGCACCTTGCAGTGTTCCATTCAGAATTAAAATCACTATGCACATCTTCACTAACTCTAAATTGGTATAATTTCAACAATGGAAACTGAGTGCAAAATTCTGCTCACAGAGCCTTAAATGGAAATATTCCATTTAGGGGGGGAAAAAGGGAAATAAAGAATCTCAAAACATTCTACTTTTAGAATATATGTTATAATCCTTATGTACTACTTAAGTTTCCTATGAATATTCTTCTTCTCTGAGAATAGTAATATAAGGATTGTTACCTTATGTTTTCCTGACTACTGACAGTTATAATTTACAATGATTGTGGACATTAACATACTTGACTGTTGCCTTTATTTTTACTTCAAATATATTTTCAGTGGACTAAGGGTATGAGGAGTGAATGTTTTATCGTCACAGAATGCTCTAAACTTCCTATCACTCTGTAGCTAAAGTGATGCAGCAACACTTATTCACAGTCAATATGAAGTATTAATTTGTGCCTTTGAGAGAATCTTGTGTAAACCTGTAGACTGGGTCACAGTATGTTCTTCTGCCTGTCTCTTTGTCTACTATCTATCTATCTAGCTGCTAGATGACATGGGATCAGAATATTTGTTGAAGTTGCTAAAAGTAGAGTGGTGGTGTCAAATGCTTTAATATGCAAATAATTTTTGCTCACTCAAGAGTTTATAATGGCTTCCATGTCACTACTCATTCAGCTAAGCACTATGTACATTTCGGTGTTTCCAGGTTTCTGAGTTAGAAGTATAAACTTTGATGAGACACAAGTGATGTTGAAGCAGTGTGACAAGCAGTAGATGTGTTCTCACAAACTTACGGCTTTTGCAAGGTCAACATTTTCATTCGATTTAATCATCAATCTTCTACCTTTTATAACTCAACTCATAAAATCTATTGCCTGTTAAAATTTATGTCAGGGTTTAAATCTGAATTTCTTATCTGCAAATGCTACCATCTCCTCTTGTAGATTAGTGGTGTCGCTGGTAGTATTTCAACATGTAGGTACTATGAAGATCTTGAATTAAAAATATCTGCAATCAGTTATTGGCGAGTCTAAGAATATTAATTTGAGCATAAATGCTAAATTTTTCAGAAGGAGTAGGAAATCAGTTCTTTCCTTGAATAGAACTCAAACTAGCTGTAAAGGATAACAAGAAGTGTTTTTATAAATACATCAACAGCAAAAAGAAAGGCTGCAATGACCTCCACTCCTTAATGGATGCAGAGGGGAATATAGTAACTAGAGATGAGGAAAAGGTGGAGATACTTAATGCCTCTTTGCCTCTGTTTTTAACAGCAAGACAGATTGTCTACAGGACAGCTGGACTTCTGAACTGGAGGAAGGGGTAGGGATGCAGTATAATCCCCCTGTAATGCAGGAGGAAGTAGTTAGAGACTTGCTGAGCGGCTTGGATCCTCACAAGTCTATGGGACCAGACAGGATCCATCCTAGGGTAATGAAAGAGCTGGCAGATGAGCTTGCTAAGCCACTCTCCATAATTTACCAACAGTCCTGGCTTCCGGTGATGTACAGGATGACTGGAAATTGGCTAATGTGACCCTCNGTCCAAATGCCGAGTTCTTCACTTCGGACATAACAACCCCATGCATTGCTGTCGGCTGGGGGAGGAGTGGCTGGAAAGTGGTGAAGTGGAGAGGGATTTAGGAGTAATGATTGACAGGAAACCGAAGATGAGCCAGCAGTGTGCCCAGGTGGCTAAGAGGGCCAGTGGGGTCCTGGCCTGTATCAGGAACAGTGTGGTCACTCGGACTAGGGAAATTATCCTTCCCCTATACTCGGCGCTGGTCAGACCACATCTTGAGTACTGTGTGCAGTTCTGGGTTCCCCAGTTTAAGAAGGATGTTGAGCTGCTTGAGAAGGTCCAGAGAAGAGCAACAAGGATGGTGAAAGGAATGGAGAACAAGCTCTGTGGGGAGCGACTGGGGGAGCTGGGACTGTTCAGCCTGGAGAGAGGAGGCTCAGAGGTGACCTCATTGTTGTTTACAACTACCTGAGAGGAGGTTGCAGCCAGGTGGGTGTGAATCTCTTCTCACGGGCTGTCAGTACCAGAACAAGAGGACATGTCCTTAAGCTACACCAGGGAAGGTTTAGACTGGATGTTAAGAAGAGGTTTTTCACAGAGAGAGTGATTCCTCAGTAGCATGATCTGCTCAGGGAAGTGGTGGAGTCACCATTTCTGGAGGTGTTTAAAAAAAGACTGGATGAGGAACTCAGTGACATGGTCTAAATAACGGGATGATGGGACAGGGAATTAGGTTACCTCCATGGCTCTGGGGTTGTGTGTTCGATCCCTGTATGGGCATTCACTTGGGAGTTGGACTCGATGATCCTTTGGGTCCCTTCCAACTCAGAATATTCTGTGACTCTGTAATATAAGGTGTGATTTAAATTTTTCTCTTGAAGTATTCAAAACCACTCATGTAGAGCACAAGACCATACAAACCATTTAATTTAGTATCTTTGCAACCTGTCATGTTAATATGTAAATACATGTGCATATGTATTTAGACAAATCTAAAAGCATGCATTATTTACATCCTGTAAGAGATTTTTTTTCTGAGCCATTACAGTCTATTATGTAAATATGTATTTAGTAGGCATAATATTTTTTTTAATTTCACTGGATTTTTAACCTGATAGGTCATGATGGCTAGGATCCCTTACACAATACCTCATAATTTATTTCAGTCTGTATTATAGATGTTTCTATGATGTTAATATGAATTTGCATATAAAATATGTTTCAAGAAGTTACTGTACACATAAAGATTAATAATTCACTGATTTTAAATGGAAGAGAGAACAGCAAAACTGGTTAGTTTACATAAGGGTAAGATTCATTCTCTCTGCGGAAGGCTTGCACAAAACCTAGGCATCATTTAAGCCTCACTTAAGCTTTCAAAATGCAGCTTGAATGGATTTTAACTGGTGCATAGGCTTTGCTCTGGCAATTGGTGAAGCAGTGAATTTAATCTGAAAGAGAATAAGGCATTTCTAAATGCTTCCTATTTCTAGAAATGAATTACTGGATCTTCTAGGAAGCCTTAACTTCCTGTAGTACCCAAAATTTTGCCTTGTTTGCAAAAAAAAGTGAAATTCAGTTCTAGGAGAAACTTGTACAGTGCCTTTCTCCTTGAAGAATCCCATCTGTTTTGGGTCATGTCTGTATCAGCCATAGAACAACACGGTACACACATGCCTGACCTACTTCAGGGGATACGGATACATCAGCTATGGGACGATTATTTAACCCAAGTTTATATTCTAATTCATGCATATTTAGATTCCAGCTCATATTCCATAATTAAATACTGAATTTAGCTCTTCAGTGGATTCTGAGATGGCCTCAAGATCGTTATTATTCATGGGAACGGTGTGTTCATCTGGTTACTGAGATGAGATTTAATTTTGGATATGTTGACTTTCAGACAACAGATATGACTAAACACAGGCAGAATTTTCTTTAAAATGGGCTCAGATTGTTCTTTACCAGCTAATACTTCTGCTTACGGGACAGTGCTGGCACTAGTAGATGGTTTTGTAATAGGAACCTGACAGCCGCCAGTAGCAGATGCTGAGGGAATGAACAGAGGAAGAGGTCAAGCATATAGTCATGCTTCCCTGGCATAGCATCCCAGCTTCTGGCAAGTTTTCCAGACATCTAGTTTTCAGCAGACCAAGCTTAAGCTATGAGCACAGGAGAACAAAGAATACCTACAGAGTTTAATAATGGAGAATGTCTCAGGAAGGACA
Source organism: Pitta sordida (assembly GCA_013390025.1). Lineage (NCBI taxonomy): Eukaryota > Metazoa > Chordata > Aves > Passeriformes > Pittidae > Pitta > Pitta sordida. The sequence continues at coordinate 75,220 of WEKX01020625.1, read as the reverse complement.
GTAGGAAAAGGGAAAGTGTGACTTGGGCTCCAAAACCTGCTGGGAATGAGGATGTCGGAGGAAAAGTAGACATGTCTAGATAATTGTGAAATGTCAGAAATGTGGTTATTCTGAATCCATGTTGGGTGCTGGTTGTTTTAAAATATTTTATCTGATGCTTTGTTTCTAAGCAATATGTTTTGAAGTAGAACAGCTGTTTTCAGGGTATGTCTAGTCTCAGACTGCAAAAAGAGCTGCAGGGCCTAACTTGAGTCAGGCCTGTGGAACAATACCAGTTTATAAAACAGAAAATATGCAAAACACATTGCAGCCACAGAGTAAGAGCTGTGTGGAGTGGTAGAGGTACAGGGGCCTGTAAGATCTAAGAAATTATTCCAAAATCTACATAAACCCCAGGAAACTCAAGTGTCCAATCCAAAAATGCCCTACAGGCAAGAGCTTGGATCCTTATGGCCAAACTCTTCTCTGCTGGAGATACCGCTGCTCATTAGGAAGGGGGAATCAGCTATACTCTTTAAAAAAGAAGTGGAGTTCAGTCTGCAGTCATGTCAGCCTTACCTTGTGGAGGTTTCAGCTAATATTTTCCAGTGAGATCCATGAGAAGCAACAGAGAAACCTAGCTCTTGCAATAATCTGTTAATGAACCAGCGTGATAATTGCTGATGGGCAGCATGACCCATATGAAGGCTAGGGTCAATTTGCAGCTACCTAACCCAGGTGGAATGTTACAGAAATATCCCTCATGTCCTTGCTACTGACGTTTCCTGTAGGACAAATTGTTCTGGCAGTAGAAGAGGATTTGATTTTAATGAATCTCTTCAAAACATGATAAACCACAAAACTAATCTGAACTGCCCCAAACCTTGGTCATTTACTCACTGGTCACAATCTTTTAAATACAACCTATTGGCTAGGTAATATTAAGAGTCACATTATAGCCAATTATCTTGTTTTGGATGGTTTTTTGTTTCTTTGTTTGTTGGATTTTTGCTGAGTTATGTTGTTGCTGTTCTTACATTGATAAGTCACATTCTAGTGGGCCTTGTGGAGAAAGATCCTGATGGAAACAGAAATACTCCTAGATAGGCTGTGCCAGGCAACAAGAGATGTAAAACAGTATCCTGAATTCATGTGTGCAGTCTTTAAATACATTGCTGCACTGTGAAGGAAAAACCCATACAGAAAAAAAAGTTTTCTTAAAATTTGTCTGATGACACAGGACTGACACAAACTATTCCCTTAATCTCCCCCTATTTTGTATCTTTTCCCCCTTCTGTATAAGAGAGCCATGGATTGAAATGTCCTTCTTGCTTTATACATATAGAGATAAATATATATAATTAAATATCACCTTCTCTATTTGTAATGGAATCTCTGCAATATCATTAAATATATTATTTTTTTCAGTTTATTTTAGAAGAGGTAAGACTATGGGGTGGTTATATATAAATAATTCAAAGAAGTCCTCTGGAACATACGAATAGGAGTTACTTAAAATTGTAAAGCAAAAATATTAAATGCTATACATAATTTCAAGACATTATGTCCTGTGTGATAATAATTAGCTCACGTTCATATTCTAAATCTCTACTGGAACATTTTATAGGAAATCATTAGAATACTTGCTTGAAAACCTCTTTTTTAGTTATTATGGATCTCATCCCTTCTGACTTTCGAGGGAAATACCAGATGTTAGAATTCCCTCTGGTGGGCCAATTATTTGCCAATTTTTTACTATTTTATTATACATCAAAGAAATGGTTCAACTATATGAGCCTGAAAAAAAATGTGGATTTTTGTTTGTTTTTTGCATTTTAAAAATAATTTTAAAACATTCCAAAACAATTCTCTTTCTAGTTTCATTCAAAGAATCATATGAGCCTCGCTGAGACCTCACTATTCAACTTTTAGCCTAGAGCAAATTTCCTTAAAAAGCCTAGGAGAAGGGTGTTGGAGAGGAAGAAGAAAAATGAAGGAAGGAGGGAGGGAAGCCTCAACAGTGGAAATGATGACCAAACCTTAACTACACCATAATGAATGGTGATGATATAATGCAATGCTAACAAGGACTCCTGAGATAAATACATCAATTAAAGGCTTGCAGGTGTGTCACTAGGGGTGGATAAAAAGAAAAAATGGGAAAGGATTTGTGCCAACAGATCTTACGGTTTTGTAGTAATTAGTGATCTGTGCAGATGTCTATTATGACTAACTGACAATAAATCTTGGGTTCTGTTTTGAATATTGCTTTTGTTTCCCAAGTTCCATGCCTGAAGGGGAGAAAGAAAATGACTAAAAGATTAATTACTGCGATGGTTACTTCCAACAAGATAAAATGGAAAGCAGTAGTCTACTGAATGAGATTAAATAGTTTTCTTACTATTTTCATACTTTATTTTGATAACAGAAAAATGAAGGTAGTGTAGTTTGGTGGGGGGGGGTATGTATGTAATGATTTTTGCATAACAATGGAAAAATAAGTCTACTTTGCCAACAGACTTTCTTCAAGCTATGTGCATAAGACAAATCTTTTTTTCTACTTCAGCAAAATAATGGAAAGGTATCCAAACCTTCTACATTTGTGCAGTAACCACTAATTCTAAGCACAGCGAAGAACTGTAAGTAAATTTTACCATAGAGCTGTGTTTTCCTTAGCCTCTCCATCTGCTCATTTTTGACACCCCTGTCATTAACTGTCATTTTCCTTTAAATATACAGTGAAGCTGAAAGGCCAGCTCTACATCACATCATTTCAGATTAGGGGCAGTTCCTTTGAGCTGAGCACTGTTTAGGTGTCAGAAAGAAGTCTCTGACCTCTCTTGTACCACACTGCCGCAGGGCCTTAATTAGTACTGACTCCAGCCATTACTGCAGAGAGGACAAAGGCGACCACATCATTTTTCTACTTAGGAAGTTAGCGTCTGACCTAATAACTTGTCCAGGCTCACAGGACACTGTAACTGCCACACAATGGCAGTGGGAATTATTTGTCAGATTATTTCCTTCTCTAAATGTAGGAAAATCGGAGAAGTGAGCTATTGTGTCCTTCAGTCTTGCAAGAGCTGTTTTAGGGTTTCACTCTGTTGATTTGTCATGGAGAAAATGACAGCAAAGAAGTCAGACATTC
>WEKX01020625.1:57742-69420 GCA_013390025.1 Pitta sordida | reverse complement strand
ATTTCATTTAGTCTATCAGCTGAAATAATAGGCTATAAAGTATTTTGAAGTAGTACTTTGACTACATATCATATATTGCAATTTCCTTATTCTCTTTTAGATTACCCACATACATTGATTTTTTTTTTCTCAGCAGCAGGAAGGTGAACTTTAGCTTTCTGAGCATAAATAATTGCAGATTCAGAAATGTTCATTTCAGCAGAAAGGTACAGCACAAAAGTCTATATGAAGGAAGGGGCTTCTGACTTTCTGTGAACCTATATGTCTACAAAAGTTTTTTTCTCCAGAACTGGGGACAGCATCTGCTGACAGCTATTTCAGCAATTTAGCTGATGCTTTTTGCCCTCCATCTGCTGAAGAACAATATCTACTCTGTGATTCTATTCATAAATTGGATTAAAATTTTAAAGGGCTACTGCCTAGCAAGTTCTTCTTAAGGATTGGCGACTTTATTATGAAAGCCACATTAAACTGAGAGTTGCTTGTCATCATTTTCCCATTTCACCGAAGCATTCAAGAAGTACACATGGAGAGGAACCTCACTATCACAGAATCACAGAATCAGTAAGTTTGGAAAAGACCTTAGAGATCATCAAGTCCAACCTATCACCTATTACCTAATCTAATCTAGTCAAACCTGTTACCTAACCTAACCTAACCTAACCTGTTGCCATCCTAAATGCACGATTCCTCCTTACCTGTCACAACCCAGTCATAGGGCCATTGCAGGTAGCTACTTTCAGTAGTTATGGGTGAATGGTAAAAAGGGGGATCTCATCTTCCCCTTTGTCATTTATGTAATCAAGATTAAACACATGTTCAGATTATTGGCCACTTCACTGCCTGTCCTCACTGGTAGTGAGGCAAAGGAGTTGCTCCAGCAGAGGGATATGAAACTGAGCTGTGAGTATAGAGTTAGAAATTAGGGAATGTGGTGAACGATTTTGTATGAGTTTCTCTCTCACCCAAGTCTTCCTTTCTTTTGTGCCCTATGAGGAAGGCTAGAAGTTCTTCTAAGCTGGTCAATGTACTGACGTTTAGGATTCAGATTCAGGAGATTGGAAGGTCATTCGTGTGCATTATGGGAAAAGGACCTAAATAATTGAGATAATATTTGTGTAAATGTATTTTCATTTAAGTAGCTATTATTTGTGCACATGCACTAAGGCCTGCACACATACAGAAAAATATACAAGATCACTAATAAGTAAAGTTTTATTAGTATGTGTGACTGAGCTTACGATGATTGCTTTCACAATTTTTTTTTTTTATGTTTCTGGTAAATAATAGGCATTTTCTAACTTTCAGTAGTTGTTTTTTAAAAAAATGTTGCTTGAGGGAAGAAAGTCCAGAAAGGAAGAAAAATCAGAGACAAGGACTACTTGTAGAGAGCATTAAGCTTAGAGACAAACTTAAAAAGCCCAAGAAACCAGAGTTGAGTTTGACATGATATTTTTCTGGTTTTCCCTTGTGCCTCTGTGTGCCTTCCTTTTTTTCTTTGTTTCTTGGTGAGTTTTTTTGTTGCTGTTTTTTGGTGGGGGTGTTGTGGGGTTTTTCCCCCCTTCTTGTGTGTTAAGATAAAGAGAGTGTCAAACTTAAAATATTCTGGCTTTTGTTGATTTGAGTCATAACTTCATTGCTACTAAGACCTACCTCTTTGGCCTGTTGAATAATAGGGGGGGGTGTAATGATGGTGTAGTTAGAAGAATCAGATACACGTGTAGTTTTAAAGCATATTCAACCATCCCTTTTACTTACTTTTAATCAACTTGTTCTTCCAAACAAGGTATAGAATTGATAGCTGTTATTGATTGCTTGTAGCATTACCTAATCTTCACTAAATGTAGGAAGCTTTTCAGATTTAGAAAGGTGGCAGAAAATGTCTAGTAATGACGCTGCTGGGAATTGAAGCTCAATACTGTGGTCAGTATAAAAGTGATATAGCTATAAGATGTATTTTATTATAAGTCCATTGTTTTTTATTAAATGCTCAAGCTGCTGTAATTTACAGATGTTTTGAAGTCGCCTGTGTATTTTATCAGCTGTTTTCAGTATTTTGTTTGTTCGAATTTACGCCAAGAAGAACTTTTATTAATGAGACTGTGCTGGAACTTTGTAAAACTACCGAATACAAGGAATATAGTGCTGTAATAATGTAAAAAAAAAAAAAAAAACCCACCAAAAAAGAGAGATGTCATTTATGCTTTCAATACAAAGGGAAAATATAAGAAATCATTACTAAAACAGATATAAACGTGACCTTCACTGTGGTTCAGTAATTATCCTAGTCCACAGTATGGTGTTTGTATCATGATTTCCCTTATTTCCTCTTTGTTTTCATTTTTATCTGGGTACTTCACTGGTGAGTAATAGCTAAAGGGAACCCATTATGCAAGGCGAGCACTCAGTTTGCAAGTGAATTTGCTTGTAGCTATTGCCACATTTGAACCTCACTAATGTATGTAAATTAAAAACTCTGGTATTCCAATCGCTCCTGTTTGAAATAAAAACAGAATCTGATCATTACAATCTGCAAGCCAGGTATTATCACTGGACTAGTGAGCCGCTGATGATAAATTGTACTGAATAGCTTGTGGATAGAATATTTTATCTCAGTTCTCTATCACACAGCACTGCATAAAATAAGAATGATTCATCAAGCATGAGAGCTGGTGGTTTATGAAATTCATTGCTCACGGCAAGTGTATTTTTTAAAATTCAAAAGACAAAGCAACTCACAAGGGTTATTTAGTAATCAGTGTGAATTACTTCTAGGTATAAGCCTTAGTGGAAAAAATTAAAAATACATTTGCTGTACAGGAAGCATTATTGCTGTAGGTGGTATAATTTAACTGCTTCTCATCTACAGAGCGTTTTTTTGCGTGTATGTGTGACCATCTTGGATTCCAATCCTCCTCTCCTTTATTTTTAAAAGTGAAACTGCATAATCAGTTGTAACAGGATTATTACATCGAACAAGTGTATTCTGTGCTCTCAGCAGAAACATCTTCAGGGGCTTGTACACCTTAGGCTGCAGTGGATATTTTGTTTATTCAAAAAGACATGTAAAAGAAGAAGAGCAATATAAAGTCTTTTTTTTCCCTCAGATTTATAGTAAGAATGTTTCATTTCTTCATGTGTATTGATGTCCCAAGGCAATGTTCCAAATGAAAAGATAATAACTTACGAAGAAGTGTCAAAAACTAATTAAGTTTTGTAACTTGTTTTTCCTTCACATAAAGTGTGTTTTTCATCACACTGTCCAGTCACATGCTGGGATTCTTGCTAACATCATCACATGCCAGTCACACCAAGTCTCAGTGGTTCTTCTCCTCCTGTCATTATTTTCAGCATCAATTAATTTTCTTCTGACCTCGCCTTTAGAAAATGTAGCAGGGAATTATCAGTGCATGCTTTGCACAGTCTATTTGGAAGGCATTAGGCCACTCTGTGTATTTGAAAATGGAGTAGGCCAAACATTATATTTTCTCACCTGCAGGGTTGCCTAGAAACCTGAATTAAGGATTTTCACCAAGCCTTCAAGACAAATAGAAAAACTGTGAAGCGGGTTGACCCAGGTGGGAGACTCAGACCCACTCACTTTTAGATTAGAGTTTTGAGGGGGAAATATAAAACGTAGGTCCTCATTAACATTGATTGTGGAAATAGTTTTTTTAATTAAAGCAGCCTATTTTCTCAGCAAGTGAAAAAAACCTGCCATGCATCGTATTTCACTGTTGTTAAATTGGTGTTGCAAAGTGCACTTTGTTTTACTTTTTGACATATTATTTGCTTGCAGACTGTCAAAATTGAACACTCGGTAAAAGGATTGAGGAAACGCCTTTAAAACATGTAAATACATCTTTTAGCATTCTCGCTAAAAGCATGCACGCTTCCCTGTGTTGGGTGGCAATTCACATAGATATGTTCAGCTTTCATTTAATCACTTCAAGGAACTAAATTCCTTGTTTAATGTATTGCCATTGAAAAGAAAGATTAGTGTACTTTAGAGGTGGGGGTCATTCTTTGTAACGCTATTACAGCTTTGTCCTTGACATGCAAGATTCCTCCAGAAAAGGAGGGGGCTGGTGGTGGTGGTGGTAGGGGAAAGCTGGAAATTCTGCCTCAAAGGTACAAAGCAAAGAAGTAGCACAATTAGAATGTCGGCACATAGTGACAGTCCTCTGCAAATGATGGTGTCAGGCCACTGAGGGGCCGAGGGTGGCAGGAGTGACATTCACCCTAGCAAGATGGAAATAAATGCCCTGTTTGATAAAAGAAAACAGACAATTTATGTATACCCTGAAGAGTTAACAGCTAGTGAGCCATTCCTATGGGTCAAGTGCTGCATTTGCATTTTGATGGGATGTTATCAAGTAATTAATGCACCAGTCAGGATTTATTACCTCAGGAGTGAACTGAAAGGTTCATTACAAAATCGGTTTCACTTGAAGATAGGCATTTCCTCAGAGTTAGCTTTTGACATGTTGTTCCTAGCTCTCTCTGCCTGTGGCAGCAATGGTAGAAGGCCAGTGAGGTGAAATTCATTGCTTAATAAGGGCATTCACTTTGGGTATTCTTGTGATAATAAATGTATACATCAAGGCCGCACTGCCTTGTCAGTTTAATTGCTTCTTGTGCTCCTTAACAAGCCAATCTTAATCAGTCTGGACCATGTTATGAATAATTTAGGGATCAGCAGACTTCACGCTTAATAAGATATACTAGATTATAAAACTTAAGTGCGCTGTTTATAGAAAGCATGCGAAACACTTTAAGTTTTTATTAACAGCGCAGAAAAAAAAACAAAAACAAAACAACCCCAAACAAACCCAAACCCAGTGGTGAGTTTTTTCTAACACTCGCAGTTTGGGAGCAAGAGCTGTGTGTCTCCCTGCCATAGCCCCCCTGCACTGCTGCTGAAGGGCCACCCTTCAGCCTCTCTGTGCCCCTGAACCTCCACCAGACATAATGGGAAATTTGAGCAGGCCATGAGATTAAAGCCCAGAATCTGTGGCCAACCAGCAGTTGTCATTTTAGAAAACACTCTTTTGTCTTTTTAAATGCGAAGCAGATCTTATTTTTAAAACATTTTCTGATAGACCAAAATTGCCTTTTTGGTGCCGGCGGTTGACTGCCTATGCGGGTTTTAATGCAATTATTTAGATTTGAGATTGGCCTGCCAACCTGTATCAACAATAGGATTTTTAAATATTTTTCCTTTGTTTAATGATACAGGTGAGATGTAGGATGGACTGTAAATTACTCCTACGCATAATGTGAATTATTAAAGTAAAATACTTTTTTATTTGTTAAGGTAATACAGAAATACATTAAAAAGTAGAAGAAATTGACTCCAGTCTCTCTGAGGCTATTATGGTTTCTCCATCTAATAAGTAACATTTGACTGAAAAGGAACATTTAACCTTTTTGTTTTAAAAGAATTCTTTGTCCCTCATTTTACCTCAAAATTTGCAGGCTGTAAGTTGTCCACAGAGTAATGTATCATGCAATTTATGACATCTAATAAAGGCCTACTGCAAGCATCAGAACCAGGTGCTTCAACAATTTTCCTGTCTGCTTGTAGCTGCTTCTCTTGTTCTCTTGTAGCCTAGAGAGGGGGGAAAAAATATCCTCCCCGCACCCCCCACCTAACAAAACAAAAACCCTCAAAATTTTTCCTTATTTTCTTTTTTTTTCCCTTTCTTTTTAAGCCTTGACACACGCTGACAGCACTACAGTATCATTTGATGCCTGTGTAAACAATTGCTGCACATATTTCTGAACACGAGAGTGTATTTATCAGTATGAACAGAGATGTAATTAAAGGCTGTGTTTCAGCCATTATATAATGTATTAAAATAATGTTATTGTTCAAATACATTTCCGAATCGGGAAGGTAGGTACCAGTAAATGAAAAACAACTTCAAACCTATTTCCCAACCTATAGCTGGACTATCATACTCCTTTGTTCTTGTGCAGGTTAATAGAGATTGAGGAGATGGGCAGAGGAAAAGCAGTGCAATTTTCTGCTATTTAAGCTTGGCGAAATGGCACTCTTCAGGAAGCAGCAAAAAGTATGAAAGCGTAATAGGCATTTTAAAAGTAGAAGTCCATATAGCTGCTTGAGGGATCCTCAGATTTAGGCATGCATAGAATCACGAATGAGATAATCAGCATTGTGAAATTGAAACCTGTCTGCTGCCTGCTGCTGTTCTTCCCTCTTTCAGTGGAGTGATTTGTAACACTCATCTTCTTCAGGCAAGGCAGCCTTCAAGATTATCCAGAACTGTCAATAGTAATTGCCAAAGTATTTTATTACCTACAGAAAATCAAAGGAATTTTATAACCAACAGTTATCAAGTTTCAATACACGGTATAAAGAGAGCAATTTTAGTTGGAATACAATCGTGTTTGGCTTGCTTTTATGTTCTTGAGACAATTCCTGTGCAACCAACTACAACATTCACTGTATTTAAGCTGGAGGCAAGAATATGCATGTGCACTTGTAGTTTACAAAAATTACATAATACTTACAAGCGTCTGCAAGCAAGTGGTTTTTAATTACCATACAAACTATGCCTCAGCTAATTGCTTCTAAAAAGAATGAGGTTTCTATAAAACTCAAGATGACATTTGAAATTCTGGCAGTAGACCTAAGTTTTGCTGGGGCATTCTCTGTCGTGAGGTAAATAAAATGCCTGGAAATTAGCAAAATATGACGCTGGTTATAAAGTCTGAAAACACAAATGTTGCAGCTTTTATTATACTCTCCGAATATTATTGCTGTGTGAACCACAGTTGTGATTGTCAGCCCTTCATTTAAGACAATTCTGTTATACTACAGCCTCACCCATGACTTAAGGCTTTTCAGATGCTTGGCTTTTTACTCAGGCTGTGCGTCTTCTGCTCAAAAGTGTTTTTCTGAGCCGTGCAGTTCACTTTCCTTTCCTGACACCAGGCAAAGTGAAAGTGTGGTTGTCTAAACGTGAGAGAAGATTCAATTTCTATTTTTCATTGTGTATTTCCCCTCTAATTCATAATGTCAGGACTTCAAGTGACATGACAATCTCTGTGGATTCTTTTAAAAACAAAAATACAAATTTTCTTGTGAAAAACTAATTAGCATGGGGGAAATGCCTCTTTTTAAGTTCCAAACAGATGCATGCACTTGTCTTTTGAGTCATGTGCACTGGATTTTACTCACGGCACCAAAACGCAGGTGTAATTTCTACTCAAAGGTTACACTGAAAGAGAAATTAGCAATGAAAAAATTTTATACTACTACAGCCATGAAGCCATGATTGTAGCATAAAAAAGTGCTCTCCTTTCAACTGTGAATCTCCTTGTTCTTTTTACATAAGCTTTTGGGTTTTTTAAAAAAAGATCTGTTAATTGAATTATGAATTGTTGTTGAAAGGGTAAAGTACTTTACCAATAACTTCTTTTCATAATACTGTAATATATGAAAAATTTTTCAAAATGGTAATTAGGAGAGAGGTTATTTATGTACTATTAAAATGCTGATGTTAATTATCAGAGAATTATTCTCTTACACCAAGTAATAGACATTTTTAATATAAGGAAGGTGGCTAGCCTGTTGGAATTTTGGTAATATGAGGAAACTACGCTGGATCCTGTATTTTTTTTCTCTTATAATTTATACTAATTTGTTTGTATTATACAGTATGTGAAGTATGCATCGATACATTATTCCATCTAGTATTTCTATATGGATTTCAAAAGTGTTTTTTGTGTGCACATCAACCAGAATTCTGCAGATATTTAATCACATCAGAAGAAACTGTACTAATATGTCCCTTTTTGTGAGAACTTCTTTACCTCACCTGCACATCCTGAAAGAATGAACATTGAGGGTTAACACAGAGTTAATACAATAACATAATTGTATTTCTTGTTTACTTTGAGCTGTGAGTTTGGAATGAGTAGTGACAGGACAAGTTGATGTTTGCATTTTTCAGGGCCCGGAACACGGTATTTGAACTACATGAGAGCAAATGCTGTTCCCTTTAGCCACTGGTTGCCTTAGAATATTGGTCCATTGATAAATCTAGAATTAGCAAAACCCATAACTAAGTGTAGTGTGGGCATTCTGTCATTCTCTATATATATTTAAAGTATTGTTTTTCCTGTTTGATTCATTTTAGTTTGGACTATGCCATTCAGGTTGTATGTTTAAGCATTTTAGAAGTCTCATTAATTTGTTTATTAAAAGGAAGGAAACATAAATAGTTCAGAGGAAGGATATACCGTATTATTCCACGTATTGTATAGCTCAAGAAATGACTAGTGATCATTCTTCTAATCAGATGTATGACCGTGGAGACTGTCACAATGTAGTGGTGATATGGACACGTGACTGTAATACCTTTTCCTCAGAAGAGGAATGATTTGTCTCTGATTCTGAGCTGCTGGTAGTATTGGCATTCAAAGATTCAGAGCATAGGAACAACAGAATCTGTCTGTACAAAGCTATGCTACAACTCATATTAATCTGCAACGTCTGGCAATAAAATTGAGTCTTTTTGTTTCCCTTCAGAAATACAGAATGTAAGTTGTTAGAGGTTTTAAAACCAGAGGGAAATGCGTAACAGGATATTTGCTGATTAGTTCAGATACACAGTAGTTTTCTGTTAGGACACAGAATCTAAGACTGTTAGGACTAGCACAGCTCTGCTAAATTTAGTCTTAATTTTCACTAATTTGAATGAGAAAACTCTGATAGTTGCCCATTACTACAGAGAAATAAATTGCATTTCTTTCTTAAACCTTTGTTTGTTTAAACCCTGTGTGGTTGAATCTGACATTGGATTAGGTAGGGTAAGAGTTTACTGAGATATTCCACAGCTGTATTTATACAAAGCTGTACCCAATTCCCACCTCCTGTAGTGTGAGCAGTGGTAAGTGAACTGTTTCTGTGTTGTTCACTCACTCTGTCAGATCGAAACTCAGCTCAATAGCATTAAACTAGCTCCCATTTGAAAGATTTGTCTTACAAAACCCTGAAAACTGCTCTGAACATGCATACATTGATTTTGTTGCTGGAATCTCCTGAGCTTTGATGAAAAGGAGATTCCACATGCAGGTGAGGGAGGGTTTACCTCTTCAATATTAAAAAGAGAGAAGATTAAGGATTTTTGTTCAGCTGAGGCTGAACTAATCAGTGGTATGCGAGGGTAAGAGACTTCGCCTCACACCTATAGTACGACAATATTATTTTCTTTAGTTGAACAACAAGTTCAAATTTCTCCAGTAGCTGCTTCTGAATAACTGTCTACCATTATTCCCATTTGTACAGCTAAAAGAATATCCTGGGGGGCAGGAGTAAAGCTTTTTATTTTAGTCACAGAGAGGGAGGTATTTGTCATGTTCATTGTGGGACATTTGCTTAAATTTTGTCATGGAAAACATGCAACTGTTATATCGATTCACAGAGCAACATCCCTATGATATTATTCTGAATGCTGAGCAGTTTAGTATTCATTGAGAAGATAAGGCATATTTTTTGTGATCAGAGGTTTAGTTTTGTTCCATTTAGTTCTACTAAAAACATGGAGATGAGGGATTTTCACAAAATTTGATGTTTTGCCCTAAAGAAAAAAAAAGTTTATTTAAGTTTGTGAGTTGGAGAATCTTTTTTTTTTTTTTTAACCCGTGCTAAAGACATTCTGCATAGTACTTGCTATTATCACGGCACATACCACTATGTGAGTTTTTGTGGAGGAAAAAGATTAGGGTATCTGTAATTTGCATATGTCATCACTGAGAAGAGAACGTCACTAGTATTTTCTGATTCTAGGGAAAGCAATAGTTTTTCGCCTTCTACTGCCTGATCTGGCTTTCTCTCGTATTCACCTGCAAAAATTGAGATGGCATAAGCATTGCATGAAAATATGGCCCAGGTAAGGTTTTGGGAGACACAGAGGGAGAAGGCAGTAATTGTTGAAATGAGCTAGCTATGCTATAAGATATCATAGCATGTTACAAATATATCTAAACTTTAGACTTATCAGCCATGCTTTTGATCTGTAATAAGAAATACAATAACAAAACTGAAGTGAATGCTAGAGAGAGATATAAAACTAGATAAGATGTTTTCAGAAATTAGATAACATTTATTTTTTGTTACTTATGAGAATCACTTGTTTTGCCTCTTAGGCATATGTTGGTTGCATTCTCGCACAGCACGGTTCTTCTTCATCAGACCTGCTCCCCTGCCATCACTAAACGGAGGTCACACTCTAGAAGCATATGGAAGTCCAACTAAACGACAGAGTAGCTTCTTAACCATATCTCATCATATTTAAACTAACGATGACTGATCTGAAAGACTAGTTTTTGGTGAGGAGCTAGCCTTACCTCAGTTTGAACATAGAGCAGAGAGGACAAGAAAAACAAGCTCTGAAATAACACATGGGACTAGAGGATCATTTGTCTAACTCAATACAATTGTGAATAATCTTCAAATCCTGCTGTAATAATAATGTATAAATACTGCTTAGTAAATTTGAGATAAAACTCAAATTTATTTAATGACCACATAGATTATTTAAAGAATTTAGTGTTCTTATAGACAGAGAAATATTTATTTTATTACATCATTTCCAGTTTTGCTGGACTTAGGGACTCGGTAGCACGCTTGTATCAATTCTGAATTGAGTAACTTAAAAACAGTAATGATGAATTTAGGCCGGTTGCAATTTAAAAGAAGGTTGCTGAATTTTAGAATTACATGATTTCGTTTGAATTCATTTCATCCTGTAATTCTGTTATACCAAAAAATGTTAGTTGTAAGGGTAGAAGCTGAACCAGTAGCGTAGTTTTTCCTAAGATCCGTAAAGATGACCCTTCACCTCACTGATGTGATAAGCAAGTGTTAAATCAAAGTGAATCCTTATTCTCCATCTTGCGAAAGAATACTGCTTAAGCCAATTGTTCCTGTTCCTGAGAGTTTTAGACAGTGAACCATGCATCTCTCGCTGCACATCAGAGAAGATTGTAGCAGTCATTGTGCCACCTGCTATCACTTAATTAGTATAATCATCTAATTTCCAGATGGAAATAATGGCATCATGCACATTTTAGTAATTGTAACCATCATAATATATTCCAAATTATGTTACACTAATATTATGTCATTTAGAGATTTTAGAAGTGGGTATTTGGTTTGTATTTGTACACTGGTCTTTCTGATCTTGACTCTCACCCAGCAGCAAAAGTCCATAACGACTTTTCTGTGTTATTATGATCCTAAAGATATCACTGGTTCATATCATAGCTATGCAAATGAGCCTTTGATAAGTACAGTTTAACTTTTAGTGGACAGAGAAAAGAAAAACAATGGAAACAGGAGCTCATTGTAATGTAAACCACACCCAGGCTTCAAAGAATGTGATCTGGTTTGCTAGCAATATTTTGTTTGTTAAATAGAATGTTTGCGATCACACATGCAAATTGGATTTTTCATACATTTGTTTTTGATTCTCAGCTTAAGGAATCAGCTCAGTTGGTCTTAATGCTTAAACTCTACTATATTGCAGCTTTTTTTTCTCCTGGAGATCACAGCAAATGAATAGGTAATAAACGAGTCAGTTTGGCACACCTTCATTTCACTGGACGGTTCTGGGCTATGAGGCTTCAAAAACAGAAAGAGAGAG
>WEKX01020625.1:11912-40836 GCA_013390025.1 Pitta sordida | reverse complement strand
AGAGCTCAGGGACACCCCTTCCCCACCGCGGAGGCAGGGCGAGCGCGTGTGGGCCAGCACGAGCACCGGGGCTGGGCCGAGCTGGGGGGGGTTGGGGGGGGAGCAGCAGCGCGGGGTTTGGGCTGCAAGCACACATGGTCACAGCAGCCGCTCATAAATGGTTCCTTTTGCTCGCCGGTGCTGAGACAGACCATGGGAAGGAGCGGAAAATTGTCCGCAGCGCTTTGGAGTGCCGGGGAGGGGTGGAGCAATGGGCATGGCCTGTGTGCATATTAACGACCTGCACTTCTTTGCGAGTTTAGCTTTTCGCGAGGCCCGTGGCCTGACCCGTTCCTCACAAATGACGGGGTATAAGTGTAGTACGCTTAAGATACCTGTCTCTCCCTCCATAGAGAATAAACTTAGAGCAGTGCCTGAAATTAGACAGGGTCCATCCAGCATGTTGAATAAGAATTAACAATGAGGTTTAATTTTCCTTTTGAAATAACCTTGATGGAAATGTATTAGTCTTCAAGTCAGACAGTGCTAGAGCTCTTCATACTTTGTGCTGTTGGGAGAAACAGCATTTTCTATGAAGCATAATGGCAGCCAAAAGAAAAGTAATGATCAGTTAGAATATTCTCAATACAGTTTCATGCTTCAATGCCGCTCCAGAGATGGCCAAGTAAGAAAAGTATTCCTTTCTGCATAATAGATGATTAACTGTACATCTCCAATCACATCTGGAAAGCATTGCTGAGTTTCATTCTGAATAGTTGACATTCTCTGTTAATGGTTTTGTCAGCATGTGCTTCTTTCGCCTCTTGCAAAATATTTGATAAAATATTAATGTAGAAATAAAACAACAAATATACAAAACACAAATTTTCCTGATTTTTCTGGTATGGCTCAGCAGAAGCTTACTAACATTTTTTCCCCACATTCTGCCCCATTAAGGGAGTAAAAGATGCTTCTTTTCCTAATTTACTCTGAGACTATGGGAGAGAGACTAGAAAGCAGGCAATCCCAGCCAGCAATGAAAGTTTGCTCTCTTAAGCGAGAGCTTGCTCAGCAGCCGGACTGGAAAGGACACCCCGCCCCTCTAAACTTCTGGGGAGAACACTCCTTTTCCTTCTTTAGCAGCTGGAAGGTGATTGCAGTTAAAAAAAAAAATTAAAAAAAAGGTAGAAAAACCTAGATTCCTAGATTGCGAAATAATAAGGTGCTGGGCAGATTAGCTGGTGATAATGTTTTCTAGCTTCAGAAGCTAAGAAATTAAAACAAGTAGGGTAGATAAGAACTGCCTCTCTCCAGCAGTCGGAAGGCTGAGACTGAGCGTGGCAAGTGGGGAATACAGGCTGCTGGGTGGAGTGAGTGGATAAAGTGGGTGTGATTTGTGACACTCCTTGGGAAGGAGCCATCAGCACACGCTCTATTCAGCCAGATTTGCAGTCGGCCTCCTCTGACACAGTGATATGTTTCAACAAGAAGCATTAGACTGCTATAAAAATTCAAATGATGCACCACAAAACAAAATGGTACAATTTGATACTAACTGCCAGTTAGCACTTTCTGGTCAATGTGACAATCATCATTTAATTAGAGGCTTGTTTGCGGGAAGTTCATCCTTCTAACAGCTATACTTTTGAATATAACACAGTGATTAAAAACAGTTATTAACGGGCTGGTGCCGCTATTCCCCCTGAGTCCCTAAAGGAGAAATTAAAAATCCTGTTTGTAGATGAAATATGACCACTAGAGGATGCAGTCAAGATCCTGAATGAGTGAGGCATCCTACTCCTTGCTCATGCTCTGCCAAGGCCATTCTTAGCTAGAATATAGAACAAATACTTCCTGGACTATTTGGGTGAATAAATGGCAATCCAGAAGTCGGGGATATTTTATCAATCAAGTAGTGTAACTAGAACAACCCAGAAGCAAATCCGAAAGCCCTACACTTTTTTTAACATTTTCTTCTTTTGCATAGCTCGTGGGTTTTTCTTTATTTTCCGTCTCAGTTGTTTCTCCTTTCTCTACATTATCTGTTGTCTGTCCATCTCTCCAATCCACCCTGGTTTGCTAGTGGTTACCTTCTCATCTGGGCAGTTAATAAGCCATTCACTCTACCAGATGAACCTGGTGTACACCGGTGCTGTACATTTATAGTTACCTTAGGTTCAGCTATTTGTTCATTATATCAAATAACAAACTCCAATTATTTTTTTAAAATCTCTTTCTCATTTCATATTTGTTTATTTAGTACTTTAGTCAATTGATTTATTTGTTCCGCATCCATCTGTCTCTCAGCCACAAACACTTGCTTAATCTTGTTTTCTCTCTCATAACCACAATTACTCACCCACAACCAGTAGATCATCCTTATTTAGGAAATTACTTGCAATTTGGAGAGGGGAAACGGGATACCAACAACAACAACAACAAAATAATTCAGGACCAAAACAGGAACTACTGTCTGTTAATTAATGTATCAGTAATGCAAAAAAACACCAAACCAAACAAAACCACCTCTTGAAAATAATATGTTTTTTAAGTAGACTTGAAGACAGTGCTGCTCGCCAGTAGGAAAACTTCTCTAATAACACACAGGGAAAGGAGATTTCTGTGATTATCACAATACATTTAAATTAAAGGAGAGAAGATTGTTTCAACTTGGCCATATCTTATTTTAATTATTTCATTTCAAAAAATACTATCTTTCCTATACCCTCCCTTGTTTATTCTAGTTGCGTCTGTTCATTAAATTGCATCTCACTAAGTCAAGCTTTTCTAACTTGTGCATGAATCTTCATATAGTTGCACTGCTGCTGTCTGCTGTTCAACTTTGTCTGAGGCCTGGATTTTGCAACTGAAATCGTCTCGCATCTTGACTTCATCAGGCTGAGGAAAGTCATACGGATCTTACTTCACAAAATCAAAACTAGGGTCTGAGTGTGTAGGTTAACATGTTAAATTATATGATGTAGAATATAGAATAAATGATATTAATTGATTAACATTATCTCTGAAACAACTTTTTTGTTTTCCCTTATTTTATAGTGTAGTGCAGACTGCTGCTAACCTCATTTTTACGTTTAATTTTAACTCAGTTGTGAAGAAAAAGGTTGATAATGGCTAAAGTTAAGACATCCAACATCAAAAGAAATTTTCAACATTTGGACAAATTAAAACCAGGTGTGAATAAAATATCATATTGCAATAATAAGTGCTATTAAAGCCATTAAAGTACATTTGAATTGGGTGTTCTATTAATTTTCAAAGCTGACATTTGTAAAGGTATATAGGCAAGACTCTTGTAAATTTAAAACAGAGTATTAGGATTTGCTCTGGAATCTGTAGCACCGTCATACTGGTTTTTGTTGATACACAATAATTCATAATGTTACGTCTTTGAGCAGGAGCCATCGTATTTTTATTTCTGAGTAGTATCCTTGTTGGTTAGCATATCAAGTAGCAACAAAAATGTTACTAAAAACAATGTTTGTTGCATCTTGGCATAGGTATGTGTGCCTTTGATAGCACGCTTAGTTACACGTATATCCTCAATATCTGTTCTGACAAACTGTATTAAGGAATTTTTTTTTTGTAATTTGCTAAATGCTTTTTGGCTAGAGCTGTTGTGTTTCCATCATGTCCCTTTGATATATGTCGTGACAGTGTGAATCTCAGACAGCCTTTCTGTAATGTTGAAGGAAAATTGAAGAAGTTGTATTATAATTTCTGTCTTTGAGATTTACTTCTGAAAATGAATGCCATACATATTTCTGAAATGAATGCCAAATGTATTTTCTAGAAGTGAGTGCCATTGAAAGCCAAGGCAGGTAGTTTATACCATGCATAATAATGATATTAATTTTTATGGTGTGTATAAGTTACATTTTGATTAGTTTTTTGCATGATTAAAAATTTGCAAAGCCTTTATGGCCCCCAGGAGCCTACCTGTAATAAACAGCTCTCACCTTCCAAACCATAAAACAGGTCTTCAGTACTTGAACATTAGAGCTAATTGCCTTGCTACATCAAAGGGAGCACCACAAGACTGAGAAAAATCACAGAAAGGGGCGGGGGGGGAGTTGGAGGGGGGCAGTTTCACCTCTAAAGGTTATGTGTTTGTGGCTTGGTGCAGCCCTGTAAAGTTATGGCCTCAGAACTGCTGTTTGCGATTAAGTTGATGGGGAAAGTCTATCCCGCAATCTCTCCCCGCTGCTGACACAGAGTCTTTGTTCACATTCAGATTTCTCAAACTGTTGCCAGGGTCAGGCTGAGGTCAGACACCACGATGATGTATAGGAGAACATGTCTGGGAATTTCTCTCACACTTAAAGCACATACCAGAAAAACAGGAGAGCACCCTGCAAAAATTGTCTGATGAGACCCAGATGATACTGTAGCTTTTCTTTTAGTACCTTCATAATTTTCTTTCTCTTTGCCTGACACACACACAATGTTTTATTAATGTGTGCCACGATAGCCCTTACAATTTTATGTCCCCTCAAGATAAGGACACTCAGTAGCACTTTGACACTTCATTTTCCAGCCCAGGGG
Source organism: Pitta sordida (assembly GCA_013390025.1). Classification (NCBI taxonomy): domain Eukaryota; kingdom Metazoa; phylum Chordata; class Aves; order Passeriformes; family Pittidae; genus Pitta; species Pitta sordida. Next base: position 36,294 of record WEKX01020625.1, on the reverse strand, counting down.
GATTGGGCCAGTAAATCTAGTAAAAGGAGCAATGCGTCCATTCCCAAGGATGAGTTGAAAAGGGATTGCCATCGGCTCTGTGAGGCCACGGGGCCTGATACTGGATCCGAGCCTCATGTGTGCGCGCTCAGCATTAACACAACCCGAGCTAGGCATGATCACAGGCTCGCAGCATCCCAAACTGTGCTCCCCGCCACCCTGACAAACAGACCCCTGCCTCCAGCTGCAGCAGGGGTGCCTACCATGTTTGATTAGCTATCATCATGGGAGGAGGCGGGGGACTGCAGGGAGGAGAGTGCGCACACAGCACGAGGATGCTTTCCATCTGGGTGGAATTGGTTTTTTTTTTTAATATACAATTATTTTTAAAAGAAGGTACAGTCTTTCTTTCTCCCTGTATTTTCCCAAAATGCGGACACACGTGCTTTGTCCTAATCTATTGTAATTTGGCGTCAATGCAAAAAACGTTGGTCTGCAATTGAAATATTTTTTTTTTTTTCAGAGGGGGAGGTTGATTTCCAAAATTGCAGCTGTGTTTTTCTCTTCTGATCTACAAAAGGTTTTGCAGAACTGAGAATCGGATAGGTTTGCCACATCGATCTGAGGGTTGTTTGCCTAGGCATACGGTTTCAGTGTATGGCTGGCAAGTAAGGCAATAAGCAGCAATTTTTTTGTGCTCAGCTGCTACATATGACAGAGGATATTTCATTCGGCTGTCAGAATGTTATTAATAAAACATGGGGTGCGAAGAGGGCCACTATTTCCCCTTTCAATCACTATAGCATTTACAATGAAAATTTTATGCAGTGTGTAATTTTCAGTTAATGCTTGACACTTAAAATGTCTGTAGCTGCATTTTGTATGGTTCCTGAAGGGTTAATTGTATCATGTTCCCTGCATAAAAGCTCTGCTTATCAAAAGTGAATAGAAGACTGTATGCAAATGTGTGTCTGTGACCTTTTGCCTTTCCAGGGTTAATTTATATGGTCATTAAAGATTTTATGAAATCGAGTGGCCTGGTGCTTTGAATCCCATTTTACCTTCACCTCCTAATTTATACGATTCCTACCTGAACTGGGAAAAATTATTTTTATTTGTGTGTGTGTGTGTGCTGCAATGAAAACAGCATGCTTTGCTGTAAGAAGTTGCAAGTCTGGTTATCTGGAATTACTCAGATTGCTAAAAATTCATTAAAATGTGACATCAGCACAGTGAGAGACAAATGATCACAGGATGAAAAGGAACAGTGGGCCTTTCACGGATTAGTGCTACACAGCCCCAGCATAGAAGCTAACTGCATAAACAGATTAATCCACCAGTAGCAGCATAGCTAAGATTTACCGAATAATTAAATGGGCTTGAGTTACTGTGAAGATTTCCATGTAATCTAGCTGGTGTGAACACATAAGTGAGGTGTGGGTAATGCTGCTTCCTCAGAAGCCATACACCAAGTTGCATCATTTATCCTGAATGGCTCCCCCTGGAGACAAAATTTGAGACTTCTCCTGCAAAGCCAGAGGTTTATATTTAATACAGTACCTAATACCTAATACTTACTTACTGCAATTAGCGGGATACTGCTCCACTAATAGGATTTATATCTGAGTTCTCCTTCTTTTTTTGTGTGTGGCTTTTTTTTTGTTTGTTTGTTTGGGGTTTTTTTTGGCTCCAAGATGCATTTTTACATGTGCTTGCTTTTGTTCCAGCCTGGGTCGAGGGGTGGGGTGCGTGTGTGTGTGTGTGTGTGTGTGTGTGTGTGTATGTGTGTGTGTATATGCATGCATGTGCGTGTATTTTAACACAAATCATTTCTAGCTAAAGAATGTGAAATGACAGGCTTTAAATCTGTCACACTGGGGGGAAAGCGGGCATTTCTGGCAAAGCCACGGTCAGAATTGCTGGATAGATTTTGAAATATTGCAAATTATTTGGGATTAATGTCCAACATCTTTACAGCTCTGTTCTTTCTCTTTTCTTTCCCCTGACCCATTCTTTCCCCTGTTTTGCCACCCTCTGTTAGTACTGTTCTTATTACAGGACATATTTTTTAACTGCTGTTAAGTGGTCACTGAGTCTCTTTCCTGAGGTCTTTTCTGTGTTTGTCCACAGAAGAACAAGGTGAAGATACAGAGGGGTCTGCTAAAAGTACGTCAGTGGCTGTGGCTGATGATAAAGACTCAAGTGAGAGAGACAATAGTGAAGGCAAAAAATCTAGTAAAGACTCTGGTAAGATGCTAGAATTTTGTTTTACCCCTTTTTTAACTTATGAAATGCTCTTTCATTTTAAGCTGTCTGGACATTCCCACTACTATTCATTGCATGTGCATTTTGCATGTGATTTCTATCAGTAGCCTCCCATTGACCTATTTTTAATCATAACCATCTGACAGGATAGATGCGGATAAGTTGAAGAATATTACAGGACGACCAGTGAGATTATTTTTTAATCAAATCAGTTTGTGTGCTTGTAATTTTTTAAGCGCCTTTCATTAATCTTAGCTGTACTTGTGATTCCTCTGATGGCATATTAATTTTTCATAAGCATAGGATTAGGTACCACTTGAATTTTTTCTTCAATCAGGTTTTGCTCCCCTTTTAACCCAAAGAATGTAGGGGGTTTTGTTTTTATTCTCGCTCTCTGATCAGTTACTCCCAAGAATCTGGCCTCTTCCTGGGCATTTATTTGAGGCATTTTCAAAAAAATATACAAAATCCAGTGAAAAACTTTACAGATGATTCAGCCTAAGAAAGAGGAAATATCATTGAAAACGGATTATGGGTTGGGTAATTTTGATCTCCTGGAATAGACAAAGCCCAGTAATGAAAGCTACTGTCTTTGAAAACAAAACCCCTATGTCATGACATTTACTTGTGCACAAACAAACCCAGGGCCAGCATCTGGTGTAGATACCCAAGGCTTTTTCTGTGTTTGATTTGGCAAATATGTGACTTCGCCCATGCTTTTTATGTATGAGATGGAAATCTATGGTCACAATGAATATTACATTGGCTACTTTTGCTGCACGCTAAACCTAGTTACATTATGTTGGATTCACTGAAGCAGAAGAAGTGCTGAAACAGGTTGAAGCCTATTAGTTTCAGGTAGTCATATATCTTTTCCTTGTATGCCAGTGACAGCAGCATACAAAGGAGGTTGTATTATCTGTAAAGACACAGGTGTATAGAAAATATCATTTTACATAAGAGTTTCTTAAACCCAAATTCTCCCATACTGCAATTTGCTCCTTACATATTAAACATTTTTAGATTTATTACCAAAAAACTATTATAGATGACCCTTTCTATGCCAAGTCAATTCAGAAGACAGACTTCAAGATAAAAGCTTCCTTTAAGTTTGCTTGTTGACGAGCTAAGGTCACTACCCATCGCAGTTTACAACCTCGATTGCTCTTCAGTGGCTTTATTTTTTGAGATCAAGAGACTGAGGGAAAGCCAATGATGACAAGGATGATGTCGAGCAAGAAACTGTGTCGTGGTTTAAAATATATATTCCCCTTGGCTGGCTCTCTGACTTGGTAAAAACTGACTGTGGTGAAGTGAAGCCATGCTCCCAGGCTGACATAGGTCTTCCTGTGCAGTCTCGTCAGAGGCCAGCCTGGACACTCCCCAGGAGAGGGGTGACAGACACTTGCAGTTTGCATTTCTTACCATACCCTTTAACTAGGGGACAGTGTGAGCCGCTTCAGGGAATCAGGCCTCTATTTTTCTTAGGCAGGTCCATTTATAGTTGTTCAAGAAAGAATGTGGTATTAAAGCTCCAGAAAAAAAAAAAAAAAAAAAAAAGGAAGGATGGAATCTAGAAAAAAAATACTAAAGGGGAATTCTTAGAATTCCAGCAGGATTAGCCATTCATAAGGGCCAAGTTTAATTAGGACAAACCTATATCCAATTGCCTACTGGGTGCACTACAAAAAAACACAGCATAATTGTTCTGCATTCCTGTGCCAGCAATTACACGAATAACTTTGCAGTAAGATTCATATAAAAACAAGGGCTGAAGGACATGATTGCCTTTGTGCTTTGTGGAAAATAGTTTGTACTGTAAAATCCTGAATCTTTTAGAAACTTTTATTTTCCTAATCTAAATTAATTCTGCATGTGTAATATTCAGACCATCATCTTAATTTTCACTCAGCTGACACGTATTTCTAATGACTGCATAACTGCTTATGTATAATTGAATGTTAATTTGGGCTTTCTCATGAATTAAGTGTTGCAAGTCTTGCCAAAGAAATCTCGGGAAAACCAATAAATTAATCACAATACTAACAAGTTAGACAGGAACGTGGTATGACCCCTCTTTAGCATAGAATCTATTAGACAAGAAAGGATTAACATGTATTTAGTAACAGTATGTTTGTGTAAGCTGTTGTGCTGTATTGCTTACGTTATCTCAAGGAGTAGAGCTTTCAAAATGAGACTTGGCAATATGCAAGTTGTATTTGTTGAATATTCATTCCAAATAGAAAAGCCTACTAATGCCTCATTTATATTGTCATTTAAATCTAGTGCCACTTTAGATTAATTATAATCCAAATTACAGCTCTATGCAGTGCAAGAATTAATATGGAATTTATCCAGATTAATACATTTGCATTGAAAATGTAATATGTCTCTGCCATGGCTAAGGGGAGCACTTTTTAATAAGATGGTAAACATGAGAAAGGTTGGAAATTAACCTTCATTATTGCAATGAAAATTATCCTTTCATTCTACCCTAATTAGAAAGAATACTCTACCAGTAATTATAATTTTAGATTTATTTTGAAGTTGAATAACATCATCTGATGCATCAGAAGTCTTAAATTATATAATATTTATCAAATATAAGATTTATAAATAAGAAAATAGTGGGTTTATTATAGCTTTTTCAGGATTTTTTTTTTCTCACTAGTATATGTACTATATTAACTTTCTCCTTCTTGTTAGTCACACAAACATTTTTAGTTTTATTTTAGGGTTTCAAAAATGTTACAAAGGTGATGACATCTGAATTGCAGTGAATTGTGTTATTTTTATATTGGCAATCTTGCACAAGTTAAATAATTCTGTTACTGGCAAACAATCATTGACTAGTCTATTTCATGGCGCTTATTCATAATTAAACTTATTTTTTGAGCTAAATGTATTGAAATTGCATTATTCAGGTAAAATAAGCTGTGTATTTCATATTATAAAAAGAATTACAGTTGTGTTTCACAATTACGAAAACAATCCCTACAAACAGTGTGTCCCAAGAATAAAAAGTGAGTATTTAAAACGTGAATAACATCTGGATTTATTCTTTCCCTACAACTGCCTAGTAAGAATAATGCCACACCAGTGGAACATCTAGTTATGAAAAGAGTGCCAAACAGCCTGCGCAAAACCATAGTATTTTCTCTCCTCCATCCCTCTTCTTTCAATACCCTTTCTGTGAGACCGTAACTTTTTTCAACCTCCCTCTAGAAGCTCCTTTAAACAGCGAATGCAACACAGAAATCAGAGCACTGATCTAGCAAGACAAGAGACTGAATTTAAGTAGCTGGACCATTGTGTAAGGTACCAAACTCCACATCTACCCTGTGACTTGCGGGCTTTGGTCTTCACCCTGTGCAAGAACGAGTGACTCCCCTGTGCCAGGGGGCAAAATCGCTAAATCACTGACCTTTTTTTTTTTTTTTTGGCTCACAGACTCAGTTACATTACTATTGGCCAGATGTAACTTCAGTCATATAAGTAACAACGCTTGGGGTTGAATGAATCCAGAGCCACAACGACAACAAAAACAACAAAGCCTCTGTAAACTTCAACAGTTTATATAAATATCATAGTAAACATAGTAAAAAGCTGTGCTTTGTTATGCATTTATTGACCCCAGCATAGTGTTTTATAACTCCACAGTTTTATTATATAAACCGCGAAAGAAAATTTAACCAGAAAACTCCCTTGTTTTTATAGAAACAAGAACTATGTGTTTCATGATTATTATAGCCCCTTTGAAGTAATTAAGTTATTCCATCCTGTGGTGGAAGATGCTGTGTAATATTAACCTCCTGTATGCTCAGGCACACACAGACTGCACTTCCAGCTAAATTTCACTAGCAGTTAAATACCACTGCCAAAACACAGTTAAATGCACTTTCACAAGTGTATTTTGTATCAGAATTTTGTTTGTAATTTTTGCAACAACTTGTTGGGAACAGTCTAGCATGATGAGCGGAAGAGAAGGCGGAACTATGTCATTTTGGTTTTTAACTTTAGCTGCCAGGCTAACAGTGTCGTTTACACCAGCTGAGATTCTGCCCCCTTTGTCTTCAAAATGAGATATTTTAAAAGCGACATATGATAAAGTAAGAAACAGTAGTCAACTGTTAGATGTTTTTGACAGTTGGAAATGAAGAGAGGTTAATAATTTGAACCTATCCTTTGAAAACCTGAGAAACAACCATTCTCTGTTAATACAGTATGTCACTTTTTTTACTTCCCACAGTTAACTTTCTGCAGTTAAGACACTTAAATAACATGTGAATACAGGTAGTCCAGGGAGTACTCTATTACAATAAAACGAAGCGAGTAATCAAATGGTGCCGTATGTGATTGCATCATTTGGACTTTTAATTTTAAGCATAGGTAGTCCTTTGGGTTGTTGGCCCAGCATTGACTGGGCAGTCTAAAAGAGGTCTTCAGGATCTGTTCCTGAGAGAGTGAAAATTCAGGGGGCTGCAAAAAGTGATTTGTTCAAATAATAAACCAATGATGACAAATAGATCATTATAAATTGGGAAATATGACAGGGAAAAGTTTTATTCGAGCTAGAAAACACAAAATTACTGGTCTAAATTACATCTAAAGAAACAATTAGCAACTTAGGAATCAAAATCAATGTGTGGGAAAATCACCATTAGGGAATAAGCCATAAAATATGTTTTGTGATTTTTTTAAGAAGTGCTCTTCAGAAAATTTGTCTGTATGATACAGTTCTCAATTGATTATTATTTTACCATGAGGATTTGGTTTTTACCTTGAAAACTGTTCTCTTATTTTGCTTGTCTTTAATGTTGTCCTTGTAAGATCAAATATTGCACAAAGTTTAAATGAAAATAATAACGATAAAAATTCTTGGTTTTGTCTAGAGAAATACACAAGTGTTTTCTTTGTTCATGTTTATTTTGTTGCCAAAACATCCATGACCTTATTTTTAAATTAATCCTAGGTTATTGTGCAATGAGGTGCAATTTGTTCATTTATATGAACCGTATGTGGATTGAAAAAAATCAAGATAAATCTTCATGCACAGCATACAATCAGATTACCCTTGGACTATATATTTACGTTGGGTCTGATAGCAATCAATGGTTTAGCTTCATTGCATTTCAAGATGTATTTGCACCCAGTGTCCAGTGATAGTGTCCTCACCCTGGAAATAATTTAGTTGCAAATTGACTGGAAGATGGTGAAAATTGAAAGTTAAAATTAGAAATACTCATAATAAACAGCAGAAAAAAGGTCAGATGATGCCGCACTATGATGAGATTGGAATGGTTGGTAAATGAGGTTTTGTGTTTGTCGTGAGATGTATGTGACATGCCTACCCAATGCTCTTGTAATATCCAGCCTAGCAGAAGAGATTATCTGGCAAATTGACGCTGGAAAGAATTTTCTGATGGACTGGGAAATTAGAATTGCACTCTTTTCTTTGATGTGTGCAAGACTGGGCCACATTACACAGCTAGCTTAGGCATAATATTAAATATAGTATTTAATACTTAATAGTGCAACTATCTATAGAAAACAATTATATTCTGGGTTTGATCACAAACGCCAGACTATAAAAATTCACAGTGTAAACATCTAAGGCAATCCCAAATGACTGATCTTTGTATATAATTAATATTAAGTTAGCTCTGAAATCCTATTCTCCACAGTATTTCTTTTAAAGCCTCACTATATTTAGCTTCAGAATTGTAACCAGACAGGAGTTATCAAAACAGCACAATCATCATATTGCTCAGACAGTTTAGAAAAGAGAGAGGGTAATTAAACAGCGGCAAATTAATTATTTTGGAAAGCAAGCTTTTTAAGTAAAAGCTGATTTGTTTTAATGTAATACACAAATTCACACTGATCTGGTAAAGAAAGAACATTATTGATTAATCTTTAAAGGCAACCTAAGGTTATCTAAACAGTAGAGAAGAGTCTATTTTAAAATGTATTTATAGAGTCTCCATCAAGGATAAAAGTGTATTTTCACCTTTGTACTTACCAGAGTTGTTTTATTCGACTTTATTTTTTTCTCAGAGTTTAAAAAACAAACAAAAAAAAAGAAAGACCCTCAAAGACGATACAGACCTTTGAAGTCAGACCCTCTTTGTAAACCAGGATATTTTAAAGTTTAAAACATTTTCTTAAAAATCGTATTTTCAAAACAGGAATAGCCACACCAGAGAAGGAACCAAAAGTGAACACTGTGGTAGGAGCACAACAGCTTCTTCTGACAAAGGAAGATGATGGTGCAGCTAAAAAATCAAAGCCTCCAGAGGACAATAAATTTTGTCATGAGCAGGTAAAATTTAATTGCATTCTAGAACTCTTTCAAATAACTCAAGAACGAAACAGAGATGATATGCTGTTAAAATAGCAATATCAGCAAGTTACTAAAAGCACACTGACTAATAGCCTGAATCTTAATTTGTTTTTTTTCAGTTCTATCAATGTCCTTATTGTAACTACAGTAGTAGGGACCCAAATCGTATCCAGATGCATGTCCTGTCACAGCATTCAATGCAACCTGTTATCTGCTGCCCCCTCTGCCAGGATGTCCTCAGCAACAAAATGCATCTCCAGCTTCATTTGACCCACCTGCACAGTGTGTCCCCTGACTGTGTGGAGAAACTGCTCATGACAGTAAGTCTTCCAAATACTGATGTATATGCTACTAAAACATACTTGGGTCTTTGAACTGTATTTGTTGTGACGTAGTACAGTCTTACCTCCGTATTCACTGGTTATGGGTCTTGTGGGGGTCCCCCGAGTCACCAAATCTGTGAGCATGAATATGCACATAGGCCACGTAAATCTCCCTGCTTCCCACGGCCCTGGAGCACTGGGGAGCTCTCCCCACTGCCTTTCACAGCATAGGGGCGCAAAGAGGGGCATTTCTGAGCTCTCTCCAACTGCAGAGACCTCAGGAGGATCCCTGGGCTTCCCTTCGGCCATGCTGCTGCTTTTGCCCCCACCACCGTTGGGCCACTGACGCCACGCATGCTTGCATTGCTGCTGCAACGGGGGAGCTCGCTCTGGGGCTGTGGGGGAGCTCGCTCTGGGGCTGTGGGGGAGCTCGCTCTGAGGCTGTGGCGGGACAGGGGCTTGGCAGTCCCTGCTTGCACTCTGCAGGCGCTCACCAGAAAGGTGCTGGCTGCACAAACGCTTGGGAGCACCTCACGGTTGGTCACTGTGGGTGGAAGGAGAAGCAGAGGGACACTCTGGTCCTGGCACACATGGGCAGGCAGGGCAGAGGGGAAGGGGAGGTTAGCTCATGCTGCAGTCCCTGTGGAGGAGGCTGCAGCACTGCGGGAGCGCTTTCCCTGGGGCTATGTGTACCACCATGTGCGCCGGACACCGGGCATGCAGACACTGGGCATGCAGACACCGGGGACACAGAAAGCTGAGCACTTGGATTGCACTGCAGTTAGCATACCAATGGGCATCCCCTCCCCTGCCTGTAGCCACGGAAACAGTAACATAGATACACACACACATACAGACAGTCCCCACTCGCACTCTGCAGGCACGCCTCGGGAAGGTGCTGGCAGGGACAAACGCTTGAGAGCACCTGACGCAAATAACCAGTTAATACCCGCTAAGAAATATTCTGCGAATCTGTGAAGATACGAATCAGTAGGCACTAATATGAAAGGTATTCCTGTATTCAGATAGCCTGGGGAAGGGGAGTAGGTCAGGACTCTTAGGTTCTCTTGTCAGCTCATCCAGTGATTGATAGGCTTTGGGAACATACCTAAAGGTGGATTTCAAAGATGCAGAAAACCTGTAAATCCTCATTGAAATTAACCTCAGAAAAGTCAAACCAGTCCATATGCCTAACTACTTACGTGTAAATTTGGTCTAATAATATCCAGGTCTCAAAAGTATTGTAATTCTATTTTTAAAATAATAAGAATACCCCATAGAATGTAGTTCCCAAACATAGAATGGTTCCTGTGCATAGCTCAACTGTACATTATGTTACATGAAATTCACTGTAAAATAGCAATTCAAACAACCATTTGAAACAGTGTTGGTAAAGACACAATCATATCTAGTACAGCATAAGTTCAGCTATAGAATGGACACACTGACTCTGGTTGTCTTGCCTTTTTAGAAGGAAATGCATTTGGAAATCTCAGTGATCCACAGGTTTATTTCTAAAAATAAAAATTTAGAAATTTAGCTTTCATAGACCCTTTCAGAAACTGGAAAAATGTGGAAAACCTCCCCCCTTTTTGTTGAGCAGCATGAGCTTTCTTCCTAATTTTGAAACTTTGAGACTTTGAAATCGTTCCTGACCAAGTGCCAGGGAGGTCTCCCACTGTTTCTGAGAGGGGGGAGAAAAAGTTTGTTTCCCTGAGAAAGAGATTGCAAATAATAATCTGCATAATTGAAATAGTCCTAGTTGCTAACACTGGTGTGCCCGGTCCATAACTGAACCGTCTGATGACAAAATAAATACCATTTATAGCAAATTTTTCTTCATGTGGACATTTACAGTTCTATACAGAATTTTTTTTAAAAGTCCTTCCCTCCCAGGTAAACTCAAAGACATTAGTCCTCTGAGAAGATGCTATTAATGCCACATTTAAATTACAAATTTATGAAACCAAGTTATTTCTACTCATACCTTGTAATGAATGTAGCTTCCATTATTTATTTACAACTCAAAAATCTCTTCTGTGGGTATTCTTTTTACGTCTGTATGAAGGAAGTACTGTCTTTCGGTTATAGATGAGGAGCTGCAGCACAGTCTGAACTGATTTAGCCAAGGTCCTTCAGACAGAATCTGGCAGTGTAGGAGCTTGAACACAGTCCTGCTAAGTCTTAGTAGGACAATCTTATATTTCTGATTCGAATTTGTTTTAAAGATCAAAGCAAAAGGAAAATATGAAATGTTGAACAAATATTCATGTCAGCTCAGCTGAATTGAACGCTATGAGACTGAGAGTATATCCTTCAAAGATTTCTTTCTATAATTTGAATGCATAACACAACAGGTAGAGCAGTCTGAAATGATACATAATCAAGTGAAGTCAAGAAAAAGAAAAATTTAGTTTTAAAAGGAAATATATTGCTATTTCTCTATGGAAATTTGTTTTCTTAGTTTTCTTTCAAAGACCATGGAAGATCCAGCATTTGTGTAAAAAACAGTACAGGTGAAGCAAAGTGGGAATGCCCACAGTCAAAAACTGTCTGGTAACCATACCTCAGCATGATCTCTGTCTTTGGAGGATGTCCAAGGAGAATTCCCCTGATAAATCAAATGACCATGACAAAGTCAGCAAACCCTTCTTTATGATGACATTGAGACCAATGAAATATTGAGTGTATCTAGTTCTGTATCATCACCTTATTGTGGATTATTTTGAGTTGATTCTCCACCAAACAGCATACGATGCTCTGGATTTGCGGTCTGTCAGAAACCATTATGAAGGACTGAATTAGGATCTTGATTTAGTACTCACAGTCTTTCCTCCAGATGTGGTGGATCTTTTGAGTTATAATATCATACTGTTGTGCAGTGTTAAACAGTGTGACTTTTTCTGTAATACATAATACCATATTCTCGGTTTTCAAAGGTTCCTGTACCAGATGTGATGATGCCCAATAGTATGCTATTGTCAGCAGCTGCTTCAGAGAAATCTGAACGAGACACACCTGCAACCATTACAGCTGAGGGATCTGGGAAATATCCAGGTATGCAAGAAAAAGCCCAGACATATAAAAGCTAGATATAGGCAATTTAGAAATAAACTACAGAGTAATCTCTTGAATATCATGGGGGGTTGGTTCCAGAAAGGTGCTGTGGTGAGTGAAATCCACAAAGTAGGGGTAAATACAGTAAAATTGGTAAAGATGGCAAAGAGATGGAAAACCTCCCCCACAATGTATTGAACCCGCGAATGGTGAACGGCAAAGGAGCAAGGGATTACTGTACTTGTTTCCTCGTAAAGAGAATCTTTTTTTGGCTTGCTTATAGCCACAAAGATAAAAAGATAAATGTAACAAAGGATCTGAATTTAGCTGACTGCACCCATGCAGAGATACTAGAATGCACGTGTTTGCCAGACTGTTTGCTTTTAGTGGAGGTAAAATTAAACAGCAGGGCCTAGACACTTTGAAGGTAAGACCCTCCTTGTTTAACCTGCAAATAAGACAGAGGTCTAAAAGACAGTGGCACATTCACCATCAGTGGGGAATGTTAGGTAAGTGATTTTGTCTTTTGTACATTTCCAATAGTAGATTTCTGATCCTGAACACTTCCTGTATTCTGCATGGGGTAACTTTTCTACCTGTCTCAGCATGCCCTTCCCTCTCTTCTCAGACCACTGTCCTCGTCCATTCTAATCATCCGTCCTATATATGGTCCCCATTTCTACTCTTCTCTCTTTCCTACTGTTTCGTTCCTTTTCTTGTTTGGTGTTCCCATTGTACCAGTAAACTCCTACTTTTCATAAAGAAAAGCCCTATGCCACTCAACGGCTAGCTGCCACTGCCTGTCTGATCATTTTGTATGGGTTTGGTCACCTTTTTTAACCTCCTGTTAATCCTGTCTGGTTTATTTTTTGGGACAAGGATGCCTTGTTGTATTTTCCTAAGCCAACACATGGCATACCAGGTGCCTCTCTTGATTTCTTATGAAAAAAGAAATTCAAATGAATACTTTGTGCTATTCTCTTCCACTTGTTTAAAAGACACTTCACTTTCTTTAACTAGGTGAAAGTCCTGTGGATGAGAAGAGTACTCCTGGGATCGATGAATCAAAAACTGGAATGGAAATTAAGACTGAGGAACAGAAGCCACCTAAGGAATCTAGTGAAACGCCAGATTGGAATAAGAGCAGCAGTAAAGATATAAAGACCACTGACTCTATGATGGATCAGCTAAATGAGCAGCAGAAGAAGCAACAGCTGTCTGTTTCTGACCGTCATGTCTATAAGTACCGTTGTAACCATTGTAGCTTGGCTTTTAAGACTATGCAGAAGCTTCAGATACATTCCCAGTATCACGCTATTCGGGCAGCTACTATGTGTAGTCTTTGCCAACGTAGCTTCCGTACATTCCAGGCTTTAAAAAAACACTTGGAAGCAGGCCACCCTGAACTCAATGAAGCTGAACTTCAGCAGCTGTGTGCATCTTTACCTGTCAATGGTGAACTCTGGGCAGAAAATGAAAGTATGGCACAAGATGATCATGCACTAGAACAAGAAATAGAAAGAGATTATGAGATGGACCAGGAAGGTAAAGCAAGTCCTGTAGGAAGCGATAGTAGCTCTATTCCAGACGATACGGGCTCAGAACCAAAGCGGACCTTACCTTTTAGAAAAGGGCCAAATTTTACTATGGAAAAATTTCTAGATCCATCTCGCCCATATAAATGTACAGTGTGTAAAGAGTCTTTCACTCAAAAGAACATTCTTTTGGTCCACTACAACTCAGTGTCCCATCTACATAAACTCAAAAAGGTTTTACAGGAAGCATCAAGTCCTGTCCCTCAAGAAACCAACAGCAGCACTGACAACAAACCCTACAAATGCAGCATTTGTAATGTTGCATATAGCCAAAGTTCTACATTGGAAATCCATATGAGATCTGTGCTTCATCAAACAAAGGCAAGGGCTGCAAAATTAGAACCAAGTGGTAATTTAAGTAGCGGAAATAGTGTAGCAGGGAATGTTAATAGCCCCAGCCAAGGAGTGCTAGAATCTATTAGTTTACCAGCAGTTAACAGCAAAGAAACACATTTAGATGCCAAAGAATTAAATAAAAAGCAAGCTTCTGAATTAATTTCTGCTCAGCCTACACATCACCCACCCCAGTCACCAGCACAACTTCAAATGCAACTACAGCATGAACTGCAGCAACAAGCTGCGTTCTTTCAACCGCAGTTTCTAAATCCAGCCTTTTTGCCTCATTTTCCAATGACGCCAGAGGCACTACTACAATTTCAACAGCCTCAGTTCCTTTTCCCATTCTATATACCTGGGACAGAATTTAGCTTAAGCCCAGATCTGGGATTGCCTGCTTCTGCCACATTTGGTATGCCTGGAATGGCTGGTATGACGGGATCACTGCTAGAAGATTTGAAGCAGCAGATACAAACTCAGCACCATGTTGGCCAAACCCAGCTACAGATATTGCAGCAACAAGCACAACAGTATCAATCCACTCAGCCCCAACTTCAGTCACAAAAGCAGCAGCAGCAAAGTAGCAAGCTGATGAAAGCAGAGCAAAATACCTTAGTAAGCACAGACTGCCAGCTGATAAAGGATATGCCATCATATAAGGAGTCAGAAGATGTTTCTGAAAAGCAAGAGAAGCCAAAGCAAGAATTTACTAATGAGAATGAAGGACTAAAAGAAAACAAAGATATGAAGAAGCCAAAATCCTCAGAACCAGCCATCCCACCACCCAGAATAGCTTCTGGAGCAAGGGGGAATGCAGCCAAAGCTTTGTTGGAGAACTTTGGGTTTGAGTTAGTTATCCAATACAATGAGAACAGACAAAAAGTGCAGAAAAAAAGCAAGACTGGTGATGATGAAAACACAGACAAACTGGAATGTGGAACCTGCAATAAGCTCTTTTCTAACATTCTTATTCTGAAGAGTCATCAAGAACATGTGCATGGACATTTTTTTCCATATGGAGCATTAGAAAAATTTGCCCGACAGTACAGGGAGGCATATGACAAGCTTTATCCAATATCTCCATCTTCTCCAGAAACACCACCACCTCCGCCACCACCTCCTCCTCCACCACCTCCTCCTCCTCCTCCAACTCCTGCTCAGCCTTCTTCAGCAGGGGCTGGAAAAATTCAAAACCCAACTCCCACACCTTTGCAAGCTCCACCACCCACACCTCCACCACCACCTCCTCCACCACCGCCACCTCCTCCTCCACCACCACCACCATCAGCCCCACCTCAAGTCCAACTTCCCGTTTCACTTGATCTCCCACTTTTCCCTCCAATTATGATGCAGCCAGTGCAACATCCTGCACTGCCTCCTCAACTTGCCCTCCAGCTGCCACCAATGGATACTTTATCTGCGGATCTTACCCAGCTTTGTCAGCAGCAGCTGGGATTAGACCCCAATTTCCTGCGGCACTCTCAGTTCAAGCGTCCACGTACAAGAATCACAGATGACCAGTTAAAAATCTTGCGGGCTTATTTTGATATTAACAATTCTCCAAGTGAAGAGCAAATACAAGAAATGGCTGAAAAATCTGGTCTTTCCCAGAAAGTTATCAAGCACTGGTTTCGTAATACACTGTTTAAAGAACGACAGAGAAATAAAGATTCTCCATATAACTTCAGCAACCCTCCTATAACAGTGTTGGAAGATATCAGAATAGATCCTCAACCTTCAGCAGTAGAACCCTA
The DNA here is from genome assembly GCA_013390025.1 of Pitta sordida. Lineage (NCBI taxonomy): Eukaryota > Metazoa > Chordata > Aves > Passeriformes > Pittidae > Pitta > Pitta sordida. Next base: position 20,642 of record WEKX01020625.1, on the reverse strand, counting down.
TAAGTCTGATGCATCTTTTAGCAAGAGATCATCCAGGACTCGGTTTACTGACTATCAGCTTCGTGTCCTCCAAGATTTCTTTGACACAAATGCTTATCCAAAAGATGATGAAATTGAACAACTTTCAACTGTACTTAACCTACCTACTCGAGTTATTGTTGTATGGTTCCAAAATGCACGACAGAAAGCTCGCAAGAGTTATGAAAATCAAGCAGAAACGAAAGACAATGAGAAAAGGGAACTGACAAACGAGCGTTACATACGAACCAGTAACATGCAGTATCAGTGCAAAAAGTGCAGTGTGGTTTTTCCCAGGATCTTTGATTTGATCACACACCAGAAAAAGCAGTGTTATAAAGATGAAGATGATGATGCTCAAGATGAAAGCCAAACTGAAGACTCTATGGATGCCTCTGATCAAACAGTGTATAAGAACTGTACAGTTTCTGGCCAAAATGACTCATCAAAAAGCCTGACAGTCACTGCAGCAAGCTCTGGCTCTGGTTCTAGTACTCCTTTGATTCCATCACCCAAACCAGAACCTGAGAAGGCTTCTCCTAAACCAGAGTCCACAGAAAAACCAAAACAAAATGAAACCATCTCTAAGCAAACAGATACTACTTCCCAAAGCACCAAAGCAGTACAACCTACTACATTAACCTCTTCTGACCCTCAACCCTCAGCTTCTCAACCACAGCAACAAAAGCAATCACAGATAGTAGGAAGACCTCCTTCTGCATCACAAACCACACCTGTTCCTTCCAGTCCTTTACCAATTTCAATGACTCCTCTACAGAACAGTCTACCTCCTCAGTTATTACAGTACCAATGTGACCAGTGTACAGTTGCCTTTCCAACTCTAGAACTTTGGCAAGAGCACCAGCACATGCATTTTCTAGCAGCCCAAAACCAATTTCTTCACTCGCAGTTTTTAGAAAGACCAATGGATATGCCCTATATGATATTTGACCCAAATAATCCTTTGATGACTGGACAGTTACTTAATAGTTCTCTTGCTCAGATGCCAACACAAACTGGTTCATCACATACAGGACATCCTGCTACAGTTTCTGGCTCCCTGAAAAGAAAACTAGATGATAAAGAAGACAATAACTGTAGTGAGAAAGAGGGAGGAAACAGTGGAGAAGATCAACATCGTGATAAGCGTTTAAGAACTACAATTACTCCAGAACAGCTGGAAATTCTGTATGAAAAGTACCTACTGGATTCCAACCCCACACGAAAGATGCTAGATCATATTGCACGTGAAGTGGGACTGAAAAAGAGAGTTGTACAAGTCTGGTTTCAGAACACAAGAGCCCGAGAAAGAAAGGGACAATTCCGTGCAGTTGGTCCAGCCCAGTCCCATAAAAGATGTCCTTTTTGTCGAGCTCTGTTTAAAGCAAAATCCGCTTTAGAAAGTCACATTCGCTCTCGACATTGGAATGAAGGGAAACAGGCTGGTTATAGTTTGCCTCCAAGTCCTTTGATATCAACTGAAGATGGAGGAGAAAGTCCACAAAAGTATATATTTTTTGATTACCCATCACTGTCATTAGCAAAGACTGAATTATCAAGTGAAAATGAATTAGCCTCCACTGTATCAACTCCTGTTAGCAAAACTGCAGAAATGTCACCGAAGAACCTTTTGAGTCCTTCTTCTTTTAAAGCAGAGTCTACTGAGGATATAGAAAATTTGAATGCCCCTCCTGCTGACTCTGGATATGATCAAAACAAGACTGACTTTGATGAGACTTCATCAATTAATACAGCAATTAGTGATGCCACAACAGGGGATGAGGGAAACAATGAAATGGAAAGTACAACTGTCAGTTCAGGGGATGCAAAACCTGCATCACCCCCCAAAGAACCAAAACCACTTGTTAATGACACACTGCCCAAAGCAGCAACTACACCTACAAATGACAATACTGATGATAAATTTCTCTTTTCCCTAACAAGCCCTTCAATACACTTCAGTGAAAAAGATGGTGATCATGACCAAAGTTACTACATTACTGATGATCCTGATGATAATGCCGATCGCAGTGAAACATCAAGCATAGCTGATCCAAGTTCACCTAACCCATTTGGAGCTAGCAATCCCTTTAAATCCAAAAACAGTGATCGGCCAGGCCATAAGCGTTTCCGAACACAAATGAGTAATCTTCAGCTTAAAGTTCTCAAGGCCTGCTTTAGTGACTACCGGACTCCAACAATGCAGGAATGCGAAATGCTAGGGAATGAGATCGGTCTGCCCAAACGTGTGGTCCAGGTCTGGTTTCAGAATGCCCGGGCTAAAGAAAAGAAATTCAAAATTAACATAGGGAAGCCATTCATGATAAATCAGACTGGACCGGATGGGACAAAGCCGGAATGTTCTCTATGTGGCGTGAAATATTCTGCACGTTTGTCCATAAGAGATCATATCTTTTCCAAACAACATATTACAAAAGTGAGAGAAACTGTGGGAAGTCAGCTAGATCGGGAGAAAGATTATTTAGCTCCTACAACAGTTAGACAGCTGATGGCACAGCAAGAATTGGATCGCATAAAGAAGGCTACTGATGTGCTAGGATTAACAGTACAGCAGCCAGGCATGATGGACAGCAGTTCTCTTCATGGTATCAGTTTGCCAGCAGCTTATCCTGGACTCCCTGGCCTTCCTCCTGTTCTTCTGCCTGGAATGAATGGTCCATCCTCCTTACCTGGATTTCCACAAAGTTCAAACAGTAAGTCTATAAGGGGATGATTTTCTGATTATTTTGATAATCTTGCATAGTCACCGTCCCCTCCTACAACACAGCATTCATATCATGCTTGTTAAACTGGTGTGATTAGCTAAGAGGTAATGTTATGAGGTGTCCTCAATGCATGATTATTGCTGTAGCCTGGATGATCTCCAATTTATCAGGAAAAAAAAAAAAAGTTTGTAGCCCATACTAGGCTTCAGTAACAAAAGCAATACAGCTATAGCATTCCTATGTTTTTTGTTTGTTTTAGTTTTACTAAAAACTTGTTTTAGAACTTTGTATGCAACTTTTTTCTATGCAAATACTTAAAGTAACATCTGATGAAGCACACAATAGATTCTTATATTATCAGCTCGCAGGCACTTGGTCCACCCCTTAGACCAGTCCAACCTACTGTTTAATACAGAATAAATATTTAAAATAAAATTCTGCCCAGGACCCAGTATTATATTTCTGAATAATTGCCTACTGAGATAAAAAGAGGTTTGTTAAAGGAGATTTGTAATGTCAGTTTCACTGTAATCCAAATTCCAGGAGTTTATACATAAAGTAATGGCACACATGTAATGCTTCACTTGGGATTGCACTTTTAACTGAACATGTAACTCCTGTTTTACTGGCCATTTTGACTCTTGTTCGACTCCAGTTTTTGCTCACATTGGAAAGCACTTCCTCTTGCAATAAGTTTCACTGATGGTAAGGAATCAGGTTTTCTGCAGCATCATTTATTTAGTCCTCAAAGAATGAACCTAATTTATTTCTTGTATCAGGTTCCAGTTTTGCAGTCAGGATTCATTGTGACTGCGCCTTCCAAATTGAAGCTCTCCCATTCATCTTCTAACTTTGCACATTCATATCAAGTACGTACACAGCAGAGTTAAGAAGCTGGTCAAAACCCCTCACCTCATTTTATCCAGTAATCCCACTGGCTGTTGATTTCTAAGCTTTGCTTTAGAAAGCAACACACTTTGGCAAGTAAACCTGATCTCCTTTTACGATCCAGTGACTCGACTGGTCGATGACAAAAAGGCTGTGGATGTTGTGTACTTGGACCTTAGCAAAGCCTTTGACACGGTTTCCCACAATAAGCTTCAGGAGAAACTTGTAAAGCACGGGCTGGAAAGGAACATTTTATGCTGGGTCACAAACTGGTTGGAAGGGCGAGCTCAGAGGGTGGTGGTGAATGGTGCAACATCGGACTGGCGGCCAGTCACCAGTGGAGTCCCACAGGGGTCAGTGTTGGGCCCAGTACTGTTCAACATCTTTATCGATGACATGGACGAGGGAATTCAATCCATCATCAGCAAGTTTGCAGATGATACTAAGCTGGGGGCAAATGTTGAACTGCCGGAGGGTAGGAAGGCCCTCCAGAGGGACCTTGACAGACTGGAGAGATGGGCATGCTCTAACAGTATGAGATTTAACATAACTAAGTGCCGGGTTCTTCACTTCGGCCATAACAACCCCATGCACCGCTACCGGCTGGGGGAGGAATGGCTCGAGACTAGTGAAGTGGAGAGAGACTTAGGTGTACTGATTGATAGGAAACTCAATATGAGCCAGCAGTGTGCCCAGGTGGCTAAGAAGGCCAATGGCATCCTGGCCTGCATCAGGAACAGTGTGGTCAGTCGGTCCAGGGAGGTTGTCCTCCCCCTGTACACAGCGCTGGTCAGACCCCATCTTGAGTACTGCGTGCAGTTCTGGGCTCCCCAGTTTAAAAGGGATGTTGAGCTGCTTGAGAGGGTGCAGAGAAGGGCAACGAGGATGGTGAAGGGACTGGAGGGCAGGCCCTACGAGGAGCGACTACAGGAACTGGGACTATTCAGTCTGGAGAAGAGGAGGCTCAGAGGGGACCTCATTGCTGTTTACAGCTACCTGCGGGGAGGTTGCAGCCAGATGGGTGTAGACCTCTTCTTCCAGGCTGACGACACCAGAACGAGAGGGCACAGCCTCAAGCTACGCCAGGGGAGGTTTAATCTTAACGTTAGGAAGCGGTTTTTCACAGAGAGAGTAATTGCATATTGGAATGGGCTGCCCAGGGAGGTGGTGGAGTCGCCATCCCTGGAAGTGTTTAAGAGAAGACTGGACGAGGAGCTTAGTGACATGGTCTAGCTGGTCTAGCTGGGGGGTGAGGGCTGGATGACCCTGGGCCCCCTCCGGCTCGGAGTGGCCTGCTAGGTTGTGAGGCATCTAGGTTGTTATTATGCTTTGGGATGTGCCCTCGGTCGCTGTATGGGTATTAGATGGTGAGTTGGACTAGATGATCCTTGTGGGTCCCTTCCAACTCATAATTTTCTGTGATTCTGTGATTCTGTGTAAAGTAGAGGCTTATTCACTAGTGTTCTTAGACATATTAAAACTGTAGCAATGTCTTCTCTGCTACCCAGGTCTGCTTTGATTGATGATGATCATGTTATTGTTTCCCTAAGTGGTGGTCAAAGCATCTTGTTTTTCTCTTCATCAAATCAGAAAGGGTTTCCTTCCACAATGTAGTCTCTGGCCGAGTGCCCTCTGGCTTTTGTCAAACAGTTATTGGCACAGAGAGTGCATATAAAGGAAATATAAAGTTGTTATATTTCCTTCTTAATGGCATACAGTGTCCTGGGCCAAAAATGGCTGGTTGTTGTTCATTAAAATTATAGATATGGTTTCTCTATATAACTTTGCTAAATAGCTTCGGTTAGGTTGACCTTCAGGTAAAATGGACTCCAGAAAACTCGGGCTTTGTCTATAGTGCTAAAAGAAATTTACTTGGGAATAGTATATTCTTTTAGTTTCAAAACCAGGGACTCTTCATGCAAAGTGAGTCTGGGGGATGGTCACGGACCCGTGATAGCTTCTTAGCTGTGCTGAGGAGTAATTTAAGAGAAGACTAGTTGGCCAAGGTCAAAACAGCGTCACTGACCATTCTTCCTATATAACTTTAGAAAAGGTTTAGTTTCACTTTCTGGGAAATGTTCCCTAGTACTGTTTAACTCACTAGTATCAATGTACCCTCAAAGTCTGTAAATTGTCCTGTTAATAATACAAAAGGCATTATTACAGGCCAACTGGTCCATAATAATTCCATTTTCAGATTTTCAAATTTTCACCAAATATCTATTCTTTGAGATAAATTTAGATCATTAGTACCAGAGCATGGTACTGCCAATTGAGCTGTATTTTTATCCTCTTTCAACTTCCATCTTTTTAAGGTTAATTAGCCCATTGTGGGTAAAGTCCACTCTGTAAACTAGCTACTAGAATCTTGTTGTTAACTTCTTCTGCCATATGCTAAATAGCCCCTATATCCCCCTTCTATTGCTTGGCAGATACTTGCATGCATAAATTTCTGTTCCCTAATGATGCATAATGGAGCAGTCATAGTGAGTAAAAAATAAAAAGGAAAAAAATTAAAAAAGAGATAGTTTTAATCATTCATCATAGAAAAAAAGTAATGTATTTAGATGTGCTCTGGTTTGTGCTCAAAACTAGTATTTTCTGCGCCTAATTAACCCATTTCTATTTTTTTCTCTACCCTGCTATGTCTGATAATTCACATTCCTGTTTGATGCTAAGAATCTTTTAAGAAGTATCTTTTTGGAAGTGGGCTTTCAGGCAAGCTTTTCTTTGGCTACAGTTCTTCTAGCAGACAGCAGGACAATTGCTCTGCATCATCATTCTTTGTGTGAAGGATTTGCTGAAGCTACCTCCTTGATGACTCACTATCCTATAGTTCAAGTCTGCTTCTTTTGAATTCCACTGCAAGTGTGCCATTTCTTCTCTGTAGGACCCAAACCCAAAAATGTGCCTCAGAAGAAGCCTCGTTAGGATCCCTTATATTGAAATATTTGCCTGTTTTCACTGATGTTTACAGGGCTGCTAACTTTGTTTCCAGTGGCAAAGCCCATCCATTCTGTCCTACATGTTTGTTTAAGAGACAATGTTAACATCAGTAAGATCCTCAGCTTGAGTGAATATGTTTGCTAAGACTGGGAACTAGTGAAACTTAATTGTAAACCTCATATTTAAAATTCTCTTTCGTGATTCTCTTTACTCGTTCTCAATAGAAAAATTATCCTTATTAGTTTCACTGATTTATACAAGTTTTTGAGAAATTTCACCTTCATATTCGTTCATCCAGTATTTTTTATGGGTTTACAAAATATAGGATACCCAGCTAAATTTTGTAAATTACTATGCTTTTTGAAATGCAATATTTGCTTTTCTGAAAGGTTTTAAATTAAACACTTGAATGTAATGCTAATTCACAGAAGGCAAAATTATTCAAACTACAGTTCATTGTAACTTCTTTACATAGTGCTTAAACTGAACTATTATTTATGGATATTAGCGTTAGATTTTTCAAAATAAGATAGCTTCCTGAATGAAAGGATGCATTAACTTCAGATTCAGGGGTGTTTTGTTCTAAAACAAGTGAGTTTTAATGCCAGAATTATTGTATGGTTCAGAGATCATGTTCTCTCACCTGTGGGATACATTTCTCTAGAAAATGTGATTTTACTATCTTGTGGGCATCAAATGCTGAGCAAGGTCTCAAAATCACTTCTGTGTTTGTTCAGCATAGTACCTAATAAGGAGTTATTTGGTGGAATTCTAATTCATACAGAATTTCAGTTCCAGCTTGTCTTTTTTCTTCAAGCTCCTTCTTATTTTCTAGGTGACTGTAGATAGAACAGTTCACCTGCTGTTTTCAGCTGTTCTTAAAATTCACATTCTCTTTTCTTCTTAGCTTTGTGGTTTTGTCTGTGATCCCTTGCAGAAAGCTGGTGCTTCATCTTGCTTCTAGCTATTAATACTGGTTCTATGAACCTTTTAATGTCATCATCATTACCATAGGTTCTTTGCACACCACTTAAACCTGGCCTGCCTTGAAGATTCACAACAGCTTTTTGCAAGAATGCGCACATCACTGAGTAATATGTACTTAGTGGGTTTTGAAATCTTATCAAGAGAGAAATTTGATTCAGCAGCAATTACTTTCCTTATTATTAGGTCACTAAATTCTGTTCTCTGTTTGCTTTTGACCCATTGGTAGCTGTTTCATTTTTATATTTTTAGCCCTCTAATTCCTCCAAATGAAAGAGAAATCTCTCCTCTTTGATAGTCACCTAAAAGAGTTAGCAGGATTAGAACGTTTCTTCCTGGTGTTCGTTTTCTCTTCTATATCTTTTGTGTCTGGAAATCAAGCATTAGTTTCATCAGGTTTTCATCATTTAGTTTCGGAAACCCTCAGTTCCACATTTGACTTCCAATAAAACACATGGTTTTCCTATGGTTCCATTGCAACCTGCCTGGATATTTAAATAAATTCTGTGTATTCCAAGTAAATTCCAAAGAATGTCTGGAAAATGGAATGGATCGTGGCTGCTCTGGGCATCATCAGTGTGAGTAGACAGAATACAACATGATTTACAAAGGTTGAAGAGGTTAAGAATAAAAAGAAATCTGAAAAATCCTAAATTGGTGGCAAACCCAAATGAGCATGACAAAGCTGGGGCAGCAGTTCATACTAACTGCATCATTCACGTATTTTCCGTCCTCACTACTTATCATTTAATATATTTCCAGCAGGCTTCACACACAATTGCCTGTTACTTCCTGTTGAAAGTGCAGGGGCAAGTAATAGTACCTTCAGTGTTATTGTGCAGTAACTCTGGCAGTTACCCACTTTTTAATTATAACTCTTGTGACTTGTTTGACTGTACTATCTAATTCATGCTCACAATGCGTTTTAACTCCTTAGTGTTCCCCTACCATTAAATAGGAGTAATGACAAAGTGACAAACATTAAATGGCCTCTTTGTTAAATCTGAAAATTATTCCCTTTGAATCCTAATTGCTTTATTCTTAAGTAAGGCTAAGCACCTGGGTATTGATGATTTAAACATTATTCTTGTTCACTCCATTAGTGCTTCCTCGTGGCTATTACCCATCTAGCCTCCTCCCATCTTACAGAAGCTGCATTTATTGTTCT
>WEKX01020624.1:89129-136144 GCA_013390025.1 Pitta sordida | reverse complement strand
CTTCTTCTTTTTGTGTCAAGCTGGTAAAATCAAATTTTCAAAAGGAGATGACTTCAGAGTCAAATCTGAAGAAACGTGCCACTGAACAGGAAATCAGCCAAAGTCAGGCTATCTCCCAAGACTACAACAACCTGAAGAATTTAGATCGTGGCCATTTGAATCCCTGTGGCCATCACAACAGCAATAACAGCAGGACGGCTACCTTCACCCTCACCAACATTGTGCCACAGGACAGGAAACTCAATGGTGGGAACTGGAGCAACTACGAGCAGCAAACAATGGCCCAGAATTCCAACGGCTGTAGAACCACCTATGTCATCACAGGTGCTGTGCCTGGGAACACCTCTATTGCCAATGGAAGGGTTAATGTACCAAGCCACATCTGGTCAAGTGCCTGCTGTGAGACGAACACCAGCACCATGAAGGCTTGGGCAGTCATTGCTGAGAACAATCAGAACAGGGTCGAACTCCTCACTCTGGGGGAGCTGGAGGCCAGGTTGGCCACACTGTATGGTAACGGACATGTTTCTCTTTTCCACACTGACTGTCCCCGTTAATAAGTCTCACATCCCAACTGCAAAAGTCTTGGGAGATTTTGCCAGAGATCACAGAATCACAGAATGGTTTGGGTTGGAAGGGGCCTTAAAAAACATACAGTTGCAAACTCTGAGACAGGGACACCTTTCACTGGACCACGTTGTTCAGAGCCATGTCCAGCCTGGCCTTAAAAATTTCTAGGGAAGAGGAAGACACAGCTCCTCTGGGCAACCTGTCCCACTGCATCACCACACTCACAGCAAAGAATATCCTCCTGCTACCTTCTCTAAACCTGTCCTCTGTCAGTTTAATAACATTCCCTCTTCTCTAGCTCTTTTGCTCACCCTTTGGGTACTGAAAGGAGAACTGAGTTCTCCTTAAAGCCTTCTCCAGGCTGAACTGGCCCTGCTCTCTCAGCCTGTCTCCACATCAGGGGTGCTCCAGCCCTCACAGCATCTTTGGCACCCCCTCTGGACTCCACTGCAAAAGCCTTCTGTCCCTCCCATGTTGTGTGCCCCAGAGCTGGATGTAGCCCAGCAGGTGGGGTCTCAAGAGAGCAGACCACAACAAATGTCTTTTGCAGTGTCCATCCTGCTTCCTTTGCTGTGTTTCCAGCTCTGTCTCTCACAGTAACTCCTCCTCCTCTGCTAAAAGGGAGAAAGAGCTTGGCAGAGCCTTCCACTGCTTTCTTTGCTGCCCATCCTGGCAGAGAGCTCTTAGGGATGAGTCCTTGCCCTGGCACTCCTGAGGGGCCAGCTTCTTCAGAGCCCAGAGAGAAGGAAATCGGAGCTTTTCACTGAGACTAGAAGGGCTTTGCCTTATTTCCTTTTTCTCCATGCCCAGATACAGATGTCAGTTCCTTCCTCTCCTCATTAGCTGTCCATGAGAGTGTGCTGCTGACCTGTCCCTCACCTCCTTAGGAAGGCTGTGGCACTAGGGCAGCTCAGGTTGCCCAGCTGATCCTGCCTGTCCAAGGGTCTGGACCAAGAGATCTTCAGAGGTGCCTCCAAACCTCAAAAATTCTGTGATTCTGTGATGGGTTTTTTTGCTTGCTTTCGAAACCTGTGCATTGAGAGCAGGAGCTGAGGTATGAGACAGGCCGCTCAGGCATCAGATAGACGGGAATTATGGACCAGTCAATTTTCTATGATATACTGTATGGACAACTTCCTTCTCTGCTCTGTTTCTGAATATTTTCTGTAGATTTATGGGAAAATGATTTTGTGAAATGTATTCAATGTCTCCAATTATTAAGTGCATTCAATATAGTCAATGTATCAATCAAAAGATCAGTGTTTGGCAGATCATGTAATTCCTGAGTAATTCACAATAAAAATTTGCTTCAGTGCTGGATGATTGTGTCTGAAGAAAGTGGATCAGGATGCATATGGCTCATACACGGTGTGTCATTTCCAGGGGGACCAGCTGGAGTCTGAATTTCTCAGCTCAGGAGCTGTTGTTCATCGTCCTGCAGTGTCCCATCACTCACCCAGGACCAACCTCTCTGGGGACTGTGCAGAACCAGGGGATGGGGCTGAGGGGCAGAGTCAGGCAGCAACATGCAGGTGTCTTTGGGTGTGGTGGGTGTCCCAGCTCAGACCACAAGAAGCAGAGCCCCAGGCCTGGCTCAGCTGCATGACCAGATGCCCCCTGGGCCACTTGAGGTGCCCTGAGATGTGTGAGACCCGCGGTGGGGCTGATCTGCTGCAGGTTCTGGGGAACACCCACCCCCACCTGAGCCAGCAGCCACAGGCCAGGCAGGGTCCCCAAGGGCATCTGCAGTGGCTCTGGACATGTGAGCACAGGGAACCAGATCCCCCCACAGGCACAGGGCAGTGCCTGGTAGCACCATGGACTTGTGCTCCTGTTGTCTCCATTGCCATGGGGAGAGCAGTAATAGCATTCACTTATGCCAGCTGGGTTAGGGAGGTAGGAAAATATTCTACTGTTTAGTAGGAGGACAAGGTAGGATCATCACTCTCAGATCCCTTTGCTGGACAGTTCCTGCAGTCCCAGGTCCCTGCCCCCATGGATTTTTTCTCCTGGGATGAGATGCTGACACAGCCCACTGATGGAGCTATTTCAGGCTGAGGGATATCTGAAGACACCTCTGGTGTAACTCATGGGCCTTCCTCTGACTTCCTCACCCACCTCTTCATGCACACTGCGTTTTGAGACCACACTCATCCTTGTCACATCTCATCCCATACTCCATTTTCCCTGTTTTCCAGCCTCTGGAACCCTGAGTATCTTGATCATCCCTACGAGTCCCACCTTCAACCACCTCTCATGTTCTTCCCAGAACCTTTACCCCTGTCTGTTCCCAGAAATGTCCTTCCCTGCACAGGAAACATGTGAAATATATGGGAAGTCTAAAGAATAAAGGAATCAGCTTGGTGGGTGCCTCCCATCAACTATGAGGGGTGCTTCTCACAGCACTTCAGCTTGGAGCTGATCCCAGGGGTGACCCAGCACCACAAGCATCCTCCTTACATCTGTGATTTCCTCTGAAAAGGGAAATAGTGGAAGGGGAATAGTGATAAAGGTCTTTGATCAGCCCAGGGCCAGTCTATGCCCCAGTGGAGTGGGAAGCACCTCTGTCCACTGGGAAGATGCAGCTGCACTAACACGAAAGAAAGTTTGCAGTTTTCCCTGTGACTGCCCATCTCGGGGAAGAACTCTGGACACAAATGTGTTACTGGGGTTTTAGGCAAAAAATAAAAATTCTTTTCCCTGGAGCTGTGAGGAGATGCTGAGAGCTAAATCCAGTGCACTGCAAAGTGTTGGATCATTCAGCTTGTTTGGTCCTTTTCCAAGGACACCAATGGTTCAGGTTCCATGAAATGAACAATGTACTGGCACATGCTGTTCCAAAAGAGAAGCAATCAAGAAAATCAAGCCTGTGGCATCATCATGCCTCTGCTTGAGAAAACAGCTGGAAAAAACTCCTTTGGTCCATGCTGGAGCATCTTTGGCTGCCACATGGGGAAAGCAGGTTGGGAACTGCTTGCTGGGGCTTTGCCATTTCCTAGGCAAAGCAGATGCCATCTCCATTGACTGGGTTGGACACACAGGAGCTGCTGGATCTCCTTTGTGTTGGCAGTAAATGGACTGGGTGTGGTTCTGCAGGAAACACATGCTGTTTGTGGCACTGCCCGGCTGGTCATGCATGGTACACATCTCATAACCTCACCCTGCAGGGACAAGCTTTTCCCTGGAAAATGAGTCTCAAAGTAATGAAGGTCCTTCTGGAGTCTCACAGGGGATTCCACTGGAAATTTCCTGTCTTCAGTTAAACGGTAATCCAGAAAAATGAAAAAAACTATTATTTTCATTGACACAAGTTCTTTATCTCGCTGCGAGTTATTAAAAGAATGGAATGTTGAGTTTATCAAAAAACAAACCTCTCTATTTTCACATGTTATTTTGATACTCAAAGTCAGATGAAGAAATCAAGTCATTATTAGATGTTTGTTTAACCAGTTTAGCCTCTGGACACAAAAGCCAACCTTCCTATTATGCAAGTTTAATAAGATTACACCTCCCTCAATTTCTGAGGAACTACTTATGTATTGTGAAACTTCATGGGTTCCCATGAAGTTACACTCCCTAAACACATGAAACAACAAATCCGTTCAAACTAACTACACAGTGGGAGAGTTTCCTTATTTATTTTTTTACTGGTGCTCTTGGATATCGTCTGGGTTCCTCTCCAGTGGGATTTAGGCTCTCAGCTTTCACACAGAGACTGTGCAAATACTGGAACTCCAACATCCAACAAAACCCCCAAATTTATAAGTCTTATACAATTTTCAATATATCCTTCCCTAGTGGATGCCATTGCATTTAAAAACTACTTATTCAAAATCATGCAAATGATTAGTAATGTTTGTATAAACATCAGATCTATTCTAAAGGCATCCTCAAAGGCCACTACAACATGAGCTCCTTCTGAGAATTCAGGTCGCATTCCTGTTCCCTCTGAAAGTAGCAACTACTTAAGCAAACCAAATCTGATTTTATGTGAGATTGTTTGCATTGAACTGCTAATTGGTGATTCATTGTCAACTCACAAACTCAAAATGCCTCATAATGCAAAGAACCTTCCAAGCTGGCAGCTTCATTTACTGAAAGGGAAGAAAGAGACAAAACACATTCAAGATCAGCTTGATCTGTCTGAACTGCTGGACTGTTGGTTCTGCTGTGCCAGTGGATTTGAGGGATTTTACTGAAGAAGTCCAGAAAATTCCAACCTCATCCAACATCAGTGTTGCACCTTGGGAATGCAGGTTCAGCTTCCTCCCAACACTTCCATGGCCCAAGGCAGGAAGAGTCCTGACTGAGCTCCTGACTGTGTGGATGGAGTGCAGCTAAAGCCTAAAGGCCTCTGCCCCTTCTCCCAGGTTGGATTTCCCCACTGACTTATAATACTTATCCCTGTCAAAAGAAGTAGGAGACCCGGGTCCTATATGGTTTGGATTTCCCCCAGGTAAGCTGTTCTAAGACAACAGAAAATATGGTAGAAAACCATCTGCCTCAGACAAGCTTAGTCTCATCCAGAGCTTACCCCATCCCAAAGGATTACAAGATACTGCTGACAATGGAATATCAGTGGAAGAAACCTAGAAGACCATTCACACTGTGTAGCAATCACCCTTCCCCAAAGGATGTCAGCTCTAATGAAAGGCTGACAGAGCTGGTTGCCATTTTCCAGCCTGAGCAATTTTTCTGCGAGTTAAGGAGGATGTTTAACCAAGAAAGAACATGTACTATAGCAGCACAGGAGACAGAGGATCCAAAATGGCCCATCTTTCAGCCCCATAAAGTGCAGTGAGTAACAGAAATCACACCAGCACATGGCTGCTACATATGTGGCACAAGAGGAGCACTCCTACATACTGCACATAAAAATTTCTCAGTGTCGATGGTGGTGCCAGAGTTTCATACACAAAACTCTGGGACCACTTACAACTCATAAAATGGAAATCTAAGAACTAGTTCTAGCACCTCTCTTTGCAAAGCACACATCAAACTTACAGGTACTTTTACATGTGATGAAAATTAAAAGCCCTCTTTTAAAACTAGGTTGTGTTTTTATGTTCCTAAGTCATCTAGCAGACAACACTGTCAAATGGAGAGTTTCTTTTTGAATACTCACTGCCTGTGTGAATGGCTACTCCCCGCCTATCCAAGAGCACTGACTTCTTTGGGGTTTTTCTCCTTATATGCCATCCATGCCTGTGGACCTTCTCAGAAGAAAAGGGATGCCTGAAGAAGAAATGACTTTCTTTATCCTTGCTACCTGTATTTCTTTCTTCACACTTGCCTTCTCATTCAGAGTGAATGGCCATATCAGAGAATTATAGAATCACAGAAATTATTTAGTTGGAAAAGACCTTTAAGATGATCTAGTCCAACCTTTGACAATCACTACCTTGTCAATGAGACCATGGCACTAGACATGTCAATGAGACATGACACATGTCCAGTCATTTCTTGGACACCTCCAGAGATGGTGACTCCACCACCTACCTGGGCAGTCTGTTCCAGTGTTTAAGCAGCCTTTCTGTGAAGTAATTCTTGCTGAAGCCAAATCTGAACCTACCCTGGTGCAGCTTGAGATTATGTCCTCTTGCCCTGTTGCTAGTTGCTTGGAGAAGAAGCCAACCCTCACCTGGCCACACTCTCCTTTGAGGCAGTTGTAGAGAGTGATAAGGTCTCCACTGGGCCTCCTTTTTTCTGGGCTGAACAATCTCAGCTCCCTCAGGAACTTCTCATATAACATACCCTCTATGCCCTTCTAGGTTTGTGGCCCTTCTATGGACTTGCTACAGCACCTCAATGTTCTTTTTTCAAGTGAGGGGCCCAGAAATGGACATGGGACTCAACGTGCCCCTCACCAGTGCCAAAACAATCACTTCCCTCATCCAACTGGCCACCCTATTTTTGTTACAGGTCAGAATGACATTGGCCTTCTTGGCCACCCAGGTAAAACTGGGCTCATGTCCAGCTGCTGTTCACCAGTACCCTCAGGCCCTTTTCTTCTGGGTCACTTTCCAGCCACTCTGCCCCCAAACTGTAGCACTGCATGGGGTATTGTGGACAAAGTGTAGGACCTGGCCTTCGGTCTTGTTGAACCTCATACCATTGGCCAATCCAGCCTGTCCAGATTCCTCTGCAGAGCTTTCTTATGCTCCAGCAGATCAACACTCTCACCCAAGTTGGTGTTGTCTGCGACCTTACTGAGAATTCACTTGATAATATACATAGTACAAATAAGTCCTATTCCAGCTGGAATAAATAAGGCCATGGGAAATACAAATATCAAGGCTATTGAGCGAAAATAACTCAAAAGTTATGAGTACAAACCAGTAAAAGAATGACACATACACTCTATCTCAAAATAGAAAACCACGCCAACACCACATGCCTTCTGAATTATAAGGAAGGGATCCATCTCATTTGGATTTGTCATATGCCATGTAAGCATATATAGTTAATCTGGGCAATCTGGGCATTGTTCAAGTCAATGCAGAGAAACAAGTGCCTGTAGACTGTGAGTCATTTGACCTGCACAGATATCTTTCTATCTCTGTGTATGTATATGGATCATCAGTAAATAAATATGTACATACATCTATCACAGAACAATTATATGTTTATTATTATATATAATATATATTTATTATTACATATAGTTAGCCAATAGGGTGAACAGCTCTCTGCGATTAACAGCTCTCAAAAGGGACTTCTTCCTCCCCATTCCCTGTCTCATACATAGATATTTGCATTCAGCCAGGTGAAACACATCCTACCAGGCTAAGCATGGTGAAAAAGAGCCAGAAGAGATTATTCAGACTTCACAAATTCCCAGTAATATATGTACATGTCAAGTACTGTGTATGTTTGAGCCTGTCCTCAAATGCCTTTGCACTGGGCTCTCTCGTGCTCTGCAGCTACAAAAGGAGCTGTCAAATTAATCTGGTGCCACAATCTGCAGCAACCTTGTCTGAGTTGGAGGAATAATGTAGTAAATTTTGTGCAAGGGACTATGTAGTACAAAATAATGGGGAAGAGAGGGGTGATGACGAATGCATAATCGAGTCCAGTCAGACTTTCTGCTTATGTGCAGGGGATATATGGGTTCCATTTCTGATAGGAGCAGTTTGAGAAGGTGAAAAGTGTGACTGTGTTTGATCAGTCTGAGTAGGGAAGGGGCAGGGGGACATCAGGTGTCTGGCAAAGCTGCTCTGTTTGTGGGTGTGTGGTGCCACCATCTACCATGCTTGGTCACTTGGCAGGGGCTGCAGTTATATTAGCAATACATCTACTATGTGGTAGGAGGAGAACTGTTTTGGGGAAGGAACTTCAGGCAGGGCTCTTTCCCCATCTGTCAACAATGGGATCCACTCCTTCTACCAGTACTTTGTAGGTGGAAAGTCACTCTGTCCCAATAAGAATTAGGTTGAAGTATTTTCTGTCTCCTTCACATGCTGAATTTTAGTGTCCAGGCTTCCTCCTCTTCTGCCATTGCTGGTCTGGGTGTTGTTGGTACAGTCTAGTTTCTTCTGTGCCAAGTCACCGATTTCATGTGTTTGAATCTGAATGCCACAATTCCCTGAGAAGTCTTATCTAGAATAGGAAAAAGATTTTACCACAGGAGGGAAGAAGTAAGTTTTCTATGGCTTCTTCTATATTAACTATGAAAAACCACAGAGTACTTGGTATAAAAGACACCACTTACAATCTCAGTTACTATCTCATCTGGTATTGGCTATTTCATCACTTCTTCCACCACAGGGCCAGTGAAATGTAGACCAGTATTGACAGTTTTTCACTTAACATATTTTCAGAAATCCTACAATGACCCAGGCAATCTGCGCCATGGTTTCCCATCTTCACTTAACCATGTTTCAAAGACTTGTCTACGCTTTATGTGGCTTTATCCTCTTATGAATTGGTAAAAATCCACTGTTGATGTGGTTTCACAAGGACCTCCTTTACTCCTTTACAAGAAAAATCCCCAATCAGCTGAGACGAAGAGCCACCAGTATTTAGTAATCAATTTGTAGAGAAATGAGGACGAGGATTAGCAAACAGAAAGGAGAAATCCCAAACGTCAAATAGGGACATCTTGGCTTAACTAGGCTGAGCAGCCTGTGAACAGGAACAGCCTTGGTGCATCTCAATGTAGTAACAGAAACAGTGAGGAGGCCGGACTAAAATAGGTCTGAAGTACAAAGTTATCATGACATGACTCAGAAATCAGGGGGATGAAGGAAATAGAATTGCGTGGTATTGGTGGCAGATGCTCCCCCAGACTTCCCACAGGTTAGCCAGAGAGAGGAACACTGACTACATCAATTACCTGAAACCAACATTTTTGCATAAATAGACTTAGTTTTCCCATGGGGTTAATTTTCCACCTGTTATTTGAACTGCTAGTCTCAGTTCCACAATGGCTGGGACAAAGTGTCCTTTTTAGAATCACAGAGTGACAGAATGGTTTGGATTGGAAGGTACTTTACAGATCATCTTGTTCCAACCCCCCTACCCTCAGCAAGGACAGCTTTCACTAGAACATGGTGCTCAGAGGCCCACCCAACCTGGCCTTGAACACCTCTAGAGATGAGGAGTCCACAACCTCTCTGGGCAACCTGTTCCAAAGGTTTCTTGATTTGAAAAGCTGTTAGTCCTCCTTTTCTTGTGCCAGTATTTGATAGCTGAACTAGACAACTCAAAATCCAAGCTTACTTATTTAATACTAAAGAAGGTATTCTGGAATCTACATGGTGCAACAGAGAGACGGCTGATACAGTTGATAACTCTTTCACTGCTGGGAATTTTTTTCTTTAGATTTCACATTTCCCTCATTCCATCCCGCTTACCATATTGTTTGGTCGGTGAGTCACACAAAGACAGCAGGAATGATAAGCAGAATAAAACAGATAGNAATTTATTGATGTGTAAATTAATAACTATTAAAATTAATTTAATTTTAATTACATTTATAAAGCTAAATATTAAATATATCATTTAAATATTTAAGTATTTACATTTGTTTCCTGCTTTTTAGCAGCTGAAGTGATTCGCTAAATTCACAGAAAGTCTCGGAGAAGAATCTGAAAATGGCTTAATTTAAAACCCAGACTTTTGATCTATTTTCTTTTACATCCCTTACGCGTCTTAGACAAGTTCTTNAACAGCCTTGGTGCATCTCAATGTAGTAACAGAAACAGTGAGGAGGCCGGACTAAAATAGGTCTGAAGTACAAAGTTATCATGACATGACTCAGAAATCAGGGGGATGAAGGAAATAGAATTGCGTGGTATTGGTGGCAGATGCTCCCCCAGACTTCCCACAGGTTAGCCAGAGAGAGGAACACTGACTACATCAATTACCTGAAACCAACATTTTTGCATAAATAGACTTAGTTTTCCCATGGGGTTAATTTTCCACCTGTTATTTGAACTGCTAGTCTCAGTTCCACAATGGCTGGGACAAAGTGTCCTTTTTAGAATCACAGAGTGACAGAATGGTTTGGATTGGAAGGTACTTTACAGATCATCTTGTTCCAACCCCCCTACCCTCAGCAAGGACAGCTTTCACTAGAACATGGTGCTCAGAGGCCCACCCAACCTGGCCTTGAACACCTCTAGAGATGAGGAGTCCACAACCTCTCTGGGCAACCTGTTCCAAAGGTTTCTTGATTTGAAAAGCTGTTAGTCCTCCTTTTCTTGTGCCAGTATTTGATAGCTGAACTAGACAACTCAAAATCCAAGCTTACTTATTTAATACTAAAGAAGGTATTCTGGAATCTACATGGTGCAACAGAGAGACGGCTGATACAGTTGATAACTCTTTCACTGCTGGGAATTTTTTTCTTTAGATTTCACATTTCCCTCATTCCATCCCGCTTACCATATTGTTTGGTCGGTGAGTCACACAAAGACAGCAGGAATGATAAGCAGAATAAAACAGATAGCTGTGATTCTGTGATTCTGTGATTCTGTAAAACAGAAAATCAAAATGGTTAGCACCTGCTGTTGTCTTAATTATTGCAGTTGTTCCAACTGGGAGAAACAGGCAAGGTCTGGGATAGGGTCTCATCTTGCCCCTCTGCTCACAGACCAGAATTTTTCCATGTTGCCTCATTGCTTTGCTCCCAGCCAGTGAGGACTTGAGCAACTAGAGACTGACCACAGCAAAATGACCAGAGACTACTGATACGGTGTCTGGAATAGTTTGCAATATTGTTCCTTGATTTCCTTCATCTCACACAATTATTCCTCCTCATTACAACATGCACTATAGTTGTCATCAGATTCCAGCTGGAATCAAGAGCCCTTGTGCAAAGTCTTGAGCACAGGCACAGGACGTAACAATTTCTATTTCAGCAGCTAATGGCTGAATGGAAGACGCAGAAGGGGGAGAAGAAAATCTCTGCAGTCTGATCTAAATGCATAAATTTAGCTGTGAGGAAATGTTTTGTTTGACCACCTTTGAAATCGTGAAAGAAATATATCATTTAAATATTTATCATTTAAATATTTAAATATTAACAAATTAATATTTACATAAATATTATAAATTANCATATGTGTCTTGCAGCATGTTTATGAGCTCTTCTAACAGATATGAATTTCTTTGGTCAAACAACGACTTGAAAGTCGAAGTAACTGCTCTGGATGATGGAGTGAAGTCTTTAACAAAACGACATACCTGTCACTGACTGTGTCACTGATGAGCAAGAGAGAAAATCTTGATTTTTGTATCAATTTGTCCTTCTGACAAACAGCATCAGAGCAATGCCGAGAACAGTCAGGCAAAGTGTCAGCTCACTCCAACATCAAAGCAGTGGCAAGGGTAGAGTCTGACAGCATGCCCTTTGCACAGAAGATTTAACAATTGCCATGTTTGTTTCATACCCATTGACAGATGCTTCCAGTCTGGATATCAACAGATGTGCTGATCTATTAATGGTAGGCATGAAGTGAACTGGAATGGGATCCATCTAAGATCATAATTTCTGGGAAGGTTGACATTCAAGGTGGAAAGTCAGGATTAGGAAACATGGCTTCAGAACATGTTTTCTCCCAGAAATGCAAGCCAAAATTCTCTGGTGCAAGACATTCATTAAATTTCTGTGTTATCCTGAAAAGGAAGTTCTGAATTTGTGCCAGTATGAGATGAGGAGGTTTTAACAAGAGGTCCTGTAAGAGTGGCCTGTTGATAAATCAGTTTGTGCTGAATGCTGGGGGCAGAACTGAGAAAGGGAAGAATATTCCTTGTTCAAGAATTATAGAAATGACATCATAACGAATAGAAATGCAACACTTTATAAGAATAAATACTTCATGCTTAATTACAAGGAACAGAGTTTGCTCAGGTTTGAGTGCATTTTAGTGGAAACCGGAATTATTGTTCTGCTGAACTAAAGGCCAAGAGGGCATATTTCAATATCCAGTCTTATGTTTTGCATAATCCTAAATATTTTTAATTTTAAATTATTTGTAATTTCTTACTGTTCAATAGGTTATATTATTTTGTAGGACCGGTATGTTTACAGCTTATTTCCATCTGAGCAAGAAGTTCCTTCATCCTGATAGTGAACTTTTCCATGGAAAAAAGATTACTATCATGATGGGAGAGGAAAGACAACAAATGGTGACTGCAGTACCTGGAACACTCTGAACTGGGCACTACAGTGAAACAGATGGATCTATGAAGTAAGCAAGAAAGTCCTGGGTTGATGATGAAACAGTGTATCCAGGGAGCAAGGCAATTCGTTCTTACAGTCAGAGCAGCAATGAGAGGCAATGATGGCCAAGTGTCACCTGAGAGGTCACTCTGCAAGCAAAAGGATCTGCCCAAACCATCCTGCTCTACCACATGGTCTGGTATTCCTCTCACCAGCTGCTACATAGATGTGGTCTCTGAGAGAGTCAGTGAGGCTGAGCTATAGTCATTGGGGAGAAACAAGCCTTTATAAGATGTAATTCATCTAAAATACATGTGAAATAGCGCAGCTAACAGTGCCAGCAGCACCTAATCCCCTCTGTCGGTTATAGAGGCAGTCCAGCTCAGATGTGGGTATCTATGCAGTAGATGTCTACAGTTCTGCAAGATTAATATCCTCTTAAACCTTCAAGTACTGGTGAAAACCCTTTCTTTTTTCCCCCAGTCTGTTGGTAGGAAAAGTCCTCCCCTGTTTTCCTTGCACTGCCTCCCACCTTTTAAAATTCAGCCCATTGCACTTCACTGACTCCAAGGAGGTTGGGAGCGTAATGGAAACCTCAGGACTGTAGGGGTGGGGGACAGCTGGGTCTGTCCACCTTCAGTAGCTCTGCTTGACACCCAGAGAGAACCACAAACCTTCAGTGCTGTCACAGACACAATTTTACAGTTAGTAGTATGAAAGACAAAGTAGGATGCAGCTGTTTCTTCCCCAGAGAAGTCACCTCCAGCAGTCAGAAACGACATCTTAGGAGCTCTGAGTTCCTGCTCTCTCCATCCCAAACCCCAAGCAGGTGGTTCCTTATGATTGATGTGCTGAGCTGGGGGATCTGGACCCTGCAAGAACAGGTCATGACAGTGATGTGGTGTAATAAAAACCATCTCACCTGACACACTAGTCAGTGGTGGCCTCTGGCTGCTGTCACTGGTGCATCGCATGTCAAGGGGGGTCCAGATGATCTTGCCATTCACCTTCTTGCAGGTGCTGTTGCCAAAGATGGGGGATCTCTTATCATAACCGCTCTGGCATTTAAAATATAAAACTTGTCCCACATAATAGAATCTGTTTGGGCCTAAGTAGGCATGAGGAAAAGTCTTTGGAGGACCACAAAAACCTGTGGGATCACAAGGCAGCACACATGGTTAAAGCAGATAGATTTTATTTTTGCTTTTGCTTGTGAAAAATCATGATTTTTATTCTTACAAAACATATACAAGATATATCAACCCTTCCTAAATCTTGGTTAGGATATAAAATATTAATTTGCTTACACTGTATCACGTGTTCAGCCAAGATATTAAAGCAGTTGTTTTTTTCCACTCTGTCTCCGAAATAATTAAATACGTATTACTCTTCATTCTTACCCTGCTCCCATAGGAATCAGCAGGAAAACTGTTACAGTATAGAATGGGCTTTATGTGTTTCAGATTTTACCTTTTGGGGCAAATTCTGAAAGGTATTCTTGCTCCTGGTGCGCAGGGCTCCTTGTTTTAATTTCTGGCTTCTGCGTAAATTCCAACTCCATCATGGGAGTTGTCGACAACAAAACTTTCTCATCTGTGGGAGAAGTAACACTTGTTGAATTACAGGAGGATGAATATCAGCGAAAAGCCAGAGCACCCAAACGTTTAGGGATGGGATAGAAGTGTTTCAAGTTCTAACATGCAAAGATAAGCGCAAAAGATCATTCGTTTGAGTGATGCCCAGATCTCTCTTATATTGACTAATTAATTGGGAAAACACTTCTACAAGGTGTTATAGTAAGGAATGGGCTTCTACTTACCTTTATGATCAAATTCTAGAAATTCTGCTTGCTCCTGTAGTGCAGGGCTCTGTGTTTCACTCTCTGGGTTCCGTGTAAAATGTAACTCCGTTGTGGGAGCCTTTAACAACAAAACTTCCCGTTCTGTGGAGAAGTTACATTTGCTAAATTACAGCAGGACAAACACAAGAGCACCCAGACTTCTAGAGGTGGGACAGAACTGATTCAAGTTCTAACTTGAAAAGATAAGCACAAAAGATAATTTCTTAATACCCAGATGTGTTTTATACCAACCAATGCATTGGAAAAAACACCTTTACGTATAGAAAAAGAACAGCACACACTTACCAATGCATTTAATTTGGGGGGGGACCCAAGAGGCACCCCGCTCGTCACTCTTACACTGAATTTGTGGAGATGCACCAGCACTTCTGTCATAGCCACTGTCACATTCATAGTAGAGTCTGGTCTTTGGTGCATAAGCTTTAGCAGTAACATCAGCAAATTCAGTACTTGGAGGATCTGGGCATCTTTCTGCAAACAGAAAGCCTGAGAATCAGGACAGCCTGTCCTTCTACTTTATTCATCAAGGACTTCTCACATCTTTCTGTCTTCTCAATACATGTCCCACAGATGGGCAACATGAAACACTATCAACATTTTCTTAATGAAGCTATACTGGGGACCAGCTACCTGCATCGGATAGTGCAGCCCTGAGTCTACGGAGTGAGGCACAAGAAGCAAAACAAAGTCATTAAAAGTTGAAATCATCTATAAACAAACACTGGGAATGGGTGTAGACTCTCCATTCTGTCTGAGCACATCAAAAAGCAGCTTACTGTGAAATAAGTTCGCAAATCTAAAAATAACTTGTACCAAAACAAGGATGAAAAATGTTGNAGCGCTGGTCAGACCTCATCTTGAGTACTGTGTGCAGTTCTGGGCTCCCCAGTTTAAGAGGGATGTTGAGCTGCTTGAGAGGGTCCAGAGAAGGGCAACGAGGATGGTGAATGGACTGGAGGGTAGGCCCTATGAGGAGCGACTACAGGAACTGGGACTGTTCAGTTTGGAGAAGAGGAGGCTCAGAGGGGACCTCATTGCTGTTTACAACTACCTGCGGGGAGGTTGCAGCCAGATGGGTGTGAACCTCTTCTTCCAGGCTGACGACACCAGAACGAGAGGGCATGGCCTCAAGCTACGCCAGGGGAGGTTCAATCTTAACATTAGGAAGCAGTTTTTCACAGAGAGAGTAATCGCATATTGGAATGGGCTGCCCAGAGAGGTGGTGGAGTCACCATCCCTGGAGGTGTTTAAGAGAAGACTGGACGAGGAGCTTAGTGACATGGTCTAGCCGGGAGGTGTAGGGCTGGATGACGTTGGGCCCCTTCCAGCTCGGAGTGGCCTGCTAGACTGTGAGGGATCCAGGGTGGTGTTATGCTCTGCGATGTGCTCTCGGTCTCCTTACGGGTGTTAGATGGTGAGTTGGACTAGATGATCCTTGTGGGTCCCTTCCAACTCATAACATTCTGTGATTCTGTGATTCTGTGTCATCAGCAAATCACATCTAGCTATACTTCTCAATCAGTTGAAATGAATTATGTTAGATCATTTCAGTGCACTTAAAAAGCCCATTGAAGCTGAAATGGAGACCCAGAAGTCAATAAAAGCACTATTTAATGATTATTTACAGACTAAAGGCCAAGAAATTAAAATATAAAACAGGTTGGTTGCACAGGCGCATGATCTGTGATCCCTTATACTCATGCATAATAGTAACAGCTATTACGAGCAAAATTTCTGCTTTCTGCCGCCATAATTAACGCAGCCTTAGCAACCAGTGAGAATGACAGTGAAAGGCCTTTGAATCGCTGATAGCTGCTCATCATTTGCTGTCTGCCCTTGACTCCCAGAGTGCCTTCTCCTTGAAAGACCAAGAGAAACTCAATCAGTGACTCCCAGCCCCAGCCCTGTAATACCCTTTTCTTTCATTTCCTCACTTCGGTATTTTCTGCCCTTTTTAACTTTTCATTATCCTGCTGCTTTAGTAAAAGTCACAAAGTCTGAAGAAGGCAACAGCGAAAAATACATGAGTGGTTTAACAGCTAATCTGCATATGGGATGTTTTAATCCCCTTGTAGCTTTGTGCTATCAAAGGACTTGCCTTGTAAACGACATCAGACTGTGGCTTTGAGAGAAGTGACTGCGCCTGAAATAGTTAACCACATGGTTTACCACAGACTGTCAGGGTGATTAAAATTAAAGAGTTATCAGATTAGCAGCAAGCTGAGATCATGTACTCTCACTTTCCCTGAACTAAAAGCATGTTTCCCTCAAGACTTCAAAAGCCTCTTTGAAGCAGACTGATGTGAATCTCAGCACGAGGTTCTCAAACCTACAACTCATTAGTCTCTTCTCAAGAAAACCCACAACATTTAACCTACTCATCATAAAGGGCAAACATTGTTCTAATTGATGATTAAATGAAGTTAGGTTCTCCTGAACTTGCACACAGCACACAAGGATTGTTCAGAAATGGTGCCCATGGGAGACCGTGAGCAATGCCCACCAGGCTGGATCAACCCGTCCACACTGTAGTTGGATGATACACAGCATTCCTAGGATCCAGCCTTTTAATTCCACCCACATCACTCAAATTCTTGTCTTCTCCCACCTAAATAGCTGCAGAATCTACTTCTTTGGCCGTTACCATCTTCCTGTCTCTGATCCAGAAAGAACTTTGAAAGATTAATTTCCTAGGTCTCATTGTGACTGTCTGCTTGACTCCCTTTGTATTCTAGCTGCTTCACTCTCACAACAAATACAATAATACCTCGCTGCATTGCAACTTCTCCATTGCGACCTCGCTGATTTGCGAGAAATTTTTCTCGCAGACCTGCATCAGTGATTCACGAAGCTTCCCGGCCAATGCGTGCGCAGTGCCTTTGCTTTGCTGAGGGGCAGCACCGGCGCTCCCTGTGGGGCGGGATGGGCCCAACCCCACGGGAAAAATGTGCGGTGCCTGTCGCTCCCGTGACATTTATGGTCCCGCAGTGCTGTGCCCTGTTCCCTGCCTGCTCCTCTGTGTCTCCATGCCCTGTCCCTACAGTGGAAGGCTCACACTGCGAGATGCCCAGGGCGGCCACGGAGACCCAGCGCAGCACCGCCACAAACCACGCCATCCCCTGTTGCTCTAAGCCCAGCCAGGGACTAACCCCCACGGGGTATGTTACTGTTTCCAAGGCTACAGGCAGGGAAGGCGATGCAGTCTGTGCCCGGGGACTGTGCGCCTGGCACACCTGGTGATAATGTAGCCCCAGGGAAAGTGGGTCTGGGCTGGCAATGGTGGTGGTGGGGCCAGCACTGTGTGCTGGGACAGGGCAGCGCCGGGACATGCCCACACCGCCATCGCAGTTGCTGTGCCAGAGGAAGGCTTCTGTTCCTCTATGCCCTCCCCGCACTGCAGCGTGGGGAAGTGCGGTTCGGCTGGGTCAATACGGTCAGCGCTCCTGCTCCCGGGACTGGTGGATGTTAAAGGGAAAGAAACTCTGACATCAACACCCCCACCACCACCATAAGGGGCACCGGGTGTTACAGAGTTGCAGAGTTAAGGTTTCTCAGGCTCCAGAATTGCTGACCAAAGCCTGGGGACATCCCTTCCCTGCCTTGGCCCAGACCTTCCCGCCCGCAGAGGCAGTGCAAGCATGCGCAGTGGCAGCAGCCCGGCAGCAGCTGCGGAAGCGGCAGCATGGCCAAAGAGAAGCCCAGGGATTCTCTGGGGGGGTCTCCCCAGGCAGAGAGGCCTCAGGAACGCTTCCCTTGCCTCCCTTGTGCTGGGAGAGCCTGTAGGGAGGAGCAGAAAATGCTCCCCAGTGCTCCTGATTGGCTGGGGGTGGAGCAATGGGTGTGGCCTGTATGCATGTTAATGACCTGCACATGTTTACAAATTTGACAGTTTGCGAGACCTTGGGGAGACCTGTTCTTTGTGAAGGGTGAGGTATTACTGTATTTTGCTTTGACTTTCAAGAACCTTCATAGCAAC
This sequence comes from Pitta sordida, assembly GCA_013390025.1. Lineage (NCBI taxonomy): Eukaryota > Metazoa > Chordata > Aves > Passeriformes > Pittidae > Pitta > Pitta sordida. Next base: position 118,069 of record WEKX01020624.1, on the reverse strand, counting down.
CATCATAACATTTAAAAACATTGGCTTCTCTTCCCATGCTAGAACTCATCATCAATGTGTTTGATGTCAATGTCATCATCTTTTAGGATTTTCATTCTACCTTACACTGGGAGGGGCTGTACATGAATATGGAGACTGCAAGATATCCATTGCCATTATTGCTCTTCATTGTCTCAAAGTATCTAATACAAATATCTAATATATCTTAAGAGGCACTTCTCTTTAAGTAGTCTTTTACTCAACTTTCAAAACCAGGTAGGCACCCGCCATGCAACCCATACAATCTGTCAGGTAGTTGTAGGGAGTGATAAGGTTCCCCTTGAGCCTCCTTTTCTCCAGGCTGAGCCCTACCAGCTCCCTCAGACACTCCTGGTCAGACTTGTGCTCCAAACTCTTCCCCAGATCTGTTGTCCTTCTCTGGACATGTTCCAGACTACCTTGTGTTTCTTGTCATGGGACCTCCTGGCATAGTATGGGAAGACTGTGCAGAGAGAAGGCAGACCTGGTGAAGTCTTGGATCATACTGCTGGCATAGAATGACCTCTGGAGTGAATCATGCCTAGAACCTCATTCTGTCTTTATGCCCAGGAAACTGGATGGTTTGCCCCTAAAAAAAACAAATTCCACATTCTTGCTATGTGGATGGTAAGAGACCCAAAGAATGGGAAGAAGCCAGGGAACCAGGAAATGGCAGTATAGATTTACTCCTTCACTAGATTTCTGATTTTTAGGAGAAATTAACTTCCTTTTTTGTTGTTGTTGTTTTGCACCTTTTTGAGAACTAGTCTGTCAATTTGTTGGATTTGGTGTGATACAAAAATATTCATCCTATAAAAGAGCAGCACACCTGGGCAGAATCTGTCTCACAGCCTATGGTGGTCCAGTTTGACATAGCCCAGTTTTCCCTGGATTCTGCATCCACCACAGCTCCTCCAGGGCTGGACTCCTGCTAGCATTGGTTCAAAATATTGTCTTCACACTGCCTTCAGATCTCTTGAGGTTTTGTTTGCCTCCTCATTTTCCTTCCCCATATATTCCAGTTTTTCACCCCTGTGCTGTGTGTCATTATTTCTCTTTCAGTCCCAATATCCTCTGTTCTCTCATTCCTTCATTTAAAAGATTAATCATCCCCTGCCTACCACTCTCATCTCTCACACCCCAAAAGCGCTCTGGGACTCCATTTCTCTTTGCTTAGGGGTACTAAAAGGGTTAAATAGAGAGGTTGATGTAATTGTGTTTATGGGATTTACCACTTCTATCAGTTGCAGAACTGGAAGAACATGTAGCTCTCCTAAGGCAGAGGGGACTTTCTGTTTTTTCTGATATTAGTGGAGTTTTGGCGCCTACAGCATTTCTGGAAATTTGGGTACTGTTTTCAATCATTATTATAGCGTGGAGGCCAGTCCTTGGAATTAGAAGGGGATTAGTGAATTCAGATGGCACACATCCATGAAACATAAAAATTTAAAAAGTAGTTATTGCTTCTGCCTGGAATGTTCCCAAAATTAAGTTTGATACATTTTTTGAGACCTGCAAGCCTTGTCATCTGAGCCAAAACTTAGGTGTGATTCCTGCTATTCCTTCTTAATCTATGGTGCCTGATGTCATTTGCGGTGTTTCAGGGCCCCTGGGACCTGCACATTAGCTGTCAGATATCACATGGAAATTACCTGAGGGCAAGAACTCCAGTAGCTAAATCAGTATCTGTTCTTTCAGCATTTGGGTTTCTTCCCTGGGTTCCCCATTCAAATATGTCACTGACCCAACCACAAAACTGCTCTCAGTAGATGTGCTGGCAGTATGTATTACGTTTATGAAGCTCTCCTGCTGATTTCTTTTCCATGTCTGAGTTGGCAGAGCAGCGTTAGATGAGGCATCAGAACAACACCTTTTGTCCACAAGAAGTGAATGGGGAAAATTTATAACAGGTATTTTTAGCACTAGGTAAAACACAGACAGTGAGTCACGCCATGATAACCTGAATTCAGAATTTCCTCTGCCACGTGGCTGCGTGTCACCAGCTCTGACATTATTCTGATGTCAAGTTAAAACGTCAAGGTGCTAAAATAAGATGATTTTCCCTCTAAATACAAAGGCAGTAAGACAGGATCAGTAAGAAACTGGATGTTCTGAAGGTCTGGGCAGAAGGAGTGGAAGAAAACGTGCACTTCACACACCTGCCCAGTGCAGAGATGGAAAGCGCCTCTCCCCAGAGACACCAAGAAATCAAACAAGGCCAAAATGAAGATATTTCCCTAGATATGCCTGAAAAGCTAAATTGGCCCTGGGGATTCACATGCTGGGTAAAACTGTGTGTTACCTAAATGGCCTCTTGAAGATGAAACTGGTATGAACAAAGAGAAGGAAATGATACCGACAACAGGACTGAAATGGTAATGAACTTTTTCTAACTTCAAAGCTTATTCCCAAAGGGTCTGCTGAAAACCAGGCCTCAGCTCTGCAGGATTCTTTCCCCTCTTATTAATGTAATTTGTTGTTTGTATGGATTTGTAAATTGGGAATAGATCCCAGCTGTGGGGCTCGGATACAGACCTCAAGTTTATGGTAATTTGTCTGTGAGATTTTAATTAGCTCACACAGGGATTATCTAGTGAAATCATTTGAATAGCAGTGAGTCGGTGAAAGTGTAAGTGACAGAAATACAGTGCAGATGAAATGACCAGGCAAAAGTTTTAATGATGCAAACAGCAATGAAGGAGAGATCAGCCTTATTGGGCAGGAGATGGGTTTGAATATTCCCAGCAGTGGAGAACAGGCATGTCCTGTTATAAGGACTAGCATGTCTACTCTACGAAAAGATGTCTCTGTTGGAGAGGCAGTATAAAATAAATCAGATATGAGCCAGCACGAGCTGTCCATTAACTACTTGTAGGACCGTGGAAACCTAGGTTTAGGAGAAACGCACTTCTCTTGTCTCTTGGCTTAATCACATTGATCAGCTCTTTCCCATTCACCAGCTGTTTTCCATTCCACTGTTTTCCAGTGGAATCTAATGAAAAAAAAAATATCCTTATACAGCAAGGGCAGAGTAGATTGGACAGTGGACTTAGCTCATTCATGCTAAGCATAATTTAGTCTCAGGAATCTGCATTCTTATCACCTTCTCTAAGAAGTGAAGCTGGGCAGACCTCTCTGGAGAACAGCAGGCACCTAACAACTTCTCCAATGCAAAACCTAAAGGTGCTCCTCTGTTTTTATCCACTGCGGTGGTGGAAGAACACTCTAACATGCTCACATGGATTATTAGATGATTTGCCTAATCTGTTGATGAATCTCAAGCCTGCCCTAACAGGTAGGCTGAGCTGGGGGCTTAGATTAAAAATATGGAATTAGAAGAACACTAGGAAAGAGGGGGAGTGCTTCCTAAGGCAGGTAGAGGGAGAAAAAGTAGAGTGAGCACACTGTGCTGCATAGAAAATGTAGTAAGTGAAGAATGGGGAACATTTGAGTTTGTTTCTGTGTTTATAACATCCTTAGTGCTGTGGTAAAGCCACGGAGCTCAAACTCTTTAAAGGCACTCACAGCACATGGTTTGCTAGTAGAACACAGATAAGGTTTTGAGAATATCATACATGAAAATCTCGGTTTGGTGCGTGACATTTGGGTTTTGAATAGGTTTGGCTACAATTTTGCTTAAATCTGCAACCTCAGTAACACCCATGCCTTGGTATCTTCATCTAAAAGGAAGAACAAATTGCTGAGAAAGAAAATCAGCTTTTTAAGCAGAAGCAGAAATTCAGATTCTTTTCTTTGTCTGGAATTTTCTCAGCCTTGCCATTTTGTACGGCTGAGAGGGTAGTAGATAATATCCTTTCTGAAAATAATGTAACAGTCTGACAAATGTATGCCTCTAGTATTAGTGAAAAAAAGATCTTGTGGGACTCTTGATTTCAAATACGGCTTTAGGATTCAGCATATCTTACTTGTGGACTTAGTGTGTTCATGGAGCTATTCACTGGAGCTCCCAAGAGTGCAGTGGAAATTTTCTAAACATGTTGATGATTTCTCTGGCCTTGTCATACACAAAATGTTTTTCTACGCAATGAGGGCTGTAAGTTCTTTATCTGGGGGTTTGCACTTATGTTGAAAACATAAAGAAAAAAGCAGCAGATGACAGTGCTGCAATCCTGGCAGGACTGCGGGACTGGGGTTGTTCAGCCTGGAGAAGAGGAGGCTCAAGGGTGACCTCAGTCCTGTTTACAACTACCTGCGGGGAGGTTGCCGCTAGGTGGGTGCGGACCTCTTCTTTCGGCTGACGACACCAGAACGAGAGGNGATGATCCTTGTGGGTCCCTTCCAAATCATAGTATTCTGTGATTCTGTGATTCTGTGACTGAGAAACAGGGAGACAAGTGAAGAAAGTCATGGAAGGACTTTGGGAATGTTAGTTTTGGAGAAGCATTGGAGGACAAGGACCAAAGACTCAGTAAGCCAGATTGTTCCAAGATTCAGGACCATGGAAACCATGGGTAGAAAATACTATCCCAAGGATGCACTTTTAATGCAGCAGGAAAAACAGGAGAGACAAAGCTGTACATTGAGGAAGAAAGCAGGGAGACAAAAATTGCAAAACTCTGAAGACAATAATCAGCAAAGAGGCTTTCTAGAGGTAGAAAGAGATTGGATTTTTTTTTTTTTTTTTTGGAATAAAAGGACATGGTGAAGGACACGGTGATATGGTCTAAATGTTGGACGGTGATATGGTCTAAATGTTGGGAGGCTTGGATGGATGGAGAGTGGTGCCCGTGGTTCCACGCTTGTGGGCCTGATCCCTGGGTGGGCGTTCACTTGGGAGTTGGACTAGATGATNAAGAGGGCCAATGGCATCCTGGCCTGTATCAGGAACACTGTGGTCAGTAGGACTAGGGAAGTTATTCTTCCCCTGTACTTGGCGCTGGTCAGACACATCTTGAGTACTGTGTCCAGTTCCGGGCTCTCCAGTTTAAGAAAGACATTAAACTGCTTGAGAGGGTCCAGAGAAGGGTGGCAAGGATGGTGAAAGGACTGGAGAACAAGCCCTAGGGGGAGTGACTGTGGGAACTGGGGCTGTTCTGCCTGGAGAAGAGGAGGCTCAAGGGTGACCTCATTGCTGGTTACAACTACCTGAAGGGAGGTTGCAGTCAGGTGGGTGTAAATCTCTTCTCTGAGGCTGCCAGCACCAGAACAAGAGGACATGCCTCTAAACTGTGCCAGGGGAGGTTTAGGCTGGATGTTAGGAAGATCTTTTTCCCAGAGAGAGTGATGTCTCATTGGAATGGTCTGCCCAGGAAGGTGGTGGAGTCGCCATCCCTGGAGGTGTTTAAGAAAAGACTGGACAAGGAACTCAGTGACATGGTCTAGATAATGGGACAATGGGACAGGGAATTAGGTTATGTCCATGGCTCCGGGGTTGCGGGTTCGATCCCCAGGTGGGCATTAGCTTGAGAGTTGGACTCGATGATCCTTGTGGGTCCCTTCCAACTCAGAATATTCTGTGACATAACAGCTCATCTCAGCTGACGGAAGAGGCAAATACTGCATGATTTCTGTCTGTAATATTTGTTTGTCTTCAGTATGATCATAATTTTTCAACAATTGTTTTTAATTTTTTTTTTATTGTGGCTTTATACTGGGCACTTCGCTGCTGAGGGCCACTGTAACTGAAAGGTTTATAAAGGTATTTCCCCTCTCACTGACCTTACAAGAAACACTGGTACGTGTTTGTCCACTTTAATGTATTCTGCATTGCATTTCAAATCCATGGGAGCCAGCTCTAACATGCAAGTATAATGGAAAAGATGTTCCTCTCATTTAAATGACTGTGATCTGGTACCCATCTTGTGTGAATGGAATTAAACTTGAATGAAATGTTTTCTCTTGTGAGTTTTAGTGCCTTCCAGGTTTAACTTGCAAATCTATTCGGTGCAATCCTGGAAGATGAATAGCAAGATGGAAAGATTGTAGGAGCACAGACCAGCTTTTACCTTGTGTTTGACCCTCACTTCAAGTCTCCTCCATGCCTGCTGCTTCTAGACACTGCTGCTGTGCTAATTAAAGGAGTTAAATGCCATGATCCTCACAAGAAAATCAGCATTTCTCTTCTCCTTTTTAGCATAGGTAAATTTTTATTACATGAATTATCATCCCCTGCCTTGGTTTCCCCAGTGGTTTATCAGAGGACTTTGCCCTCTCAAAGCACTTTGAGAACTATCAGTGAAACTGGTCTGTAAAACAAAAGCTTTTTATTTACTTTCTAATTATGTTTATTCTTAACAGTGCATTTTGCCAAACAACATCTAGGGCAGGATCAATTTACAAACCTGAACTTGCAGTGCTGGGATGAGCTGAAAAGACTGAGGCAAGATAATAAGAAAAGCACTACATGTGCTGAAACCTGGTTGATTTTTGAGCTGTTTGACCCACCCTCTTTCCCTTCACTTTGCTTATGTCTGATCCCAGATGTCCTTGTTGATCCCTCTAAAGAATTAAAACCAACAGGTCTTTCAGCCGCCTCAGGTGTCTCTATGACTAAAAAAACTCTAAATGGGTAAAAGGTGGTGTTTCTACCTCAGCATATTATTTTCAGGGAGAAATTACATATATATATATGTATATCCACATTGTTTAAACATTGAGAGAGGCATTTAAAATAAACACAGGAAGCTGAGAAGGAAGAGCTTAGTGACACAGTGAAGAATGCAATGCTATGCACTTATTCATTCACCAGTGAATTAAATCACATCAAATAGCACAAAGTGCAACTGCTCTAACACCCCTCCACTTCTTCCAAAAACCAGAAAGATTTCTGATAAACGAAACTTGCCAGAAAGAAATTTCACAACATGTTCCAAGCACAGTAATATAGAAAGTGTGATCTGGGGGACCTGACTCATCCCAGAACTGATCCTATTGATGCATCTCTGAATGTCTCACTGTGATGCTCCTGCACTCAGCACTGAAATACTTGCCGTGGGCACTGGCGCTTCATTTGGCAGTGAAAATGCCCCATGAAGGCAAAGGTACAGCGTTTACTGGCAAAACACTTTAACAAGGAAAAAAGGGAAAAATCACCTGAAGGTTAAACATTTGTGAAGGTCAGTCCTGCATTAATGAGTTTAATCATTAGCAGCACACTCTTCCCTAGAGATGGCCAGCCCTGAGTAAAATTCCCAGCCCTGCCAAAGATGATCCATCAGCAGTACCAGCATATCTGAGAACCTGTATGTGCTCATACCTCTCAACCTGGACATCATCATCACGGAATCACAGATTATGTAGGAAATACCACATTTATGGAGCACTGAGAATGGAAGACGATCCTTCTCTCCTTTGAAAAAAGCCATTTAAATTCAATCACACTAACAAATATCACCAGACAGTTTCTCAGTGCACACACTTGTCACAACAAATAAGCCAAATAGAAGCGGTATCACCATTTATAAATGTGCCAACTTCTGCTGAATGAATTAACTGCGTCCATTCACAGTTTATAGGTGCTGCTGGTTGGGAGGCATGGCTGAGAAAATATTTTGCATCTATAGTAGCCATAGATGGTCCCTTTTAACTAATAGCATTGCCATCAATCTTACAGATGTACTGACATTTCAGTGTCTATTTTTATGTTTCCTAAAGTTACAAGCAAAATGGAAAAAAGCAAATTCAAAGAGCTACCTAAGACTGCTCTGATCTGCCCACTCTTCCAATGACAGGTTGGAAGATATGTACATTACTCAGATAAAAAATACCCTGCAAAGCTCTGGATTTTCTGCAGGTGATGGCTGGTTGGCACAAGCTCCATTTCACACAGAATCACAGAATATTATGAGTTGGAAGGGACCCACAAGGATCATCTAGTCCAACTCACCATCTATTTCTCTCATTTCCTAAAAATAATAAATTCCTTAAGCTCTAAATATCTTTCCGTGGCTGAAAGGATTCAGGATGTTGTAAACATCTTCCAACCGCCACCACAAAAAAACCCCAAATGACATTTTCCCTCCCCAAAAGGCAAAAATAGACTTTTACCTTGCTTGCTCCCCTTGATGAATCCAAACAAGAGCCACATCAAAAGGCAATTCAGCCCCAAGGCACTTATCCACATCTTTTCCTCACTCTGCTGAGGACGGTGGAGTTTCCCAGAAGTGATGAGCTGCCAACCAAGCCTAGGAGCCAGTCACTCCCCAGTTAGACCAGTGGGGACCATCAGCCCATGTGCGTAGAGAGAACTTTGGTCAGAAAACAGTTGTTTTGCTGTCTGACTCCACAGAAGAGAATAAAGGCTGCTCTCTGTTCAGTTATTAGTAGCTTTTATCCAGGAAATCAAGCTTAATGCTCGGAGTGGCGGAGCATGCCATCGTGTGTAGGAAGTGGTTTGACACAGCAGAGCTGCTGACTCCAGAGTTGTTTCACAACAGCTGAGGTCAGTAGAAAGGGGGCAAGGTTTTAACGCGTTTGTGCAGGCACTCAACCCCAAATCTGTGGCTAGACAGATATTAGAGAGGGACCAATTCTGTGGAATAGTTGTCTGATGTGTGACAACAGACCCCAGGCACCATCTGTGGACTCTGCCCGCAAAGAAAAGGTTCTGTGGGCTATCTTTTTAAGCTTTTTTATTTTTTCCCCCGATAGTGATGATAAATCCACACTGCATTTGTTTTTGATATAAGAATGTTTGCAGTTTCTCTGAATCCCGGCTGACCTTCTGAAGAATGGACAGTTTGTGAAAAAAAAAAAACAAGCAAGCAAACAAACATCCATTAGGACGAGGCTGGCAGGTTTGGAAAGGGTTTCCTTTGTCCTAAATTTGTCTGGGTGCGAAATGCTTCAGAGGAATTCTTCAGTGAAAAACAGTAAAATGATCAAGAAAGTATCAGACTTTATGTAGTTTTTCCACAGCCACTTGCACAGAAATTTTTGCCTGTTACTATCTAGAGAAGCGTTTGGAATAGACTATGGAAAAGAGAGATTTAAGCTTTCTGTGGTATTCTATAATGATTATTACCTGCTGGACATTTACTTCTCTTTTATAAATCCTTAATAAATTAAATCTGAACAGACACACTAAGAAATCCATGTGATAAATTTTTAAATGCTGCTACTGCTGCATCCATCAGTCTCCTATCTCTCTCCAGATTAATCTCCCTTCACCCTTTTCATGGAAGGTTTTGCAGAGCTTCACTAATGCAGGTGAAAAGTCCTCTTGGAGGGTTTGTCAGCCATGCAGCATTGCCCAGGAGATTACTTCCCAAATCCAAATGCAACAGGTCACAAAGATTTCTGAAGCAACTGCTGTGGGTAAAATGCTCTGCTCACCTGTGGGTTCCTTGATACTCCGCAGATATTTACTGTTCTTTGGAGATGTGGGGATTTGCTACCTAGCATTTCCTATTTCTTGTCTGACTAAAACTATTTAAGTAAACCCCCAGTTATTAGTGGTTCACCTCTTTGCAGTTTCAACCTTTATGGTTCATTTATCAGCAAAAAAGCGGGGTCTGGCCATGCACAGAAAAGGTTGTGAAGAGAGATATCTCATGAATATGTAAATGAACCCATGGGTATGTAAATAAGCCACATCCCACTCAACCCCAGTGTGTTGGTGCTGCCCACTCACCGTAGCGCTCGCTACGTGTCTAGGGGCTCTGGTGGACAAGTGCTCACCCGCCACTGTCTCAGGCCACCCACAGAAGGCTCCCAGTGCCTGCTTCTACACTGCAATGGGGCCACAAACCCTTTGGCACTTGCTGATGTGTGGCAGCAGTGTGGCAAACCTAGTGGGAGCTGGGGATGGGTCAGGGAGGGCAGCTGTGGTGGCAGTGCCCATGGCCGCATCAGGACCTTGGGGCAGAGGCACTGCCGGCCCCGACCCTGAGCCACAGAAGCCCAACTTGGCAGGGCAAGAGGGGAAGCTGCAACACTGTGGCTCTGCCTGCCATGCCCATCAACCAAGGCAGAGGAGTGTCAAGCGCAGCAGCATCAGAGACCCTGCAGGGAGGCAGAGCATGGCCAGGGCTGTGGCCAAGTCCCACTGTGGGGAGAGGCAGCCTGCCCACCTGCGCAGGCTGGGTGGCATCACTGCAAAATTCGCCCCTCAGTGCTTCATCCTCTCCTGATGGAACATCAGTGCTATGGCCTGCTGCTGCCACGGGCCACACACCGAGCAGCAGAGCAGGGCTGCCGCTGGCTCCTCCCGCTCAGTCCCCCATGGCAGGGGCCAGCTGCCACCCAGTGCATCTCAGAGGAGCGGCAGCAGCAGCACGAGGGGCACAGACAGCCCCAGGAGCAGGGATCATGCCACCAGCTCCTTCGTCTGGTTCATCCGCAGCCACCACCGGCCCACGCTCATACAGCCAGCCCTGGTGGGAGGCGGGGAGGCAGCCTGTGGCTGCCACTCAGGGTGGACAGGGCAACCAGCAGTGACAGCCCCACAGCTGGCGAGAGGAGGCAACTCCCCAGGGAGAAGTCATCTTCCCAGAGTGGTCATCTTTCCTCAGCCCACCCTCGGGTTGTTGTGTTGGCCTGACTCCGAACAGCTCTCCGCCGACAGCACACCCACTACCACAAGCCAAAATATTCTGAGGGGTGGGGGAGGGGAAGGAAATCAATTAAAAAAAACACCAAAACCTTGCAGCCCTGGAGGGGAGCAGGGGTGGTGGGTGTGGAAGGCCCTTAGCAATCACCAGTACTGACTGAATGTGACAAGGGGCTTGCATCTCACTGAGAGTTTGCCTCACTTGGTGGTGCCAAGACAGCCAAGCTGAACTTAGTCTTTTTCCCGGAGGGCATAGTGCTGCTGCCAGTCCATTTGCACCGTATAAAGGCAGGGGGGACTCCAGGAAGCATCGTTTCTGTGCACTGCCACAGCCCACATGTTTAAAGTGGAGTTTCAAAGGCTGTACTCAGCGCTCGGGCTCGCACAACCATCCCGGGAACTGTCTGATTTCCATGGCTGGCTACAGAACAGCCCAGTCCCATTGTTGTGGCAACGCTATCGAGCCAACACTGTATCTTCTTGAAGCGCCGCTGCTGGCACCGGCTTCGGCTCAGTAACCCTACCTAACCCAGCTTTGAGCACACAGAGACACGCTCCCGCTGGGTAACACTAGCGAGGCAGTGCTGTGTCGGGTTTCTCGAACCACCAATCTGAGCCGCGCGGGGTTTGTTGGAGCAGTGTGGCACCTCTACCATATTTGAACGCATTTGAGTTGAGCTGAAAGACACACACCCCAAGAACCATCAACCCTGATAAGCCACAGCGTAGACATGGCTGGGGGGGGGCAGCGCCAGCTCTGCAGGGTTTATGTGCTCAGAAAAATGGCAGCAGGGCAAAAGCCAGGATTCCGTGGCTGGGAAGGGACAAAAGGCATTCCCTTTGCTTTTCTGAGGCAGAAACAGGCCACGGGGCTGAACTCTGGAGCTGAGGGGGGCAGGGCGATGAGCATGGCTTAATTGCATTTTCATGAGTTCACAAGCTTCGCGATTCATGGGCTTCGCAGAACAAACACAGATCTGATCACCAGCAAAACTCGGCAGCTCACTGTATTTCCATGTATAGCCATTTGAATGGTGGAGGCAAAGGTGTGGGACCTTTTCTGAGGTCCTTCAATTTTTATGTAGCCATTTGCTTTCAAGCTGAAAATCTCAGCATAGATGGGCAATAGACACTAAGATTTTGTTAGAAAGGGTGAGTTTTTATCTGAGAATGAACATAAAATGAACAGTTGGTTCTGCTGAAAGGAACGGTGACCTCATGTGGCTAATTGCTACAAAGTTTGCACATGAAAAACTCAGCACTTAGAAACTTTAAAGGTCAGGAAAAAAATAAAGAAACGGTTATGGCTTGTGAAGGGAATTAGTGAGGTCAGCTTTGTGAAATAGGTCGGCTTGCTGAATGATTCCAGGAAAAAACAGTGCTGCTTCTTCAAGGAACTGACCCAAAGCAGACCAAGGTAGAGGAGGGGAGGGTGAGAACAAAGTGACCCAGCAAGGGGGAAAGGTATGCGGTTGCAGAAAAAAACAGGTGGTTATGATAAAAAAATGTAACTACACAGTGTAATGGAGATGATAAACATGAGGTGTTATCAACACATTTAGTTGTGGTAATAAAGGAGGGGGCACTCAGTGGATACTGAAAAGTGCTGGAGGAAAATGAAAAAAAAACATCTCAAGCATCTAGGAAGGTGTAGGAGGAAAAGAAGGTGCTGGAGTCTCTGTTGCTTGTTGACTTTTTTCCATTGATTACCAGAGTTTTGCTGCCTAGAGAAGTTCTCTATTTCAGCAGACACCTGAGAGGAAAAGAGTCTGTCACGTAGCTCAGGCCACCACAGATGAGATTATAAAGATGATTTTTCTTCAATGCCACAAGACCACAAAAAATGCAGAAGGGAGTAAACCACAGACACAGCTCCAGCCTTTTTTGGTCTAGGTTTAACGAGGGCCTTTTGAAATCCTGCAAGTGCTTTCAAAACCCTTAGCGCACAAACTCATTTGGTCTGGAGGCCTGACTTGTCTTTAAAGTGGTCTCTAAGCCACCTTGAAGATGTGATCTTACTGCAGCTTTTCTCAGTTCAAAGCAGTGATAAATATCCACAAAATTCACTAAAATAATCAAGCCTTGTGTTTTCTTCAACATTTGTTTTTTTTGCTGTGAATCACTCTTACACAAATCCTCTACTCAAGGGAATAACATTTCATAACGACCTTCCTAGGGAGGTNTGTGTTTTCTTCAACATTTGTTTTTTTTTGCTGTGAATCACTGGGAATAACATTTCATAGAGACCTTCCTAGGGAGAATGTGGGGATGACTTTAATAGCTAAATAAACTCTTAAATCAGATTATTATTTGTATGTCCTTAAAATTATGGTAAGGAGGGTTGTGCAGTCACATTACGCACAAAGTCTGCACACAAGGGCCTTTTCCAACTTCCACAGCAGCATCCAGCTCTGCTGCAAAGCAGAGGAATGGGAAAGCCCTAGCTATACCAAGTCCTTGTAATGACTGTCAGAAGTGTTTCATCCAACTGAATTATTTATAATGGTGAAACTATTTTTAATTACTCTTTATTCCACATAAAGATGAGACAGAGCTGACATAAGACACATAAATATTGCATCCTAAATGGAGCATATTTGCACTTCTGCAAGGCTTTAGGTTTAATTCAAGAGAATTGTGTGCTCAACACAGCTGCCAAAGTTCCCCCTTGAGTCAATGGAGAGTCAACAAGAGCACCTAGAGAGTGGTTCACCTCCTCTTCTGGATATCTACATCCACCAGATGAATCACTGTTCTCAAATTCTCTATCTCCCTCCCTTCCTTCTACAGACAACTGTTAAACCAGCACAACACGTCTTTTAGGCAGCCCCAGCTGGATAAGACAAATCCATCCTGAAAATACCTACATTTGGAAATAGATTTTAAATTTCTTATTTAGTGACTGAGAACAGTCCTCCTGTCAAACATCCTGGACATGGCTCATTATATTCTTATTAACTATTTCTTTCACTGATAACAGGTTCTGTGATAAATATGTGAGGACCATAAGACTGAAAGGGGCCTTGCAAACCCAGTCCTCGGTGTTGGGATAAACCCATCAAACAAATCATGCTTGGCTGCTGCCTGGGGCTAAACCACAACATTGTCATTGTGTTGGGGGTTTTTGGCTATTGGTGCTGTTCTCCAAAATCATCAGGTTAGTGTTCAACAGCAGCCAAAGCATCCCCTAGTATTTCTCATGTGGGACTCAGACACCAAGCACATTATTATTACAGTAAAGCAGTGTCAAGTGAGCATATTGGAAGGAGGTTGAATTTTTATTTTCATTATCCCCAGATTTAGTGTCCAGCTGAGCCTCTGGCTTATGTGAAGATCTCATGATATACTTGGGTTCCATGCTGACACAACTTCCTTAACAGACCAATGCCTAGACTGAATTCTTTAATACTTCCCCGTGCAAATACAGCTGAATAGTACAGATAACTACTCTTATTTGCAACCGTCAGTCCTTTGGCCTGAGCAGAAAAATATCAGGACCTCAAAATAAGCTGATAAAGGAAATACATTATTGCATGATCATATCTGTTCCTTCTCCCCTCTTTTTTATTGCTATCAAGTCATAGTTAGTCAAGTGTATTTAATCCTGTAAAGCGCACAGGTCTTAAAGCAGCCTCTGCAGAGAGCTCCTAACTCAAGGCACACTGTTTCGTTTTTGATTTCAGTAAGAAATCTGTGAAGATAGGGAAATATAACCCAGATGAAATATGAGGTGAGTACAAAAGTGATTGAAAAGAAAGTGCCCTTAAAATGGTCCAGAACTGCGTCAAATGGAAGAGCATATTGAGTGGCACTGTCAGAATAGAAGGATGCACTGAAAGGTGGTGCCTGGGTTATAATGTGGGTCTTTGATTATTCAGTATTTCCAACAGTTTCCTAGATGATGAATATAGATAAACTTTATTGCATTTGCACAGGAGAAACCATGCATATATTAGAGGAAAGAAATTCAAAGTGACCTCAGTACAAGTTCTGTACATAGGCAGAATAAAACAGCCTGTGAAAAGGAATGGTGGCATCGCTCATAAGGTACCTCATCTGAAAATGATCCAGGGTTTACATGCAGAAAACCAATTGACAATGTAACACACAAAAAAATTAAATCTTATTTATAAAAGTATATAAAACACACGCAAAGAAACCCTTGTTTCTTGCTGTGACAATGAAGCCATGGCTAGGATGCTGTGCCTAGTTGTGGGCACTACACATCGAGAAAAACATGGAGAAATTGAAGACAGTTCAGAGGAAAGTAATGGGAACGAAAAGAGAGTCTAGAAAACCTGTTCTAAAAGAAAAGGATTAATAACTTGAGACTGTCTGAGTAATGATGACTGAGACAAGAAAGAGAAGGGGAGAAGATAAGAGCCTCAGCAGTGATAGTGGTGGAGCTGATCTAAGCATGGACTGGATGACCCCTCAAGTCTCCTTACAGCTCTAGAGTCTAGGGGCTGGTAAGGGTTGTGCTCTTCCTCGTTTTCAGACTCAGCTCAGCAAACTGCAACCTGTGCAAACACCTGAGCTGGCTGACTAGACTGCTTTTATAGTCAATGAAGACAAGTAGACTCAATAATCTGAGACCAAGTGCCAGGCTCTTCACTTTGAACATAACAACGTCATGCACCGATATCAGCTGGGGATGAGTAGCTAGCAAGTGGTGAAATGGAGAGGGATTTGGGAGTCATGGTTGACAGAAAAGTTAATATGAGCCAACAGTGTGCCCAAGTGGCTCAGAGGGCCAATGGCATCCTCGCCTGTATCAGGAACAGTGTGGTCAGTAGGACCAGAGAAGTTATCCTTCCCCTGTACTCGGCACTGGTCAGACACATCTTGAGTACTGTGTCCAGTTCCAGGCTCCCCAGTTTCAGAAGGATGTTGAGCTGCTTGAGAGGGTCCAGAGAACGGCAACAAGGATGGTGAAAGGACTGGAGAACAAGCTCTATGGGGAGCAACTGCAGGAGCTGGGGTTGTTCAGCCTGGAGAAGAGGAGGCTCAGAGGTGACCTCATTGCTGGTTACAACTACCTGAAGAGAGGTTGCAGTTGGGTGGGTGTGGATCTCTTCTCTCAGGCTGCCAGCACCAGAACAAGAGGACAGGACCTTAAGCTGCACCAGGGGAGGTTTAGGCTGGATGTTAGGAAGAGGTTTTTCACAGAGAGAGTGATCTCTCACTGGAATGGTCTACCCAGGGAGGTGGTGGAGTCACCATCCCCGGAGGTGTTTAAGAGAAGACTGGACGAGCAACTCAGTGACATGGTCTAGACAATGGGAGGCTCGGATGGACAGAGTGTGGTGCCCATAGCTCCAGGGTTGTGGGTGCTTGGGAGTTGGGCTCAATGATCTTTGTGGGTCCCTTCCAACTCAGAATATCCTGTGAACCTGTGAACTACAGTAGGAATGTAATAGGGCAAATATCACTTATTAGTGTCATCTAAAACCAGGGAAGGCACAAACCTGCCTCCCAGCAAGTTTCAGCGCTCAGTCTGCTCTGTTACACTATTCCCATCCCACCCTTGGCCCCTCTATTACCAGGTGAGCTTCCCATTTGAAAACCACCATTAGAAATTTTCCTGCTGCTTTTTACGTCACCTTTCTGTATCTTCTTTAGCTTCGTGAGCTGGGTAGATGCTCATGTTTAGGAAGGCACAATTCAGTCCCTTCCTTTAGTTCAGTGAAGGCACATTTTTATCTAGGCTGGATGAAATTTGTTGAGTCAGCTCTCGATTTACTACCTCATAGGAAGTTGATGTAGATCTTCCAAGAACTCAGGCTAAATTCTCTGCCACAGAAATTAAACAGTTGCATTTCAGGTTAACTATATTTTAATCTAGTGCTTTTCCTATGGAGTGAAAAAAAAAACAACCCACAAACAACCCCAAACTTTTGAACTGTACAGATTTTGAGGATTCCTTATAGAAATGCAAAAAAGAAGAACATAAATGTGAATAGTAGTGGTGGGAAAGATTTACAGAAGTTCTTGAGCTTGAAGAACCTTGGAAGTTTGTAGATCTAACCACTAACCAAGAGATGTTGGTGTTCAAGTGAGAAAATTGGTGTGGTGCTCAGGAAGGAAGTACAGAGCAAGAAAATGACAAGCTGAATGTAGAAAGCTCAGGATGCGTTTTGCTTCAGCCAGGTTAAAGAAAAAGAAAATAATAAGAGTTTTTCCTTCTTGAGCATAAATTTTAAAGCTGTCCCTTTTATTCACTGAAGAATAAGAGTTCATCCCTTGGGTTCTTTTGGCCCTAATGAGGCTCAGGACTTTGTCCAAGATCTTTTTGATGAGTCCCAAGGCCTCTTTTTACAGCATCCAGTGCTTCAAAAGGCTGAGATTTGTTACAGAAGTCAGACCTCATGAGCTGGGACATAATTTCAAAATCATGGCTTCCTGTGGTTGCACTGGAATTTTCTCTGTAGGGTACTTTTTCAATGCACATCCAGCTCTTCTCAAGTACTACAGTGTTCAAGGGCTTGTAGATGAAGGCAAACTAAAATGGGACAATTAAGCATTGCCCTGGCTAACAAGGGAGCACTGATGCTCAACAGAGCCGGACATTTGAAAACAGAAAATTATGAGTGACATATTAAATAGATAGTTAACTGATGGGTATCCTTTTTACTAGCTTAGATCTCCATGGTCCATTTTGTTATTCTAGTACCATTTTCACGGACTGAGCACTATTTGTGAAGTGGAGAAAGGTGGGTTTGAAGTGGAGGTCTTGGGATTAGCAAATCATAGAATCATAAAATCATACAATGGTTTGGCTTGGAAGGGACCTTAAAGATCATCTCATTCCATGGGCAGGGACACCTTCCACTAGACCATGTTGCTCAAAGGCCCATCCAATCTGGCCCGGTAACAGGGATGGGGAGCCAGCAGTCCCTGGGAAATCTGCTCCAGTGCCTCCCCATCTTCACAGTAAAGAACATCTTCCTCATCTGATTTTGCCCTCTTTCAGTTTAAGGCCATTCACCCTTGTCCTATCACTCCATACCCTTGTGAAAATCCCTCTCCAATCCTCTTGTAAGCCTCCTTTAGGTACTGGAAGGCTGCTCTTAGGTCTCCCTGACCACAGGATGATGCATGTTTGATATGTAAAGCCCTGAGTAACCCGACAAGTCTGTTGAGGTTTTTAGAGTACTCCATGTCTTCCTCCTGAGGAAACTTGACAGACAAGAGGAGATAAGAAAAGAATTTAGCATCAACAAGGTGGTTTTCACCTTTTCTCACTTGATATTAGATGTTGCTGTAGACACAGACTTTTGAGCTGGTCATCTGCCCTCAGAGTCAATGGAGAGCAGTGGGAACAGCCCACTGACCTATTTTCAGTGTCTGCATTGGCAAGAGATGAACTCAACAGCAAAGCATCTGCTTCTCTGCGCTGGCCACAAACAGAGCACACAAATGCTGCAGATGTCACATTTGGTTTGAGGATACCCACCAAACCTTCCACCTGGTTTTCAACCATCTCAAACTCCATCTTCTGTAATTAGCACCAAAGATTGTCCAGGATTGCCTTGCTGTCTAAAGCAGTCTCCCAATGTTTAGGGAACTTGGCAGAAATAACCTCCCTACCATCAGATTTACCCCCTTCACTCAGATGAGCAACATATTTGTCATCCAGAATCCAGACTCTGTCACCAACCCCCTGATCTCTCCGGCTCTGTGTTATGCACAGGTTATAAATGCTGGAGAACAGCAGGTTTGGGGCTCAGCTCTGGGCAACTTTACTCTTGAATGCAATTAAAGGTGAAAGCAATGAACTGCAGTTAGCAAATCTGTAGTATGGAAAGGTCCAAGATGTTCACACCAGTCCTAAGTGCTGTTCAGGGCCTCTGGCGGTCAGTGCTTCTCTGTAGCTCGGGAGAAGAAGGAAGGAGAAAGGTGACCTACACAGGATTGAGATGTAAAACATGCTAATGAAATGCAGGAGTTACTTCCATAAAGCAGTTCATATTTCATGCCCTGTAGCTGTTCTTCCAAGAAAACAGCAGTTATTTGTCAGGCTGTTCAACACAAGTACACTCATTGTGAGGAAGTTTTCCTCTGACCCTCATAAATTGAATTGTCCACACTTCACAGTCAGACCTTATTGCATCACCTGCATCCATCCAACCCAGGGAATTGCCTGGTGGTTGGCTTTGGAGGTTGCAGAGGAATCACTTGTGTGGGGCAAATAGGCTCAAACTTTCTCCCAGAGATCAGAACAAAGCTCATTGTAACTCGACAGAATTCAGTGCTGAAAAAGGGTCCTCCACCCCAAAATGCTGAGCTCAGACAGTGAGTGCAATCACTTTGAATCTGGTTGTTTTTACCAACTGCACAAGACGTGCAAATTTTGCTGAAGAACACTTTTATCCTGCAGAATCCCACCATGCGTAGGATAGTCTTGTGCTTCCAAAGGGGAAAGTGACACTTACTGCAGTCAGGAAATCAGATAAAACACCCCAATGTGTGGGATCTTTTATATCTCTCCTGGACGTACACACAACCCCTTCTCTACTGATATCTCTGATTGTCACAGCTCAGCCTCTCTGAAGCCCTGTCTGTTTTGATCGCTGCACATTGATAATCAAAGACAGCCCTTTAGGGGAATACTGTCCCCTGAAGAAAGCATTAAACAATCTTATAATTCTATGAGCTGTTCTAAGGTGAATGGTTCCAACTCCTAAATTACTTTATTTCTAATTTCCAGAGTTCAACATATCCTCACCTTGAGAGTCTGACATGCAACTGTACCTTACTTTTAATATAGGAAATTATTAAAGAAGACTCTGAAGTGAGAATAGAAGGGCTCATGGCACAGAGGCTGATGTCACTTGTGTTGAAGCAGGGAAGAGAATGATTTCCAGGGGTGATGTACTTCATATGAGACAGACTCTAAGTGCCCTTTGCTCGGATGCCCTCATGACCCTCTTCATTATATCTGTCACCTGCATGATACAAAGAGTAGCACTCAAAAAACACCTCATTAGCCATTTTCATGGTGAGCAAGTGGAAAATCTGAGATATTTGATGTGATTAATAAAAGACAGACACTGAGCCTCCTCAATTTAAAGTGTTTTGTCAGGTCATTTAAAGTTAGAAGTGGAAAGTACTCCAGATGCTATAAAAAGAATAGATGAAAAATAATATGAAAATATAAATTATAATAGAATTAATGTATCTACCTACTTGTCTGTTTAGTGTTCAGAAAGTATCCACCAAAATTATTATTTCTGTGTCATCTCTCTTCAGTGGGACAAAGAAGATTAAAAAATTAAATACTTGCACAAAGTATTAACTGCACCTGTTTTAATGCAAGTGGTTGCTGGGGCATCCCAAGAGGCCATGCACAGCCAAACCTCGGCTTCTCATGTTCCCCAAAAAGTGACTTTGTCAGAGCAGAGCTGCTGGTACTGACCCATTGCCACAAACATTGCTGCCCTTGAAATGCTCCATCCCAGCAACACTCAGATCCAATGTGGGCCTTTAAAATGAGAAATGATAACCAACAAAAGTAGCTGGAAAACCAGGTGAGCTAAGAGAGGGAGAGACTCATGAGAAGAACCTACTCCCAAAGGCAATGAGCATTAGAAGCATGAGCCCAGAGGAGACTGCTAAGAACACCCCATCCTAATTTTGGCTCCTCCACTAACTTCAAATGTGACTTGTGGAAATTACTTCCCTGCCTTTCTCCTTTCTCAGCACCTGTAGGCTCTTTAAAACAGTAAGTACTTGCTAGAAATCTTCATTTTAACTGCAGAGATGTCTCTGTGTTCTCCTGCTTGATGCAACTTTTGAGCAAAGACAGGAGTTAGATCTTAGATATTAGAATCACGGAATTACAGAATGGTTTGGGCTGGAAAGGACCTTCCGGTTTCAACCCCCCTGCCACAGACTGAGACACCTTCCATTATTCCAGGTTGCTCCAAGCCCTGTCCAATCTGGCCTTGGACACTTCCAGGGATGGGGCAGCCACAGCTTCTCTGAGAAGCTTGTGGCAGGGTTTTATCACCCTCACAGGGAAGAATTTCTTCCCAATATCCCATCTAACCCTGTCCTCTGGCAGTTTGAAACCATTTCTCCTTGTCCTCTCCCTCCATCCCTTGTCCAAAATCCCTCTCCAGCTCTCCTG
The DNA here is from genome assembly GCA_013390025.1 of Pitta sordida. Classification (NCBI taxonomy): domain Eukaryota; kingdom Metazoa; phylum Chordata; class Aves; order Passeriformes; family Pittidae; genus Pitta; species Pitta sordida. The sequence goes on along the minus strand of WEKX01020624.1, from coordinate 97,409 downwards.
GAGCCCCTTTAGGCACTGGAAGGACCCTAAGGTGTCTCCAGAGCCTTCTCTTCTCTGGCCTGAAGGATCCTTCAGAGCATGTCCTCCTAATTCTGAACAGCTAGAAAAGAACAGGGTAGAAGCTTAGTCAAAATGTTTCTACCTAATATTTAAAAAGAGAGAGAGAAGAGCTTCATTTGTTTTTGCTTCAGGAAGCTCTCTGCACCAACGGAGAAGAAAGTCCCTTTCAAAAATAACAAGAAATTCATTAGCACTTCTTGTGCTTTTTTAAGGTCACCATTACAGATATTTTTGATAACACATCCTTTTACGTACATGTGGTCTGCTCTGATGGTGGAGATAATGCTGTTTACCTGAAGAGCAGGTTTGGCTTTCTGGGGTTTTTTTATGTTTGCCTTGTTATCCAGGAACAGAAGGATGGACAATGCTCACATATGGCCATTGTTCACTTTTGGTGAAGGCATTGGGAAGAGTGTAGGAGAAAAAACAAGGTGCATGGTGAACATTGTCATGTTTAAAAAGTTGAAAGCTCAGCGTTCAAGTTTCATCATTTGCCTTCCACAACACAGTGATCAGATCTATGGTGGGGTCAGATCATTTAGGGGACTCAATCACTGCATTTTCTTTTAAAGAAACATAAGAGTTGACAGGCTGGGCAGAACTATCCATCAGTGAGGTTCAGTATCAGGCCCTTTTCAATAATCAGGATAATATCTCCGGAGGAAGAAGCGAGAAATCCTGTCCAGACAAATGCAGAATAATCACTGTTTTTCCTTAATCTTATCTTAATTTCCAATCATTGTGTTGTTTTATAACATATAAAAGTTTTTCTCTCTTGCATGTATGCTCTGAATAAGCACACACAGCTCTTTGTTTCTTACTACAGCAGTATCTTGTGAATTGTAGAGTTGCCAAAAACCTCAAGGCACACAATTATTTTTAGGGGTCTTTTATAAAACTAAAACTATGAACAAAAATAAGTCCTGAGATAGAAAATGGAATATGACAAGTGTCCCAGTAAATTAGGAAAGTGCTGTTCCAGACACATGGACATAGCACATGCTTGAAAATGTACAGAGCATCTCAATTTTAGGAAGTTAAAATTGGATGAGATTAATGTGTTGATGTGTAAGTCCTCCAGGACTGTCTTAAAGCAGATTCTGGATATCCCAGGTTTGTCTTAGCTTCAATACCATTGCACTTTAGGGACAAGGAAGCTGGACATGATCCATGTGGGGAAAAAAATCCATAGAAAAAGACAGACCGGACCATGTCCCGGCAAAAAATGTTGTATGCATGGAAAATAATCAGAACTGTTTTAAAGCTGGCAATCCCTAATGAAGGAGGAAGACAACTTTTACAAATTTACCTGGTGATTAGAGCACTTGGTCAGTAATCCAGAGCAAGCCTGATGGTAAATCTTCTCCTTCATCTCACTGGATAAAAATAACAAGTAAAAAAGGCATAGAAATAATCACAGACTAATCAAATCATTCTGATTGGGAACATAAAGCTTATTATGAGATGCCACCTGGATTTACTCAGTCAGGTATTGCAAGCGCCTACAAGGATGGAGACTTCACAACCTCTCTGGGCAACCTGGTACTATCTGTGAAAACTTAATGCCAACACCAAATAATTGTATTTATGCCCAGAATAAATGCCATGATGGCCATCATGACAGGACAGTGGAGAAATCTCTTTGAACATCAAGTTCTTGGATTCAGCTGTTTTGAACTGAAAACAGTTGTTCAAGAGAATTTGATATAAATCTTCAGCGAGCGGAAGAAGTAACCTTGTCTGTCTGTGAATCATCAGTGCAGAGGCATTTCTACAGTGTTGTCACATCGTTTGGTAAGAGATCACAGTTCTTAGAATTTAATCTCAAATCCAGAATTTTATTTCAGTCCAAAAAAAGTAAATTTGGACAGAGATGTCATGCAGGTGTTGCAATGGATGGTGAAAATGGTTGTCTGAAATTCCTTCTGGTTTTGAGTACTCAGCTAGAGATAGATGTCCAGAAGCCTTCAAATGGTCCCAATTTTGGATTTTAAACACATAGGAAATGCTTGAGTGTCCCTATTAAACCTGCAAGAGATTGAAGCAATATTTTAGGAAGGGGCTAAATGATTCCAAAAGGGAGCCAGCCATTGTAAATTTAACCAATAGTCTTTCCTGCTATAAAATCTTGAAATCTGGAGATAAGTCAAATAGCAAAGAATCTCCACTGTAGCTCTTAACATCACTCAATCTTTAAAAAAGCCTGGAAGCTACTGAAATTTTCGTGGGGAAAAAAATGGTTCAGCCAATGTTTGTCTGTGATATGGGTGAACTAAAGGAAAAAGAGTAATGCTAAAATGAAAGTTCTCACTGCAGGCATGCACAGTAGTGGTTGGCAAGGCAGGCAAGCCAGATAGCAAAGCTCATTTTCTTCATCTCTTCCAAATCCTCCCTCACAGTTTTCCTTGGCTTTCTTTCTCAAAGCTATTAGTTTTACAGCTGACGACCAGTGTAATGGTGGTTTAACTCTCCCCTGCCTCCTTTCATTCCATAAAGCACAGAATCATAGAATATCTTGAGGTGGAAGAGACACATAAGGATCATCCATAAGCAAGTCAAACCTAAAATGCATCCAATTTATTGGTGCCACAGTCAGTGGGATTTTCACCATGTAAGAAAGGTGCATTTTTGGCACAAAGACCTACTTTATGGCCAGCAGAAGTGGGTTCTCAATAACTTCTTAACCAAATCTTTCCTCTGGCAGAGCAGCATAGCCAATTTTTTTCTCTCAGTGATGGCAGACATCCCATCTGTACCGACTCTAGTCATGTGTAATATTTACAGTGTTACATTTTTGACACGTTTTCTCAGTTCTTCAAACTGCTTGAGGTAGTGACTACAGGCCAAAATGGTCATTTCCTCATTTAGAGCAATTTTTTTTCCCCATCACTGGGCAAACAAAAACAATCCACTGTGCAGTGTCAGTAGCAATGGAGGAATTTTCTTTAGCTGTGATCAAAAATATTGAAATATGTGTGTTGGAAACTTCATCTGTGATGAAATGTTTCTGTTTTGATTTCTGACTCATTTTAATTATGGAGCTCAGCCAAAGTATGAAACTAGGTAGAAATGTGAAATAAGTAAAACATGAGTGAAAAAACCCTATGAATCTCTGGGGTTTTGGGTTATCCTAAATATGGCAAAAAGACACTGTTCCCTTCATTACTTTCATAGTCGCATTTTCAGCTGTTCCCTTAGCAGAAGAAAGACTATTTCAGATGCCTTTCAAACTATTTTCAATTCTTTCAGGTTGCTACTTCTTGAAGATTGAAGTGGGGGCGGGGGGATTTGAGCCAGCAAACCTAAGACAATTCTTCCCACGCCAGGATGAATTTTTCCCTGGCACTTTCCTCTTCCTGTTTCATTTTGTCACATGTGTAAAGTNAGAAAATAAAGTCCAGAAGGGTTTTGGATGTGCTGCCAGGGATGCCACAAAAGATGTGGCATATGGCAGGGCTAGTTCTCCTCTTGGGATCTCCACCATTGGCTGGAAACCACCATTTAATGGGATTTAAACAGTTTTTAACTAGATTGACACAGCTCTGATCAGCCCTGAGGTTTTACTTTTGTGTCACATTGTGTTCCCCACCTTTTCCCACTTAGAAGAGTGGGAGCTGCTCCGTTCTCCTGACACTCAGAAGTTTTGAGGAGTGGTTTCCCACAACCATGATTTCCACCCTAAAAACCTCCAGGTAGCCAGCCATGTACTGCCCTCTAATGCCATTTTGTCATATTAGCAACCCTCGACCTCGGAGGAGATCAGTGTTATAACACAGATGAATCACATCCACGAAAACCCACTGTTGATGCTTTAGGGAAATTACAATAAGAGGGGCATTTATGGACTGCTTTTTTTAATCTCCAGCATTGCTCCCTTTTACACCTTCTCAGAGACCACCATCAGGGAGAAAAATGAGAACTCTCCATTTACCTTTTCTATACCATTTTGTATGCTTGATGTTTTCGGAGTCCCCTTCAACTACTTCTTTTCACCCAAGACATCTGATTTCTTTGAGTTTTTGTGTTGCAGTGGGGATGAGGTGCCCAGGAGCACAGGTGGCCACTCAAAGGTGATTGCGCGTGTTGGATTTGGGAGGATATTTTCTCACTGTTTTTAAATTTTAATGCTTCCTAGTAGCCTGTTTACTTTCATGCTTCCTTCAGAGCACTGAGTAGGCATTTCTAGAAAATTATCCACAATGAATGGAGCATCTCTTTCCTTAATGGAAGCAGCTGATTTACAGCCTGCTGCTGCTGCATGTTTTGTTAGTGCTATTTTCTCCTGTGTGCATTGCTTTGCATTCATTAACTCTGGGTCCCATCTGCCATCTCATCACCCAGCCAGCATCATCCCATCCCTCTGAAAATTCTTCCTTCCAGCTTTTGGCTGATTACTCTGAATATTTTGGGATCCACAGCAAATTTTACCCCCTTGGCTGTTCACCTTTTCCAGGACGCTTGGTGGTACAATGAGGGTCCCAATCAAGGCTGGTGGCCCTTCTCACGGTGCTAAAATCAGGAGTTTATTCATAGCTTTTTGATCCTGCCTGTAACTTCATCTCCATAATCCCGCTACTCTTCTCTTCCAGGAGTTCAGGAGACCCGACTGTGTCAAATTCATCTCAAATTGATGAGAACATTGCTAAGTTGCGAGAAAGAGCTGCAAGAAAAGGCATAGACAGAGCCACATGAGATAAGAGAGGCAAGTACCCAGGTGGGACTGCTGATACAGCAATCATTAGTTGCATTCAAGAGGAAAGCACCAACACAGAAAGGTTTGAAATCCCAGCAGCAAAGAAAAATAAAGATAGTTGGAAGATCAGACATCGGCACCGTCAAGGGTCTGTTGGAGGCACAGAGCTGGCCAGCGCTGCCCCACCTTTGCAGATACAGCTGGCAAGGAGATCTCAGCCACAGTTATCTACTTTCAAGATGTCTAGTGCCGGGGATGAACTCACAGATTTCTCCTCCATTTTCAACCTGTTTTGGCAGATTTGGCATCTGAGTGAGATTTCTCTACTTGCCTGCAACCTTCCTGAATTTAATGAGAAGGATTTTGTTGGCTCCTCTGCTCCTAAATGGGTGTGTACAAGCACGTTGGTGCTATTATTACAAAGAGTGGTGGATCAATTTTCATCCTCACTTAATGCTCTTCCCAGACTTAACCAGGAGCTGCTTCCCTTCTTGTGAATTATCTGATTCATGGCCTTAATAGGTAGTTATTTATGGCTCTAATAATTCAGCCCTTGCCTTCCCTGTTGTGACTTGTTTCAAGAAGGAACTGAAATCTCCTGCTGTTATCATGTTTTCCACCTTTGCAGATTCTAATCTCCTTTTATTTTCTGCCAGTGACTGCCATGCTGAGATATTGCTCTGTGACATTTCAATCCACACTGATTTATCTCACCTTTAGATGCAATTAATTATTCGATTCCTTCCTTTAACATAGAATACTAGTTATTTTAGTGGGATTCTGACACTGTAAAATTAGTGTCTTGCTGATTTTTTTCTTCCACAGGGTTACAGATGTGTGAGTCCAATCAATCCTTCCTTTAAAAAATGCAGGCGTTGCTAGGGAAAAAACCAAAGGAAGGTACTTGGGAGATCTCCTGTAAATAAATTGAAGAAAATTTCTTCTTCTACTTAAGAAGGTTTCACTGTTAGTATGAAAATAGACATACCTGTAAATGTGTTTAGGAAGACTGCATTGATAGAAAGCAGCATAAGCAGGAGAGGAAGGATTTAGTACAGTCCAGAACTTGAAATCAGACTTTTTTTTAAGTAGTAACTTTACTTACAAGCACCATTTTTTCATCTAACCATGGGGAAATGAACTGCACAGTAGCACAGTAGAAAGCAATGCTGAAGATAAGGACTTTCTCATTAATATAGAGATAGTGCTTGTAATATTTTTAGGTTGAAGTGCCAGATCTATTTGCTTCAGGGCTGGACGTTGTGCTTGGCTTTGCAGGCAGTCTTGCATGTTTATTTGCTTTATCATGTGGTGCAACAGGCCATAACTCTTAGAAAACTCAGCTCACCCGATACAACATGCTTGGTGTGAGATGGAGATACACCTGCCCGGGATAAGCAAACAAGAAAATCTCTTCTTGCCACTGTCAAAAAGAAGACATTGAATAACTACTGCAAGACACTGGGGTGGAAAATTGGCGTGGCTGGGTAAAATCTGGGCTCAGACAGATACAGAATTTTTAGAACTGCTTCAGAAAACGATAATTATTTCTGCAGATCAAACCAGTCCCCTTTAGATTCAAATGACACAATGCAATTAATACTTCTAAATAGCCAAATATTTTGCAATAACAATTACCCAATGACCTCAGCATCAAGTGGCAGTGATGGCACAGTGAAATGGCAACAAACATGCTGGAATCATAGAGAGAAATGTTCAAAATACACTTGATGAGAAATAAGTTTTCTTTCGTTGTAACCTTCTCTGTACCACTCTGTTGTCAAACTCAGAAGAGTCTCATATTATTGTCCCCATTTCCCCCCCCCCAAATTTAAGGTGTGCTTGGTAAGTAACTGGAAATGCTGAATGCCCAAGGAGAGGAGATATCAGATTACTCATTCAATAACCTACCACGGGTTTCTTAAGCAATTACAAACACAGGATAGAGAATTGTGATACATAACATACAGGGAAAATACAGTCCTGCTCTCTGCCAGTCAAATTCCTAAATCTGCTCCAAACTCCAGCATAGCTCCAACTAAATAAGGGTCAATAGCAGCTCATCATATTGCAGGGACACACCTCTACACTCAGTTGTTCCCCAAAATCCTCACAATTCAGCTGTAATGATTATTCCTTCTCTCTTCACCAGCAACATGGGCTCTTAAATCTGAAAATCCCTGACAGCTCTTAACAATCATTCAAAACCTGAGCACAGGACTAACAAAGGGTTTGTTATCATTGTTGCCAATGGAATTTGAAGTGTCTTTATATGAGCTACAGGGAACATCCCATAATATTTGCTCTGTGGCTTTGAACCATCCTGCCAAAATAAACTTTATTTTGTGTTTATTTTTGTGTTTCGAGCTCGGTGGTTCCTCACACCTTCTTTACAAGGGTTATTTCAGGGAACACTATGGAGACCTGACGAATATCATGGGAAGACCGTGAGAGGAATAACTCCCATCTCGTTTGATAGGACATGCAGGAATGGCTGTAAACTGCAGGGTTAGATGGGATATTAAGGAAGAAATTCTTCCCTGTGAGGGAGGTGAGGCCCTGGCATGGCTTCTCCAGAGAAGCTGTGGCTGCCCCATCCCTGGAAGCGTCCAAGGCCAAGTTGGAGCAGCCTGGGCTAGTGGAAGCTGTCCCTGCCCACAGCAGGACATTGGAACGAGATGATCTTTGAGGTCCCTTCTCATCCAGCCCATTCTGTCATTCCATGATTCTGTGGAAGCTCAGGAATTTTGGTTTCTTAATCTTTCCCGCCTTCAAAACAACATGCAATGAACTATGAGACAGGGGCAGCTGCGGCAGGAGCAGCCTTCCAGCTGCCTCCTGCCCTCGGGGACCACGTCTTGCACGTCCCCAGTTCCAAACTGGGACACACTGGGACACACAAGGACCCTCTGGGACACACTGGGACACTCTGGGACACTCAGAGACACTGTGGGACACACCAGGACACAGTGGGACATGCTTGGACATTTTGGGACCCGCTGGGACACTGTGGGATACTCTGGGAACACTTGGACACACTGGGACACACTGGGACGCTCTGGGACACACTGGGACACACTGGGAAACACTGGGAGACACTGGGACACAGTGGGACACACCAGGGCACATCGCGATACTCTAGGACATGTTGGGACACTCTGGGACACCCTGGGACACGCTGGGACACCCTGTGTCACTCTGGGACACGCTGGGACACACTGGGAAACACTGGGAGACACTGGGACACAGTGGGACACACCAGGGCACATCGCGATACTCTGGGACATGTTGGGACACTCTGGGACACCCTGGGACACGCTGGGACACCCTGTGTCACTCTGGGACACGCTGGGACACACTGGGACAGGCTGGGAGACACTGGGACAGGCTGGGACACACTATGTCACTCTGGGAGACACTGGGAGACACAGAGACAGGCTGGGACACCCTGGGACACGATGGGACACCCTGTGTCACTCTGGGACACCCTGTGTCACCCTGGGACACGCTGGGACACCCTGTGTCAC
>WEKX01020624.1:45254-87713 GCA_013390025.1 Pitta sordida | reverse complement strand
GGATAATTAAATATTGGAATGGGCTGCCCAGGGAGGTGGTGGAGTCCCTGGAGGTGTTGAAGGAAAGACTGGTGCCGTGGTCTGGTTGACATGGCGGTGTTGGGTCACAGGTTGGGCTCGGTGATCTCTGAGGTTTTCTTTCGGCCTCAGCAGTTCTGTGATTCCCCCCAGTGCAGCCTGTGCCCCCCAGGACTGCAGCACTCCTGGTGCCTGAATCCAGCTCCTTTATGGCAGGGGGCAATTCCTGCCGTGCCCTGTGTTCGTCCTGTGCCTCATAATCCCCTCTATGCCTCATCCCCTGTGCCCGTATGTTTAATAATCTCCAACACCTCCTGCTTTTTCCAGCACTAAACTGCATTCAGCTGAGCCCTAATGGTTCATATTCCACTGCAGGATTAAATTGTTGGATTTTATGGGGTTTTTTTAAAATTTTTTTGCTGAGTTTGCCATGTTTTGGAGTTGTATTTTAGTTAATGACTGCTGCATCTGAGGCTTCTTCCACAGGTTTAAATGCATATAAGTGAAATCTGTAGCAACTCCTCCCCTGTTTGTTTGTCAGGCAGTTTCCCTCCCAAGTGTTTGTGGAATCAGGATCTTGCTGATGCGTCTATAAGCCTCCAGTGCAGGCTGCTTATCAGTGATGCTTTTAAATTAAGAAGTTAAAAGTTGTGGGGTGAAGGTGCTGTAATCCAGACCTGTCAGAAATTAAATAATGAGTTTACAGCTTGTTCCAGGGCTGATAGACCTCACACTGAATTCAGATTTTCTCTTTTCAGAAATAATGTCAAATAACATGATACATTTCATGCCATGTTATTCATGTTACCTGGCTGATTTTAGATATATATGTATATTTGTGTATGCATGTGAGTTCTCTGTACTTGAGAAGCCTTTCAATGTTGTGGAAATAGTTTTTTAATATGACTCCATTTGGTTTAGAAAACATATTCCTCTATAATAAAAAAACAAGAAAAGACATTTTACAAGCTGATTGCAATGGTTTTTGTGTTTGTGTGACCAGGTTTTAAGTTTAGCAGAGGATAATAATTGACTCAGAAGTCTTGAGGCTTGATGCATAGTATTGAATCTCTTAGTGAAACTCAAAATATCAGCGTTTCCTGCAGCATGACTCCCTTAGAGCCTCAAATGATTGACATCTAATGGTACAAATGTCTTTTCAGGAAGTTTCCAACACCTGTTAATGCTTGAACAGTTTTCATCAGCTTTCAAACTGATACTTTTATACAACTTTACTGCAGTTAAGTCTATTTCCCACCAACCAGAAAAATACTATTTAAATTTTCCCTGGCTTTGGAAAAAATATCTATAAAAATATAATGTGCCAACATATGCAAACCAGAAGCAAATAACCTGGAAAAAGGTTTGTTGTGTCATCTGGAGTCTTTTTTTCTTTTGTCTTCCAGTTCTAAATTGAAGAGAAAATGTCACTTTACGATGACTTGGGGGTGGAGACCAGTGATTCTAAAACAGAAGGCTGGTCCAAGAATTTCAAACTGCTGCAGTCTCAGCTGCAGGTGAAGAAAGCAGCTCTCACACAAGCAAAGGTACAGTCCCGTTGTGGTTTGCTTTGTTATTATTTGTGACTCACATTTCTTTTGTGTTCAGTGCATTGTGTTTGTGACCTCGGAATAACATTCTGGGGGAGTTTGGCAGGGATTTGTCTGAGTTTGTAGCAAGGAACCTCCCAAAACTGAGAGGGGGAAAGATGAGGGGCTTGTTTCTTGAAGCCTGTTAGAGGGAGTCTTGAAAAATTAAATTTGGTCTGTGTGCTGCAAGCATTTTCAAGTTTAGCTTCAAAGATAATTAAATTAACTTTTTTACCTTTTTTTTTTTTTTACTGTAAATAGAGGTAACATTGTGATTAATTATTTACACATTCATATAATTTTATGGTTTCAGCTTAAGAGGCTCTTGGTGCTAAAGTGCAAATCTTAATGCATTACAATTTTTTACAGCAGGTATTTGCATTGAAGACGAAAGGGAGGATCACAAGCAAATCCCTTGAGTTTAAACTGTGATAGATCCATTTCTTTTTTTCTTGCTGCAGCATTTCACCCTCTTGCTTTGAGAGTTGATTTTTTATTGATATTTGGGTTGAGGCAGGACACACGTTCTCTGTGGTGTGGGGGTTCTACAGTGAGGTTGCTTAATTCAAAAAGAAGTAGCACTGATGATGCCAAATCCTTAAGCAGGCACAGCATTTTGTCACTGGAATTATTCCTGGTTTATGCTGCTGACATTGAGGGCAGGATTTAGTTGATAATTGGAACAAGGATGAGTGAAATCTTAATGACTGTTCTATTGTTTATCCATGTAGCTGATGTGCAGTGAGTCCACAGACTAATAGAATAGGATAGGATTAGAAAACTCAGAGATCAGAACAGATTAATACATTTTATCAGATGGTAAATGTGAAGAGCAGTAGATCTTTGGAATTAAACTGAGCCCCTTCTTAACAACCTGACTTGGTTCCAACTCATCTGAAGGGATTGTCCGAATTTTTAATGTGTGTTTCTGCTTCTAGTCCACACTTCACAAGTATATCCAACTGCTTTTTAGAAAACTCTTTTCATCTTTTTTTAGGGATTTTATGTTTTGGTGATTTTTTTTTGCAGAGTCAGAGAACAAAACAAAGCACAGTCCTTGCTCCAGTGATTGACCTGAAACGAGGCAGCTCCTCTGATGAGAGACAGATCGTGGACACACCACCCCATGTAGCAGCTGGCTTAAAGGTAAGACTAAGGCAGCTCTTAACAAAGGTTTTGGGAAAGGAATTCTTTGACTGCAGCCTGTATTTTTATATTTTTATCATCTTTCCAAGTGGTCAAAGAAAAGTGATTGTTTTCTGAAAATGTTTTCCGCTGCTCAGAGTTCTGTATTTAAAGCATTTCAGCTTTGTGGAACAGACTTCCATGGAATTAACCATGGTTAATGTGCAGTTATAAAATAGTGTTCCTAGAATATTTGTCCTGGACACCTTCAAAGTACTTGGCAAGTCAGCAATTTGGTCAGGTAAATAATGACTAATTGTGTGGAACTGGGCCTCTAAAACACTCAACTGAAAAATAAAAGAAAAGCCACCCAACCTTTTAAAATGGTTTTCTTGTGGGGAGGAATCAAGAGCAACATTCTTCCTGGAGCTTTTTTCAAGGGTGACAGCTCTGAAATATTTATTTCAGTTGAGAGAAGAGCAGTCTTTGCACCTCTGCTGGTGTCACATTAATAGCAGCTGATGAAAAAGCCTGGAGAGGTTTTGTGGGAGGACCCCAGCAGATACTGCAGCTGCAAGATGCCATAAAACTTGGAATAATGAATTAGTGGAATTGGGAAAATCCTTTGTCCAGATTTACTGCTGCTTTGTATTTGGCAAGGGGAGGAGGTGATTCTTTCCTCATGGGAAAATTTGATGTAATAAGAGCCTGGATGAAATGTTAGTTTTAAGTGAAGCAAAGATTTCTTTTCCCACCCATGGGATTAGGATTTTACCTGCCCTTAGAGAAGTCAGGAATTGCAAGTGTTAAATGCTTTCCCAGTGGATGTTTTCTTTCAGCTCTCAGCTGAACAAACTCCTTTTTCCTGTCATTTTTTTTTTAAGGATCCTGTCCCTAGTGGGTTTTCTGCAGGAGATGTGTTGATCCCTCTGGCAGATGAATATGATCCCATGTTCCCAAATGACTACGAGAAAGTGGTGAAGCGGCAGAGAGAGGAACGACAGAGGCAGCGGGAGCTGGAGAGGCAAAAGGAGATTGAAGAAAGAGAAAAGTAAGGATTTTGTTTGGATTTGAGATGTACTGACACTGACCTGAAGAACAGACACGTTGGTTTGTTCAGTTTTATTTTTCTGGACAGTCTCATGGAAATTCTGAAAGGCTTGGTGAGGGGTACTTGTGCTTACAGCAACAAGCGCAGTGTTCTAATTAATGCTTTAATGCTCCTGCTAAAATCACCAAACACGGCAAAAATTATGAGAATTACCAAGTTTTCTGCCTTTTGGCTGAAAGACACATGTCGAGTCATCCTAAATTTCCTTTGTTTCAATAATAGCAGCAATATTTGGGTGCTTTATGTGTCATTATCAGACTTTGACATTGGAGATATTTTAGAGTATTTGATGTAACCTGACTCCAGAAAAACCTTCCAACACTCAGTGATGAACCATCCTTTCTGTTTCTGAATACAACAGACTGATCCAGAAGTGCATTCAGTTTTAAAATGACAGCTGCCACAGCCTTTGATAGGCATAGTTACATTGCCTTTTTTTTTTTTAATACTCTGTATTCAGTTTAAGTAAATTAATTAGGTGTTTATTACTCTTTTGTCTCTGCACCAGAGAAAATATGTACTACTTATTCTTAATTACCTTAATATCCCTCCCCTGCAGTAAGAAATCGCTCTAATCATATTAAGGAAGTTGAATGCAGATTCAGTGTCTGTTTGAAATACGTGGTCAAATAGCTGCCAGCCAGGCAGAAGATAATATTTGCTTAATTTAAGTGAAATTAATAAGCTATCTTCATCACAGTACGAGTCATCTGAAGTCTGTGGAATTACAATTCTGTTGTCCTGTTTAGATTGTGGAAATTAATATTTCTAGTAATTTCAACTTCTCTTTCTTCTCCTGGTTATTTCTTTGCTGTTCTGGTGGAGGAGGAAGCCTGAGGCAAGACCTCAGAAATCTGGGGTGTCATTCCCACAGCTTCAGTGCTGGCTGCTTTTTACTCATGTTGGTACTTGTGTTTGAGTCGAGAGTCTTCGTACATGACATTAGAGAAAGGAAGTGAAAAACAACTTAAACCTTCTGATTTCAACTTGGGCAAACCATCTCGGCCAAAGCTGCGGGAGGTTTAGTTCTTTGGGAACACAGGTTGTATATTTGATTTGAATCCACAGTGTTTCTGATCCACCCAACACCTCTTCCAGTGCAGCCATTCTGGATTTATTCAGCTGCTTCCTCCTTTCCATACTTTCTTCTTGGCTGACTTGTAAGTGGAAAATCATCTCGCTTTAAGTCTATCTTATGTTTTAGCATAAAATGCTCCACCTTCATGGGGAGTTTTTTTTTGCTTCCACCTTCATGGGAAACATGCTGGAGTGGAGCGGAATAATTCACACTGCAAAGGTGGGACCACAAATTGAGGCAAAGGGTTAAATTGATGGTTTCTCATCCTAACTTACTGTGTCTCCAGAAGACGTAAAGACAGACATGAAGCCAGTGGATTCTCAAGAAGACCAGACCCAGATTCTGATGAAGATGAAGATTATGAAAGGGAGAGACGGAAAAGAAGTAAGGGAACTGTTTATGGTTTTGTTGGGGAAAGAGGAATTAAAAAAAAGGAGGGGTGTGGAATTCACAGTCCTGTTCCATGGATTCTGTGTTTCTCTGCCCTCAGCTGAGTGCACTGTTAGTAGTGAGCCTGTAGAACAAACCTGACACTTTTTAGCAGCATAACTTATAATTCAGAAAGCTTTTTTTTTTACTTCCATGGAGGCAAATGGCAGCCAAGACTCCTTTTTGCCTTGGGTTGTAGATACCTGTTGGGAGTCTCTGCATGGTGTGGGTTCCATGGAAGGGCTGAGGATGAGACAAAATCAGGCTGCAAGGATCACTGTGAAGTTTTGACTACTGAATCTTAAATTTCTGCATTTGTTAGTTCAGTTCCCTTAGAACCAGTCAGATGACGTGGATCAGAGTGATAAAATCTGTCTTTGCCTAAACAAAATGAAGCTTTATTCTCTTTTCAGCAGCAAAGCGACAGTAACTAATTCAGGGCTGTTGTGATGTCATCCTGATTTGTTCTCTGCCTTTCTGCTCACAGGTATGGGAGGAGCTGCCATTGCACCACCCACTTCTCTCGTGGAGAAGGACAAAGAACGTAAGTCCTTCAAAATCCTTCTTTCCAAACCCAGCAGTGTTTATTTCTCACTCACCTTCCTATTCAGTGGAGTCCTCCTGCCTTTCCCAGAGGATTCTTTTGGGTAGCAGGACTTGCTTTAGTTCTTTGTTGTTGCGGGGGGAAGCTGAGGGGAACCTGTGATGTTGCTGTGCTTCTCATCTCTGCTCTGGAGGATTCAAGTGGTTTGGCAAACTGGGCTGTTTAACCATGTTCACTTACTTCTGCTGGGAAAGAAGAAATGTCAGTGCCAGGATTCTCTGGGTAAACTCGAAACCTCCATGGTGTGGAGAGGGAATTTTTCAGTTGCCCTTTGCTTTGGGAGGTAGTTTGTGGAAAATCTTTTCTGTGGGGATTGTGCAGTGCAGACAGAATTTTATCAGCTTTTCAGGGGTAGTTTAGCTTAAGGCACGTGTGTGTTCTGGTGTTTCCCTCAGTGAAGGTGGTGTGAAGACAGATCCCAGTTCTCCACGAGGTGGCATCATCTTGCCATAGGAACAAAACCATTCTCTTTTTTTTTTTTTTTTCTCTCCCACGTCTAACCGTTGCAATTTTTAAAAATAAAATAATCAACTGTATGTTGTCTACTTTAAAAATTAATAAGGAAAAAAGAATCCTATGCACACAGACTTTCCTTTGTGGGTCCTCATTTTATTTGTGAGAAGATTGAAATGTAAAAAAAACCAACAGATAACCCCAAACCACAAAGCTTAAATGAATGGTGTAACAGTGAAAGCATTTGATGTATGTAAACGTTGGAAACAGAAAGAGGTTGTTCTGAGTAAATAATTAAGAGCAATTGAGCAGTGTCAAGGAAAAGTAAATATAGGCTGGAAATGTAGAAATATCCTGAGGGGGAGAGCTTTTAAAACGTGACACGGTCCCACAAGGAAACCTTTGTCTGGTTTCTTACTTGATGCTCAGATCTGGGCTGGAAAAAGATGAGAAAATATTGCTGTAGAAGAATTCCTTCCAAAGGTTCAACCAGTCTGCTGCTTAAATAGGACTTTTTTCCCTCATACATCTCCAAATTTCACATCTGGCCTTTTTTTTATAAGATCCAAGAACTAGTTCTCAAGAAAATACTCTAAAATTAAGTCAGTCTAATGAAAGTCCATAAGTCTGTTCAAAAGTGTTTCTACAATACTTTCTTTAGTGTTTTGTAGGGGTTTCTTTACATTTTTGCCATTTGGCTTGTCAGTGGGAAGTGGTTTAATAATCTAACCAGTATGATTGAGATGTTCAGATATATCTCCATCCCCCAGGAAGAGCTGCAGTTCAGAAACTGTCAGGGAGATGAGTTGCATTCCTTCTTTTTAGCAGACTGGTTTCTCTCCTGTGCAAATGTAGAGGGTATTTTTACCTACAGGCCTTGGGTGTGTTCATGGATCCATTTTTATCATAATTCCTTCCCTGATGAATGGGGCTTCTGAGTTTGCTTGTGCTGTGCCTGCATAAACTGGTAGTGCAGGTGGTCTCTTCATGCTCTTTTTTCTATTTAATAAGAGATTAATAAATGCATTACAGAGTGGCAATCTTTATCCAGTGAGAAAAATCCAGAATAACTCAGATCTGAGTTTCTGAGAGAGAGGTGATGGGATGTTCAAACAGCACATGCAAAGGAAACATTCTTTTGATTTGGATTTGTGGGGAAGATTTTTTTTCATCATTTGTCAGGATTTCATAGAAAAAGCAAATGTCTGTTTCCTGCAGCTGTGGCATCGTTCCCCTATGAGGAGGAGTCAAGACCTCGGGCACCATCTTCCAAAGCAGCGATTCCTCCTCCAGTGTACGATGAGCCAGAGAGGCCTCGTTCCCCCACGGGACCCAGCAACTCCTTCCTTGCTAACATGGGGTAAGTGACTGACTTCCACACATGTTGTGGGAAAAGGTGGCGGAAACCAAAAGCTAAAATAGTTTGTCAGGAGAGAAGAACAGACCCATTGGATGTATGTGGTTACTCTGAGTGCAGGGAGCCCGAAGTGGCAGGAGGCAGGAAAAGCAGGGGACTGAGTAGATTGAGGGAAACACATCTGAAGTGGTTGCACTCAGGGCTGTGTTTTTATGGGAGTTCTGAGGCCACACTCCAGTATAAAGTGTCTTTATGGCCTGTGCAAGCCAAGCGAGTGGAATATACAGGAAAACAAAGGTGACATGTTAGTTCCTCAAGGGTCCTTTTCCAGCACTGTCCTGAATTCAGGGGTCGGTCTTTTCTCTCTGGCCACTGGAGATAGAACAAGGGGTCGTGCTCTTAAGCTCCAACAAGGGAGGTTTAGACTTGACATTAGGAAAAAGTTTTTCACTGAAGGAGTGATCCAGCATTGGAATGTGCTGCCCACAGAGGTGGTTGAATCGCCATCCCTGGAGGTGTTTAAGGGTAGACTGGATGAGGTGTTGAGGGTCATGATATAAATGTTATAGCTGTTAGGTTTTAGTTGGATTATAGGTTGGACTTGATGATCTTCAAGGTCTTTTCCAACCTTATCAACACTGTGATACTGTGAATTTGCTATGGACCAGTGGGCAAATCATTTCAGCTCTGCTTTGTTTTTCAGAAATTCAGAGCATGTTTGTATGAATGCAGCAGCCGTGGCTGCAGACCTGTCCATTTGTTTTTCTGCCTTGACTGTAATGTGTGTTACTGCTGTGGCAACAAAGTGAAGATGAATATATAGTTAAAAACAGCTTAGAGACTTCAGGTTTAGGTGGGGGGTTTGAAAAATTAATTTTAAAATAATTTTTTTAATTGTCCAGAAAAAAGAAATGGTACTGTTGGACTGGTTTGTGCATTGTTACCACTTCTAGTTAGCAGTACCCTGGGACTTTCACTTCATTGAAGGAAGGGCTGAAAATCTGACTTAACCTGCTTTATTTTGACCACACAATTGGCTGTTTATTCCGTGACTTAATATTTTAACATTTCAGCATTACACAGCCAGACTTTTTGGCCTTTTTTTAATGTATCTTTATGTGTTTCGTTTACTAAGCTCAGACGAGTCCTGTAGTCACTGATCATGCATTTCCTGTGTTATCTTGTTTGCCTGTTGATAAATGGGGGTGACATGACACAGAATATTCACTGTGGTTTAAACTAGCACACCATGGGCATGTTTTTTGTCTATTGACCCATCAAGCTGTGATCTCCAAAGAAATGTTGACACCTGGATTCTAAATATTCCTTCAGTGGGAATTTCAAGGCCTGTCAGTGGAGGTGGTTTTTGTAAGGTACTTACAAAAAGATTCCTTTAAAGAGCTTGGGGATATTATTGCCTCAACATGTTCTGGAGAATTAAGAAAGATCATTTAAATTAATACCGAGGTTATCCAGATTTATGGCAAGAGCTAACAAAGCCATGTCCTGTGGAGCTTGCACCAACATGGAACCAATAGAGAGCAGGTTGCAAATTGTAGAAGCTCTTGTGGGTTTTGTCTCTGTGTTTAAGGAAATTTTAGGGGGTAGAATGTTTGAGCACAATGTTTTGTGGAGGAAACCTTTACTTACAGATGTTTTTTCTCTTTGCAGAGGGACAGTAGCTCACAAAATCATGCAGAAGTATGGTTTCAGAGAGGGCCAGGGGCTGGGCAAGCACGAACAGGGGCTCAGCACAGCACTGTCAGTGGAGAAAACGAGCAAGAGGGGTGGCAAGATCATTGTTGGCGAGTCTACAGAAAAAGGTAAGTGTGTTCTGCACCAAGGCTGTGAGAAGTGAAACTCCTGGATCATTCACCATCTGTCTTTGGAGAAAATAATGGAGCTGGAAGAATGACTCATGTTCATTTTCTCGTGGAAATTTATCATCTTTATCTTGTAAAGGCCTGGGTGCAGGGTTTTTTTAGCTCCTCCTGCCTTTACTAGTGCAGCATCTCTGCCTGAGCAGAGTGATGGAAGTCAGGAGCCCTGATTTTTAGCTCTTAGGGAATCTGATACAGTTCTGAAGTTACAGATTGCTTCCCCCAAAGAAGCAGTACGTTGTCAGTGCAATGTCAGTGTTCCTGCTTAATTCACATTACTGAAATTGATTTTTCTCCTTATTGTCCTTCCGAGTAGATACAAGCTGGGAATAACTGTTCTTCACCAATTTGAAATTACATTTTGTGGCTTTTATTTTATTGTTTGATCAATAAGATTCTGATAAAAGTCCCCAGTTGAGCTTTAATTTTCTGTTCTTTCATGATTCACCATTCTGTCTTCATAACAGAAACTGGCAAGAAAGCAGATTCTAACCCATTGACCGAGATACTGAAATGCCCAACTAAAGTGGTCTTACTAAGGGTAAGTTGGGAGTAAGAGAACATGTCTTGGTGTTGAAATGTTTCAACCTGTGTTCCTCTTACAACACTCTGCACAGTTTAAATGGTTTTGGCCTGAACCTATTTGCTGCTTTGTGTTTAGGAGAAAATATGTGTCTTCTGAGAAACGTGTTTTAAATGAACACTGCTTTAAATTGTACTTGACTCTTCGTATGAGTCTTGAGCTTTTGAAGCATTCCTGGTCACAGTTCACAGGGAATCAAATCACAATCTGTGATTTCTTTCAGAACATGGTGGGTGCAGGGGAGGTGGATGAAGACCTTGAAGTTGAAACTAAGGAGGAATGTGAGAAATATGGCAAGGTTGGGAAATGTGTCATCTTTGAGGTAAGACAGAATCTGTCTCTCTTTTTGGCTGCTCTGAAAGTGTGTTACTGCCTAAGAGAAGGGGCACAGACATGAGATCCTTTACTGTGGTGGGACTCTGGATTTTCCATATCTGTAAGATACAAACTTCAGAATCTGGGCAAAAAAATCTCTTTGAGCACTGTGCTTTTGGAACTTCTTTGTTGTGTTCTTTTCACTGCTTATGTAAAGAACAGCCATTTAAAACAGTGGGTTTGCTGCTGTTGTAATCACTGGTGGTTTGGGGTTTGTTTTGCTTCAGATCCCTGGTGCCCCTGATGATGAAGCTGTGAGAATATTCTTAGAGTTTGAACGAGTGGAATCTGCCATCAAAGGTAGGATACCAAACTGTGTCCTGTGACCCTCAGAGTTAACTTCTGCAGGGAGATTAAATATCTCACTGATTAGCCTGCTTAGTTAAAGAGATGTTTGCTTTATTGAATTGCTGCTTGCTGACCTGTTCTTGGTTTCAATTGCAGCTGTTGTGGATCTAAATGGAAGGTATTTTGGAGGCAGAGTCGTGAAGGCTTGTTTCTACAACCTGGACAAGTTCAGAGTCCTGGATCTGGCGGAGCAAGTTTGATTTCTAAAATCTAGCTCGAGGTGTCACTGTTTTGGCAATCACGTTTTCAGCAGTAGGCTGGGAATGAAGAAGAGAAGAGTAGCTTTCCTAGCAAACTGGAAACAAGCCTCTTTGAATGGATTTTTCACATTCGTTGTGACTTACAGGTTTTTTGTAATATAAAGCCCTTTGAAAGTAAGATTCACGTCTGTGTGGTTTTGACTTGCACATTTCTGCTCGTTGCTCTGGGGATCCTCGGTCCTTTTTTGAGCTTTCAGATGACTTTGTTATTTTGCAAACCCACTGCTGAGGAGATGCTCTGTCTGTGTTCCTGCTTTCCTTGTTCTGGTGCTTCATCACGGAGTCCCTGTGCTGGATCCACCATAAGTGGCAAGCTTTGGACAAGGACTGTGCTCTGATGTTTCTCTTGCTCTCCTGGGTCCTCGTCCCTGCACACCAGTGATCTGGGGACAGTTGGCAGTTAGTTTGTTCTCCTGACTCCAGGACAATACTTTCTGTGCCGGGATGGCGACTGAAGCAACAAGGAATGAGTTTGTCTGTCTAACCAGGTCCAAAAAATTCCACAAATCACAGAGTTAATTAGGTTGGAAAAGACCTTTGAGGTGATCAAGTCCAACCTCTCACCTGAAACCATCTCACACTCAGTGCCACATCCAGTGTGTTTTTAAACACTTACAGGGACAGTGACTCCACCACCTCCCTGAGCAGCCCATTCCAATGGCAAATCACTCTTCCTATGAAGAATTTTTTTCTGACATCCAACCTAAACTTCCCCTGGCGCAGCTTGAGACTGTGTCCTCTCCTTCTGTCACTGGTTTTCTGGGAGAAGGGACCAACCCCCACCTGGCTACTACCTGCCAAGGAGTTGTAGAGAGCGATAAGGTCCCCCCTGAGCCTCCTCCTCTCCAGGCTAAACAACCCCAGGGAAATGGAAGGAGGAAGGAATTTAGAGGACTGTTGGCAGTCTGTGCTAGAGATACACAGGGATAACGGATTACAGGCTGCTAGTGGAATGCTGTAGGTGAAACTTAGGGAAAACTCATTCCTGGATCTGACCAGGCATCAGATTCTCACTTTAATTTCACACACAGGTAACTGACTTTGTTTAGTCATTTCAAGCTCTGCATTTGCTGTCTCTCTCTCTATTTTTGAGGTCAAATGCCGTCAGGGTTAGGCTTTTTGTTTGTTTATTTTTTTGAGGAATGCCTGGGGAAGTTTTCAAAGTAGGAGGCCATGGAGCAAAGTTCTCTTATGAAAGTCTGGAGAGTTGACAAACTAAACTACTAAACACTACAACTCTTATTTCTGACTCCCATGTAAGATAGTACACAGCTCTCTGCTCCTGGTTTTATGTTTGCTTTTCATTTTGGAACAGCACATGATAAAAGAGTTGGGAAGAGGTGGCTCTGCAATGGTGGCAGTTGTATCTGTGCCCCATTGCATCCAGAATTGTGGAGATGATTGTGAGCTCTGAGGGCATTTGAGCTGTTTGAAAACTGACGCTGGATGTCTTCTTCCTGTTACACACAAATACTGGGGGGAGGGAGCATAGACCAGTTCAGCTCTGTGAATGTGTCCAGTTACTGCCCTTCTGTCGAGTTTTGGTTGCAGATCTCGATGACTTGTGGTTTTGTGTTTTGCTTATTTTGTCCACTTGTGTTCCACCAACCTCTGTACAAACATTTGCTTGTAAAACAGAACTTTAAAAAAAAAAAAACAAAACCAATAACCCTTGTATTTTACCTACTTTGTGCTGGCTTCCTTACTCTGCCCTCCTGTTGTGCAAGGCCTTCCCAACAGAGACAGGATTTAATCCAGGCTGAGAAATCCTCACTGAAGAGAGGTGAGAACCAGGCCTGACTAATACCGAAACCACAGCACTTGGGGCAACAACAGAATCTGGATTCTGTTCCTGCCTCTGCTCTTAGTTTTCTCTTTGATCTTGAGCAACACTTGAAGGCCTTTGCTGCAGTAAAACAGAGATTAGCCTGATATGAATTAGCATTGATGTGCTTACAGGAGTCAAATCATTTGAGTGGCTGCTGTACAAAACTAACTACTCCTGACAGGTTTAGTATGATCTGAACTTGCCTTGAAATGTGACTTGGCTTTAAGCAACGTGATTTGTTTGTGGCTCTTATGTCTGCAAATGCCTCTGGGTAACTGGCTCTAAGCATTTCCTGAGGTACACAGACTACTTCTGTCTTTAACCAGCTATTCTGCTGTTTAATACCAGCTTCTGAGCCCCCTTTTCCATTTGCTGAGAATCACTTTATTGGCAACTTTGGATCCATTTCATTCTAAAAATCCTTATTGTGTTTGAAGACAAAATTTATCCATGAAAATGTAGGGGAGCCACTGTTGACACACTGATTGAGCCCCTTGGTCAGACCCTGCCTGTCACAAATCATGTCCTTGCTAGGATGCATTTTTTTGCACATGAACGTTCTCCCTATTCCTCAACACTGTCAGTGTGTTGGCTCAGACTTTCTCAGGTATGGCTGTATCCTGTATGCAATTGAAAATGTTGGGTCTGTATTTATTTCTCTGCTGGAGAGTTAAGCCTCCTCTGGAGCCTTGTTAGGGATTTCTATTTCTAGTAGTTTCTCATATGACTTTTTATCTAACACCTCCAGCTCTTCCTGCTCACACACCCATTTTTCTCCTCCGTGATTCATCAGTGCCCTTTCAAAAGGCTCAGCAGCACTTAATTTGGAGTTCTTTGCAGCCAAGTTTTACTTGGTGGTCTTTGCATCCTGGAAATGGTGCAACCACCTCTTTCTGTGAGGTACGTGCTGGTGGCTGTTCTCTGAAGCAATAATATTTTTGCTTCTTTTTGTGTAGTGCCTTAAAAGGTTCTGATTTTAGAGAAAACGAAGAGGATGGTGGGCTGTTAAGAAACACCTGCCCTTTTGGCAGTGCAGGGTGGGTTATACTGCTTCAGCTGAAGCGTTGGGTATTTTTCAGGTCTGATTTCCTAAAGTCAAGGTTTAATTCCATGTGCCTGTGTAAACGCTGTGAGTCTCTAATGTGCTGAGTAACTGCATCTCCTCTCAGGCTAAGTATGAACTGTTCATTGCTGCTGGGAATCCAGATCAGATGCCTACTCAGAAAGACTTGGCAGTGTCCTGAAGCCACCGGGAAGCTGAGAGGGGACGTGTGAGACAGGTCAGCCTGAGGCTGAATGAGGTGCCTGCTGCATTAGCAACCCTGAGGTCTTAAGAACAGGGATTTGCATAGTGGCATCACCCTTTGCTGCCTTGTTTTCCTAAATCAGAACACTGGCTGCTATTTTAGCAGTGGGGATTTAGTGTCCTGATTGCTTCCCTAATTGCTACAACCCCAAGGTGTTGTTCCTGAGCGGTAGCAGCTGTTTCAGAGCCCATCATTAAGGCCACAGATTATGGTTTCTTTTCTTACATGCTCTGCACTTCACCTATGCTGAATTCCACCTGTCATTTTATTGCTTGCCTCCTCCATGTCAGACTAAAATCTGATGAGCTGGAGCTTGCAGGGGACATTTTTAACATTACTATTG
This sequence comes from Pitta sordida, assembly GCA_013390025.1. Taxonomy (NCBI): domain Eukaryota; kingdom Metazoa; phylum Chordata; class Aves; order Passeriformes; family Pittidae; genus Pitta; species Pitta sordida. The sequence continues at coordinate 73,025 of WEKX01020624.1, read as the reverse complement.
TCAAAAATCCAAGCTTGCTTTGCCACTGTTGTGTGAGAGTTGTTTCCCCAAAGGACTTGCTGCTTTAATATCCATAGAGGGAACAAGGCAGGTGCCAGCAGTGTCTTGCCCAAGGATATGCAGAAGGTGGTTTGGAGTGTTGAGATTACCCCTTATTGCCCTATACTTTCAGCTGCTTCTTTCTTCTCGATGAGAGATCTATGAACTCCTTAAATGAGTGCTTAGGTTGGTAAGATTGCCTTTCTCTTTCTCCAGGTCAGTGGGTTAGATGTGCCCACTTGCCTTCAATGTCCAGTGTGATTTTACCTCCTATTTACTGCAAAAAGTACTTTTGTGCCACTCAAAATGCAGCTCAGCAGGTTGGTGGCAAGGAGAAAAAAAATCACTGTCGAGTCTGCAGGACTTTTAACTGCTGGACAGAAGGGAGGACAAACCTAAAGTTTTCCACCTCTGTTCCTCAAGAAAGAAAATGGATGACAAAAGTCCCTGTCCATGTGCCTCAATTTGGTAACTTACCCAGAATTGTGCAGGAGCTGACAACAAATACAAATGAGACCCTGTCGTGAGCTGTGCTCCTTCTGGGGGTCTGTCTGTGTCAGGTGGGGCTGAGACTTGCTCGTGGCTTTCTGTGCACAGGTGCAAACACAGATTTCCATTTCAGCAAGCAAAGTTCTGTTTTTAAGGTGAGGAAAATGGACATTGAAGTGGAAAAGCTGCAATCGAAGAACAGACGTGAAAGCCAAAGGAAATGTTCTGTTAATTGGAGAAGGGATAGTGTGTGTAGTTCTGCAGATATTTCCTCTCATACCTGCTTTCTCTGATTCCTGATCCCTGCTGAGCTCATGATTGCGGCTTTGTGACTTTTCCTTTCCTTTTTGGCATCAGGAAGTGGGGAAATCCCAAAGCATGGGATTCATCCTGTGTTTAGTTCTAGTTAGTATAGAAATGTAAGAGCAGGATGGTGCTCCTCCCCATCTCCCAGCAGTTGTAGCATGTGCTTAGAGCCCAAGACAACCTCAGCTATATGGAAAACAAGGCCGTTCCCAGGAAGATGCCTAACCCTTTCTTCTCTCCTGCTTCTTATTCCTGCTCTAGGAAGAAGGTGGGTTTTTTTTTTCCCAAAGGAAGTTTAAGCATCTTGCCACTTCACAGCCCTTGAGTTGTTTTCCCTCTCCCAGTCTCTTAAGGTGTGATCTCAGGCCTCCATTTGAGATCTTGCAAGTCAACAGCTCAGGAATCCACATGGTCATGCCAAGACAAAGGTCTTCAACTCATCCTGGGTTTCTCCACCTTTTGCCTCAGGCAGGAAAGCTGGGAAGTGCTTTTGGACTTCACTGCTTTGAACTTGTAAAACTCGTATAGTAACTGTGAACCAAAACTCAAAGGATACTCCAGCAAAACACACCAATGGGAGGATGGGAAGGGAAAACTGGTGGTGGGGGGTTGTGTTTCCACTTTGGGAAAGCGCTGGGTTTGTGCAGTTCTAGTGATGCAGAGTTACCAATGGGAGAAGATATGGCCTGGAGCAAGTCCCAGAGATGTCTCCCCTCTTTGCAGGAGGCGTGATGTACTTGCCCAGCAAAATTTAAAGACCTTTCCAGGGACATAATCCTGTGGCAATAAGTATACTCAGACTGGGATTCAGGGATTTGCTTCAAGCACAAGTTGCAGATGAAGACCCATCTCCCTGGACACACACACATCTCCGCACGTTATCCCACATAGCACAACACAACTGCACCCACAGATGCTGTCCCAGAAGTATTATGTTCACCTGGCAAGGGCTCAGCTCTTCCAAGGAAGCCAGGAATTTTTGGCTAATAGGGAAATCAAGCAAGTTTTGAAAATACCTTCAGCTCTCACAGTGCTAGTCACGTATTTCCTATGCTTTATTCACTTGGGTTTCTACCTGATCATTTAAAAAGTGTTTTGCTTCATTTTGTTTCTATCCAGCAGGTTGATTTATTCATGGGCAAAACTTGATGGTTTTTGTTTTTCCTGCAGTGTTAGGGAATATGAAAGCCTGGAAACTTCAGGCTGCTATCAGCTTTTATATTAAAAATAATGATATTGACATCATAAAATCAATACATACTTTTTTTTTCTGATATAAAAGAAAGGGGGAGTTAACTGCATGGCAAGGATTCGCCTCAGCAAACCTAGACTGTGTGAAATAGGATTGATTATTTGTCACTCTGGATGCACCAGAAGGATGCAGATGTTTCTCTAAATGTGACATTTCTTCTTCATTGCCAAGTGGGTGTGTGGTAGCCGTGCAAAGCCATGAAAATCAATGGACAAGGGAGAGTGAGTTTTCTGCATAGAGAGCAAAATCACATTAGACACCTGCTGGATCTGACAACAGCAGAAAAGCCATGAAGGTTTATACCTGACAGCTGCAGTAATTACTGCCTGCAGATCACTCCTGGGAGATGCTGTTCAGTTCCTTCTTTCTCTCCCAAACCCCGAAGCTGACAAGTGTGTAAAACAGGAGACCAGGATCCAGAGCTGTGGAAAATACCAAGAGTACCTGGTCATGGACTCATGCAATGTGTTGGCTTGGAAGGGACATTAAAGCCCATCAATTCCCCCCCCTGCCATGGGCAGGGACACCTTCCACTATCCCAGGTTGCTCCAAGCCCCATCCAACCTGACCCTGAACACTTCCAGGGATGGGGCAGCCACAGCTTCTCTGGTCAACCTGTGCCAGGGCCTCCCCACCCTCACAGTAAAGAATTTCTTCCTAATCTCTAATCTAACCCTGCCCTCTGTCAGTGTGAAGCTGTTCCTCATTGTCCTAAGTCTCTGACCTGCATTTCTCTAATCCAGTCTTGTCTCCACACCTTTATAGAACACCTTAATCTTTCTGATATGAAGATACCAGCTCTAATACCAGAGGTTAATAAAAGTAATCTCTCAAGGTCAGGCTGCAGTGTAAGAGAGGGGGGGGGGTTGGCTGCAAAGTCTCCAGAAGCTTCTTGTTCCCAGTCCCTACTGCATCCTAAGCCTCCATGACCTGTTCTCCCAGCAGAAACAGCACTACCATTGCCGGTGAGGTGCCACAAGACTCTCTGCAACTTTCCCTTCTGTTAAACTGGTAAGGCTGAGGCATCAGATTGGTGACCAGCATATGGGGAGAGCTCACTGTGGGAAAAGTAGCTGGGAACCACGTGTCTCTGGCTGCTGGAGTTTGAGAGGATTAGCAAAGGCCTTGAAAATGTGGGCATGGGCTAAAAACAGAAGTGTGATGGTCAGTGCCTGCCCACTGAAATGCCACCTTGGAGACTGGACAGGTGTAAGAGCTTCCTAATCTCTAATCGATAAGGGGCTGAGCAATGGGATAAGGAGCCTGATGCTGATGGGGAAAGCAGCACTGTCAAGAGATGTGTAACCCAGGGGAGGGGACTGTGAGCCTGCCTGAGCACTCAAATATCTTGTAAAAGGACGAAATAGGATTATGCAGAGCAGATCAATCAATGTAAGCATGTCCCCTGGCATACCCAGCATCAGCAATTACGAGCACCCTCGTCTTTCTTGGGTTTATGCCACACAAGCCATTAAAAATGTTATAAATATTTCAAAGGAGCTGTTTGCATTCTTATTTGCTTGCCGAGTACAACCCTTATATTGAAGGAGGTTCCCGTGACTGATTCTCAGGCTAAAACGAGTGCGTGGCTCCAGCCCAAGAAAAGCACTGGCATTCCTGTCTCCAGACTGCTCCCACCCATTATCTCACTAACTGGAAAGGGAGAACAGTTCAATACTGATTTCCTGGCTGGGCAATCACTGATACAAAGATTGATTCCTCCCTGTACAGGTAAAGATGTCTCAGCTTCCCTTAGAAATGCTGAGCAGCTTGTTTCATCCCTGTGACCCTTGATGCAAAGCCTGGCCATGCCGTCCAGACATACAAACCCTCCGGATTTGGTGTGAGGTGGAGAGGGAAAGTTAAACCTCCACCTCCATCTTGGCCAAGGAGGGATTTTTCTGGAGTTAAGGATGGAGCTGAGGGCTGCAACCACAACATCTCAGCTGAGGCTCCTCCACTCTGGAGCAGGCCGGGAGTGCTGGGATTGGTCAGCCTGGAGAAGAGAAGGCTCCAGGGAGACCTTAGAGCCCCTTCCAGAGCCTGAAGGGGCTCCAGAAGAGCTGGAGAGGGACTTGGGACAAGGGCCTGGAGCGGCAGGACACGGGGAATGGCTTCAAACTGCCAGAGGACAGGCTAACATGGGATAGTACTGGGAAAAAATTCTTTACTGTGAGGGTGGTGAGACTCTGGCACAGGTTTCCCAGAGAAGCTGTGGCTGCCCCATCCCAGGAAGTGTTCAAGGTCAGGTTGGACTGGCCTTGGAGCAACCTGGGATAGTGGAAGGTGTCCCTGCCCAGGGCAGGGGTTTGGAACAAGACAATCTTTAATATCCACTCCAACCCAAACCATTCTGTGTTTCTACAAAATATGGGGTTTAAACATGGGAGAAAGGAGCTTTTGCTGATCAGTTCTTACTAAACAACCCCTCTTAAATATTAGTTATTAAATTATGCTTCTGTTTCCTTCAGAGGCAGCTTCCTACAGGACACAGCTGGGAAAGGTGCTAGCAAACACCCAGTGCTTCTCCCAGAGAAACCTGAGCACTTGGGAAGATCTCAATAATCTCTCTGGACCATCCCTCAGCCCCAGGGCATGATCAGTGCTGGCTGAGACTGTTCCCACCGTTTTTGCCCAACCTGTTCTGAAAACCTCAAGTGATGCTGAGCCACTGCCAGCCTCTCTGACCATGCAGCCTGGCATCTTGCTCTGCCAAGAGGAGATGCCCGGATTTTACTGTCCTGGATCATTGTTTGTTTAATTTATTCTAAACCTTGTTTTGGGAACAGCCTGATTCTCAGCAATTTTTTTGTTATCATTACTATTACTTCTATGTTTTTTTTCTTGATCCAACAGAAAAGCTGTTGAATGTTGAGTAAGGGGGGAAGATCCTTGTCCACCAGAAATGCCCAGACCACGTTTGAAGTTTTCTCTGTTTATTTAGCTGCCTGGCACCACTGAGATGCCTGAGGTGCTTTCTGTGGGTGTAAAACAATATAGGGAATGAGGCAACAAGATGCTTTGATTCCTAGGATGGCCTTGACTGGAGCTTGGAAGCTGATTTCTGGAATTTTCCCATAGGGAAAATGCTAAGCAGATGTATGGACACCATGGATAGTCCTCTCTGAGATCCTCCTAGGCCAATGCACAGAGTGACTGGAGGGCAAAGACCAAGGGACAGAAACACTTCAATGGGGACCTGAACCATCACCCTTCTAATAAAGGACCTGGTCGCATCATGAGGCTCTGAAATGCTCCCACTGGGCAGTTTTTGGAGCTGAACTGACAGTGTCCAGGCAAGATCAGTGTAGCAGAAACCAACCAGCCAAGAGTTAAGCCCCTACCAAGCTGTGCAGGCACTGAGAAGGATGCTATGGACAATAAACTTGGGCATATACATACATCCAAACATGGATTTTGATCAGCAATATGCCCAAGTTCATTACTGGGTCTAACCCTGAGAATTTTGCATTACATTTCTTCTGCCAAGCCCTGGAATCATACGCTGGAAATATTCCTCTGGAGATGAACTGCTAATCCATGTTTATCCTGGGTAATAAAACCGTAAAAACCTGATTTTGTGTTGAAAGCGCATCACTCTGAGGAATATCACTTGTTTGCCAGAGTAGAAAACTGGGTTTAGAATTGGGGGGACCAGCAGAGCTCCTGGGTCATGCTGTCCTGGCCTCAGGAATGGCTGGGATGCCCTTCCTTTCCACCTGGATGTTGGGCCACATGGAACAAAGAAGGATTCTCCTTTACCTTCTGGTCTGTCTGGGAGAATAACTTAAATTTTCCCAGCCTGTGGCCCTTTGTGGTTGCTAAACGTCCTGGGAAATTCCATTTTTTTATCATTTTTCCCCAAGAAAATGGTTCCCTGCCCAATTTGCCTGGGCAGAGACCCAGTCCAGCCATGTTCTCAGAGGGCAGGGAAGAAACCAGCTGCTGTAAGAGGTTCCAGTTGCTGGAAGGAAGCCCAGCAGACCCTGATACCAAATCCTCTATGCTACTGTTGCTCAGAAGGTGCTGGGACACAGGAATATCTCCATGTGCAGCCAACATGACTCCCTGAGCAGGGCAGAGGCAGCAATGCAATGGAAGTTGTTGATGTCTCTGCCACCCAAGCTGGAGTCACAGCTCTCATAAAAGCCCAGAGGGCATTTTTTCTGGAGTGCTCCTCACCCAATGGCTTAAACAGGTTTCTCCAGGGGAAGTTAAGCCAAATGTGGCTGACTCTGCACTGAAGAGGGTGGAGAATGCTCACCTTGAGCATTGTGGTGGTCTGGATGAGGCTTTAGAACACCACAGGGACGGTTTGAGGAAAATCTGGGTGACTCCAGGGAGGGAGAAGTAGTTTTGCTGGGAGCAAAGACAGCATGGAACTCATGGTATCACTTTTAATCACCAAGACAAAAGGCTGGGGTCCAGTCATGCATAGTTCAAAGAGCTTCTCTTTAACTACTTCCAAGTTGATGCCTCATAATATCTCCAGGGAGGGCAGTAAAGGAACCACAGTAACAAATAAACAATTCCCAGGTCCTAATACTACTCCACCTTGGTGCTCCAAAACAGTAGGTTCAGCTCACGACTCATCTCAGGCCCATGATCCCAGGAGAGAGAGAATTGCACTTCCTCAGCATGGGGATTAGCACAGCAGAATTCGAACTTCCACTGCCCTGTGTGATCCAGCCTGTAGAAGCGCAGACAGCAGATGCTGAACATGGAGATCTGAGTTTCTGGCCCCTGGATACTGGAAGCAGTTGGGTTTTCCCAGATTGTCTCCGTGCCATCACAGAGAAGATGGGATCAGTACTCTGCTGAGCTCAAATCGGCAGAAATGATGCAGGAGGCCAAAATTCCATTATCCCACCTACATCCATTGCACTCACTTCCGTACTAGTCCTACTAGGGAAAAGCCCTCTACAAGCCAACCCAAAAACCCGTTCCCAGTGCCTTCCATCCCTTTCTAAGGCCGGACGCTCCTTGTCCTGTCCCTCCCACCTCTCTCCCAGCGCTGCTGTCTCCGGGAAGTGAAGGGTTAAAAGCTCTGAAATCGCAAGAACTTCCTCCTTTCTGCAGCGCCACCCTCCGAATGACGCGTCTTTCTGCCGGGCTTTGCCTTAATATGTCCGTTTCCTTCTAAAACGAGAAGGAGGAGGAAGGAAGAAATTATAAATACGGAAGAAATATATGTATCGCTGTACATCTATCTAAGAGAAGGCGGCCGCGGAACCCAGGTGTCCGAGCGCAGCCCTGCCTCCCCCCGCCCCATGCCGTTCCGCAAAGGTAGGGGCTGGAAGGGTGGGCAGCACCCCGGGATGAGCCCCGGGACCCGCGTGGGGGACCAGGGAGTGCAGGGCTGGGTCTGGGATCCGTGTCTCAGACAATGCCTCCCGGCAGGGATGGGAGATGGGGACACCGGGCTGTGCCCGGCTTTGCAGCACCGCTGGCTTTCGCGGGAGGACGGGGAGAGCCCACGATGTTGGTTTCTCTGCAGCCTGCAAAGGGCAGCTGTAACCCCTGCCAAGCCTTTTCTGAACTTGGGGGGGGTCGTCTTGTCCCCGGTCGAAGGTGCTCTGGGTGGTGTGGGGACTGGGGACAGAAGGGAGCAGGATGTTTCCGTGCCGGAGGTGCTGCCGGAGGCTGTTTGGGGCGGTGCTGGCTGAGAACTGCCAAGTTGAGTGGTTTGTGTCCTTAGGAGACTCTCAACTCTGGAAGGAGAGACTGGGGAGGTAAATGGCTTTTGAGAAGGGTATCTCATCTGAGCAAACCTCTTCTACACCGCGCTGCGCTCCGAACTGCATCCCAAAGCATCTCTTTTCCCCCAGACTCCAGCAGCGGACAGAAATCCTCACTTTCCGTCCCCTGGCTTGGCAGTGTGGGCCAAGTTATGAGTTATGAGACCTAAAACCCTGGTGGGTGCTCCTGTGCTGCCCCACGGGCGTGATGCATGAGTGTTCCGTCCTCTCCGGGCTGCTGTGAAGCAGAGACCCATAATGTCACCTCCTCCTCACCCCGGAGGGATGCACAGGCGTGGTGGGGCACAGAATGGGACGCTTGTGGTGGCCGCCTGTCCTTGGAGCTCTACTGGAAGGAGAAACGGAGGGGGAGAAGTCCTTTCCGGGAGAGAAAAAAACAGGGAGGCAGGGTTAGGTTGGGATGAGCAAGGACACAGGGAGAAGGTGCTGCTCAGATCTTACACAAGTGCTTTGCCAAAGTGCATCAGTGTCCCTGGACCATTGGGCAGCCAGGNTGCTCAGATCTTACACAAGTGCTTTGCCTAAGTGCATCAGTGGGCAGCCAGCTGGGGTTGGCAGGGACATAGGGGACCACTGCAGAGATGTCACACACTGAGACTAGCACGACATCAAAGGGCAGCAGGGCGGGAAAGAAAATTGCGGAGAGAGGGCTGGATTTGTTTTTCTCACCTCTGCCTGCTCCGGGGAGGATGTTTTGGGTGTGCGGCAGTTTGCCCGCAGTGATGTTCACAGAACCCGGATCTCGGGCGCGGAGATTTCTGTTGCCTTTTTCGGCTCAGTGAAGCGTGATGTGATTCACACCCTCGCATCCTGACAGCGCAGCAGGCTGCAGGATTTGATTTAATTTTAGGTGATAAACGGACTAATTTAGAGCAGAAGGAGAGATGCTGTAAGGAGGCAGTGGGAAGAAAGTGGAGCGTGTCAGGCTTTGGAAGCGCTGAGCCCTTGGTGGGGAGCGCGGAGAGACGAGGGGAGCTGCCCAGGTTGGAGAGCAGCTCCCGGGGCCCCCCTGCAGCCCCAACAGGGATCCCAGTCAGAGAAACGTCAGGCAGAACTCCAGGACTTGAGGACGCAGGGTGGGTTTGCAGGAATTGATGTTTTTTCATGAGGTCCTGGCCAGCAATGAACTGGGGAGGACCTGTTTGTCGGGGCACTGATCTGTGCTTGTCATCACTGCTACGAGACGCGTGGGGCACAGGTAACCTGCAGGTCCTTGGCGATTGTGTCACCCTCGCAGCCGTAGCTTTTCTATGAACTTCCTCTAGAGGTCAACCTTGAAATGCCAGAGCAGCTGCCGGCAGCTCCGTGCATCAGCTCGCAGCTTTCAGAAAGCCCAAGGTGGCAGAGATGCCAGTGTGGATGGATTTTGTCCATTGCTCGGGTATTTTAGGAAATAATTCTTCACCACAAGGGTTGTCAAGACCTGGTACAGGCTGTCCCGGGCAGTGGTGGAGTCACCATCCCCGGAGGGACTTCAAAGACATGTAGATGTGGCACTTAGGGACATGGTTTGATTGTGGCCTTGGTTGATGGTTAATGGTTGGATTTGATGATCCTAGATGATCTAAATGATTCTGTGATTATATGTGCACGCTCAGCTCATGCTGGAGACCTCACAAGGACCCTCTCTTCTCCCAGATTGAGACTGTAAGGCTCACGGAGCCTAGAACAGCCCTGTGGGAGTTTGGCCCTGGCAATGCTTGTAGAGGCTGTCTGTGACCTGGGTGTAGTCCACAACCCCAGCTCAGGTCATCCTGCTGGGTTGGTGGGACCCCATGTCACCACCTTGGTGGCTGTGTCTGGACTGCCTGGGCTTCCAATGGGCACATCTGTAAACCACCAGGCAGGAGCATTGTGGAGAGCAAAGTCTTCTGGCTGGTCTCCATAGCTGCCCAGAGCAAGCTGTCCATGTCCTTAGTCTGCAGGGCAGTTAGGCATGAAGATACTCTCCTTGTAATTCAACTTGGTTTGTAAAAACCCTTGCTGAAGGTGGTGGTCCAGGCTGGGTTGGAGGTAGGTTGTGTGCCCCATCCTCCCAGAGGAAAACAGGACTCCAGCCAGCTTGGCAAGGAGGCTGAACCTTTCCTCTGGGAACCTTTTGGGAACGGTATTTCACCTCAGGACTTGCTCACTGCCACCCAAATCCAGGGTGCAAAGAGGAGGCGCTGCCTAAGGGCTGCTGCTCTGCAAACAGTGGGTAGCTTGAAGCATAGGGAGACTTTGAGATGAGCAATTTGGGGACTCTAAGCTGTCTTTGCCCACCCCTGCATGTTGAAATGGAGTATCATGTGGAGTAAAATGCAAACTCAATCCCTATCTCAGCCTGTTTCTCACTTCTTGCAGCTTTGGCACCACTTTCCTGGGTCTTCCTGACAAGTCGGTGAGAAATCCTGGTTGCCTTGGCTGTGTTCTGCCTCCTTTCTGTCATCCTCACCAGTAGCATTGCGTCGGGATCTGCACTTCATGTCTGTACAACAGTTGCCCTTCAGCCAACCTCAAGGCATTTGGCAGTTTCAGATATTAAAAAAAGATATTTCTAGCAGGGATGCTCAAGGACGTCAGAAGGAAGGAGCTTAGGATGGGAATTAATTTCTTCCACCAGCGCTGCCTCAGCTGAGAGCGCTGGAGGAATTCCTGGTCCCTGAGCAGTGCCATTACCCTGGCAAAGGCTCGTCTGCGGCTGCAGCTCTGCCAGCAGGAGGTGTTGGGAGCTTTCACCTAAAATGTCCTTCCTGAAAAATATGATTTAATTACTGCGGCTGATGCGAGGAAGTCTGGGAGTGCGCAGGTGATAAGCTGCCAGGATATTGCCAGTGAGCGGGACATTTGTCATCTGACAAAGGACAAATTAAACCCTGGTGCTGCTGGCTGGGAAGGAACTGGAGATAAGACTGAAAGCCTGTGAGCAGAGGCTGAACATATGATCATAGAAGTATAGAACAGTGTGGGTTGGAAAGGACACAAAAGATCACGTTCCAACCCCGTCGCCAGGGCAGGGACATCTTGTACTTGATCACTTTTCTCGAAGTCCGGCCCAACCTGGACTTGAACACTTCCGTGGATGGGACATCTACCACTTCTCTGAGCAACCTGATCTAGTGCTTCACCACCTTTGTCATAAAAAATGTCTTCTTTATATCTAATGTAAATCGACTCTCCTTCACTTTGAAACCATCACCCCTTGTCCTACTGCAACAGACCATGCTAAAAAATCTGTCCCTGTATTTCTTGGAAGTTCCCTTTAGGCACTGGAAAGTCTAAGGTCTCCCAGGAGTCTTCTCCAGGATGAACATTCCAAATTGCTTAGCATGTCTCCATATCGGAGACAGGTTCTTTAGCCCTCTGAGCATCTTTGTGACTTCCTTTGGACTTGCTCCAGCAGTTCCACATCCTTCTTATGTTGGTCACCCTAGAGCTGAACACAGTGCTCCAGGTGGGATCTCACGAGCAGGGAGTGGAGGGGCAGAATCCTCCCTCACCTGCTGCCCACACTGTGGGATGAGCCCAGGACATGGTTGGTTTCTGGGTTGGTAGAAGACATGGCCAGAGCATGTCCAGTCTCTCATCCACCAGCACCCCCAAGTCCTTCTTGACAGGGCTGCTCACAGTTCTTTCACCCCCCAGCCTGGACTGATATCAGAGGTTGCCCTAACCCAGGGTTTGGGTACAGGGTTTTGGGTACAGCCACTGTTAAGTTGACAGGGACATGACAGATGCAGGATGCAAGTGCTTCCCAGCTGAAACAAAAAGCATGACACCATAAATACTTTATTTATGGGTAAATGTAAAGGTGCAGATTGACTTTGAGCTGTTAGATGGGGAACTCACTGAGCGTTCTTTGGATCACGGTCATCAGGGCATGTTACTGCTGGAATTTTGTGAGCAAAGGATCCTGTGTGGTGTTGCATGGCTTGAATTGGGCAAGAGACAGGACTCAGGGCCCTGCTTGGTGAGGGGGCAGATTCTGGAGTGGCTGGTGTTGATTTTGTCTGTTGATGATCGTCTCTGGGACCACCAAGGAGAATCATGCTGGTGGCAGGGGTGGGCCTGGATGGGTGAGGGCTGTGGGAGAGGCGATGGTGGACACCAGGTTTCTGCAAAGGGGCTCTGCTGTCATGGTTGTGGTTGTGCAATTCCAGTACAACCATAAGCAAAGTCACCTTGGACAGCTGCAGCCAGCTGTGCTGAGCATAGCATTTTTGGAGGGTAAAAAAGAAGTCTGAGCAAGGTGAAGATCAGAAGAGCCTTGGGTATGGTGGACCAGGGTTGGGGTCCTGTGCAGCACCAAGGTGTCAACATGAAGCTGAGATGAACACAATCTCAGGGCTAGCAAGGGCCTGGGGAAGCTGAGAACCCACCATATAGAGGGGAGCGGCAGGTTTGAAAACTATCCCTAATTTTTCCTTCCTCCCCACGTCACACCTACCTCCACAAGCACCTACCTTCACTCAGCATAAAATATTCTCATAAAAGAGCAGTTGTGGCTTGCCTTATCCCTGGAAATGTTCAAGGCCAGGTTGGATATGGCTTCGAGCAACCTGGTCTAGTGCAAATTGTCCCTGTCCATAAAAGAGGAATTGGAACTACATGATCTTGAAGGTCCTTTCTGAGCAAAACCATTCTGTGAGCAGATCCTATCCAAAGGTGGCAGAAGTTATTATACAGCAGGGAAACTGATAATGGGAGTTGTTTTGGCAGGAGAAGCAACCCAGTGGTGCCGACATTCTAGAGGTGATTTCTCCCACCAAGACTATGATTTCCAGCCACATAGTGGGAGGAACAGGAGGACAGCCTGGTCACTATAACAATACTGCTCTTTATTAAGTTTTTTTTACTGTCTGTTAGCAGAAATTACAACTTCTCCTGGTCTCATTTCTTCTTGTTGAGGTCAAAGTGGCTCTTGTTAGCCGGAGTAGAGATACCTTTTGCCTATAAACATGAAGGGAAAGGGCAGGACTGTGCCACATCTCAGAGCTGTTGTTCCTGCTGCCTGTCCCCTCTACCAAGCACTTCCTTGCTATCACAACTCCTGCAGTGAGTCATATAAAAAAATCCTCTGATGGGAAGCCCTCTGCTTTTGCAGAGTGGTTACAGCTAAGGGTGGAGGATCTCCTTTCTGCAGCTTTTTTTGGTATTAAAAGGGATAATTTTGTCACTTTTGGATGCTTTCTGGCTTGCTGGCAATGCCCTGCAAACCCACGTGCTGCTGTGTTTGCCTGTCATGCCACTCCTCATTGTGTTTTCCTGGCGACTCTGAAAAGCTTTTTATCCAGCACTTCCCATCAGAAGCACTGGAGAGTATTTATGAGCAAGAATGGGCTACACACACAGTGCAGAGGAGCCAAGAGGGGAGTCAGGAGCTGCTTGGGGGGGGAATCCTGCCTACTGCAGCTCCCCATGGGGGCTGTCCTGGTGACAGTGACAGTGTGGGTGTCTGCTCAATAGGGCAGGGAGGAAACGTGTGGCAGAACCGGCCCCAGCTCTCCTGATTCACTGGCTCATATCTGAGTCAACCTGTCGCCTTGTTTTCACTGAACACTTTTCCTGGAAGGCTGGAAATCCCCTCGTGTCCTGCTTTGCCCCCTGGCCAAAGTTTCTTGCCGTGGTATTTTCCTTCTGGCTTCCTTCTGTCTCCCCGTTTCCTTTTATCCCTTTTCACCTCAGCAAAAACAGTCTCCAGCCAAACAGGAGTAAACAAGCCAAAGGAGCAGGTGCCTGTCCCCCCTACCCCACCCTTCCCAGCACTTCCTGCAGCCCCAAGAAAGCACTGGGTGAGCACAACCTTTCCACTGCCCTTTGGCCATTGCAGTTTCTTTAGCATTTATGACCACTCATGGAGAGTTTTGAGTGGATTGAAGGATTCATCATGCCCAGTGGCTGTGTTCCTGTTGATGCTCATGATGTTGGACACAATCAAGCAGCAGAGCTCACCACGCTGGTGCAAGGCAGGACATGCTGGGCAGGTGAGACATCCTTGACTGCCACCAGCTGCAGGTGGAACCAACACCCCACTAGAAACTGTTGTAGATGACATGTAAGGGATGTGCAGCTCCCTTGAAGGGAGAGCTGTAGGGTTCACTGGGATTTTTGGGACCAACTCTGCACTCTGATTGCTCCACAGAAACTGTCTGGTGCTGATATGTGGGTTGTTACTCAGGTTATTACTTCCTGAGTCTGAGAATTAAACCATATGAAGATGCAGTTGCTGATAGCACATCCTCCTCTCCTAACCTGGGAGCAGGCTGATGTGCCTATAACCTGCCCTGCCAGGGCCAAGAAACTGTGGGTGCTGGAAAACCCCTCCTTTTGTTGTCCTGCCTTCCTTCTCCTTTGCTGTATTTACACAGTGAACAGCCATTGGTTTGACCCCAGTGCTTTTTATCCAGCCACCAGCAGGAAACCAGGCTCAGGGGCCATGTCACGTGGGAAAGAAGCTCAGTGTGGGCTTGGGCTTCACCCCAATGCTTGGATCACACCAACCAACACCCTCCAGGCTGCTTTTCCAACCTGTCATCCCAGCATCCCGTTTCCACTATGAGCCCATGCTGGCAGGGCGGCTGCCAAACCCTTCCCTAACACACCCTCCACGATGGAGAAATTCATCTCTGCATAAAACGACTCCCAAGGCTTTAAATCAGATGACCACGGGTTTTTCGTGGAGGGACGTGGGAGGATTTCCAAACCAGCCTCCAGTGAGGTGTGATCCCTGTTTTCCTGGTGCGTGCGGGCACACACGCGCACTCAGGCGCGCACATCTCTGCAGGGAACCTGCTTTCCTTCCCCAGCAGAACCACATTTTAAGGCTAGAAACGAAAAAAAAAAGAGGATGGTGCCTGTTGGGAGTCAAGATCAAACCCACAAGAGCAGCTTCAGATTTCCCTTGTGTTTTTCCCTGAGGAATTCCTTGTTGTGGCAAGAGGTTTCCTCTAATACCTGGGCAACATTTCCTGTACATACCTTAAATATTCCTTACTATAAGGAACAAGTATTATTTTTATCCATAGGATCATTTTCCATGCTGAAAGCTATTCCCCAGTTTTCTTCTTCCTCGAGCACAAAATTACTCTTACTTTGTGTGCTCCCCGATACATTGCACTCTGAAATATCTCCTTGGTATTGCCCACCATGTCCCATCCGAGATTAAACCTCTTCCCAGAAGCACAGAGCCTGGAGTAAGGTGCACCTGTACCTGGTGCTGAGGAATCCGGGCACCATCTGGGCCAGAAAACCCAACCTCTTGTATTAACTATGCCACTCTCCTGCTAAAACACCCTGGAATTGGGTTTTCCTTTTGGATTTCATTAGTATTGTTGTTCTTGTTATCATCATCACCATTATTTTCTCCAGTGACCTGATGCTGTTTGTTCAGAGTTGGCTGCTGAGACTTTTTTATTTCCCCTCTCCTCAGCCCTTCACTCCTCACTGGAGGGTTTCCAGGGTTGTCTCTTGGTGGAGAGAAACTGAGGCACGGGAAGGTGCAGAGATGCACTGGAGGCCACGGTGACTGTGGCTTTAGCTGTTCTTATCCACAGGTCCAGCTCTCTCTGCACCCAACCTGGCTGAGCAGGAGCATCCTGAGGTGTGTCCTGTGTAGGTACGTTTTGGTGTGTGTTACTGGTCTGGACCTCAACACGGTGCAACATGGAGCTTCCAAATCAACCCATGTGGGCAGGATCAGGGTTCCGGTTGGAAATTGAGGAAAGCTTTTCTCAGCCCTGAAAAAAAGTTATTTGAGGACAGTGGGAAAGCTGAGATGGACAAATGGAGTGTGACACAGTTTGGGGGAAAATGGTGCTGCTTTAGGCTTGGGGAAGGGGTGGTGAAAAAGCCACCAGGAAAAGGAGGTACTGCTGTGTTCCTGCACAGCCCCAGCCCCACTCTGGGCTCCTGTTGGGCAGGGACACGGCAGTGCTGGTGCTAAATTCGCTGTGCCCCTTCAGCCAACCTGATTTATTCCCCTCCCTGACACCACAAGTTTCTGGAGCTTGTTTATCCAACCTGACGCAGGGAGAGCCCTTTGCAGGGCAGCGAGGTGAACTTGTTTACCCATTTATTTATCATTTTATTGGCCGTGCCCGGTCTGCTGGCACGCAGGAGGGGACAGCGGGAACGCTGGGCTGCCGGGGCACGTGCCAGCTCTGGGAAGCCACACGGGCTGTACATGCCTCCTTCACATGCACACAGGGAGGAAATGCTGTGGGCTCAGCTTTCCTGACCTCCCTGTCACCCAGCACAGCCACAGCTCTCTCAGCAGCTGCACCTCCTCCAAGACATGCGAAAGGAGCATGAGCAGCTCTTGGCTGCAAGGCTTTCCAGCTATTTCTAGGAAGCCTGGAGAACAGCTGAGTCTGATAAACAACAGGGGTAACCTGGCAGGATCGGAGGTGTTTTTCTCCCAGTGGTACTGGGGGAAAAATTGCATTTCTTGTCTCCTGCTGCAGATCTAGCCACAAAGCCCCAAGGAGGGATGTGACACCCTGAGGAGGCATGTGACACCCCAAGGAGAGATGTGACACCCCAAGGAGGGACGTGACTTCCCAGTTTCAGGCCTCTCCACAGCCAAAATGCTCTGGCTGCCTCTGCTGGGAGAGAAGCAAGAGGATGGGGTGCACTGATCTTGTTATGGACTTGAAGGTGAGGACGGAGCAACTGGTAGACCTGCTGATTTCTATGCCTGAGAGACCAAAGTTTTCTGCCCCTAAAAATGCAAATGGGCAGTGCCAGGTTACCCTGCACAAAAGGAGAATAAAGGCTCCTTAGTCACCAATATAAATGTATTTGGAGCAAACTTGAGCCTTCATCCCAGGTATGACCCAGGCAATCATTCCACCTTGATGCCGATAGGGAATTCTAACATGCTGGTGGAGAAATTTGAGGATTTGACTTGTTTTTTTCTCCTGCATTCAGCAAGATGTAGCTGAGGCTGTGATTTGGGCCTGGGCAGCCTGATAATGCCTCTCCACTCCCAGGAATGTGGGATACTGTCCCTTTTATGCCAACACCAGTGCTCTTGGGATGGATTTGTCCTCATGAACAATGCTCTCTTCAAAAAAAAAAAAATTAATAAAGAGAAAAAAAAGAGCTATTTGTTTGGGGTTTTTCCCAAGCCTGGGTCCATTTCTCAGTTGGAGGGCTGGATCCCACCCACAGCTCAGGATAAGGCTTTGGGATGGGAAGAGGTACTCAGAAGTAGGTTTGCCACTAAAATCTGCATGTTGTTGAACCAACCTGAGCAGGAGGAGTCAAGGCAGAAGAAGCACCTGCCAGCAGTGATTTTTGTGTTTATTTGTTTCTTCAATGTGGATTTTCAAAAGGCGAGGAATGGATTTCAAACCCCTCCCGCTGTGAAGAACATGTACCTGAGTAAACACCGTCAGCAAAGCCTTTGTTTCTCTTAAACATTAAATCACCTCTATTTACTGCCCTGTTTCCCCTTTGCCTTTCTTTTTTTTCCTCTTCATAATTTTTGGATGCAGCTCAGCCACTCAGAATCTGACCAACTCAAACACCATAATAGAAGAGGAATTTAATAAACACTTAAATCACTTATGGCTGTTGGAGTGGCAGCAATTAGGTGGAAGACATGAGGGTGAGAAGAGGGGTTTTGAGGTATGGCTTTATTAACCCAAATTTTGGAGAACCTGGGGTTACCTTTTCTGGGTTGGCTTTGCATGTCCTGTCACACTGTGCTTGTAGTGACAGGGTTGGGTGTCCTCAGCAGGTAACGGCCCAGCTGCAAACAAGACAAGACAAGAGATGAGGTTGGTCTGTGCCAGCACTGAGTCTTAGTCACTCGTTCTGTTGATGACTGACTCTGTCTGAATGCAAAAGGACCAGATTTTTGAGTAGCATCCGAAGGCATCGGCAGCACAGCCTGCCAAGGATTCAGGTGGTTGTGTGTGCTCCTGCACGTGTCCAAGGGAGATGTGCTTGTTCAGCCATGGAAAGCTGGATTAAGATGAGCTTCACCCTGTGTAAGACGGGATTTCAGGGATATTTGGCTGGTCAGCTCTGGAATGAACACCAGTGTTTACGGCAGGACAGGAAGGAGACATGCAACACATCCATGCTCAAAGCATGTCCTTCAGATATGGTACTGTAGCTTCCATGACCCTCTGGCCACTCCTGCCTTCAGCCCAAACCCATGATGGTGGGATCCCCTTTAGCCACCACTACAGAAGGACCTTGGTTTTGCATAGCTGTCAGGTTTGGGAAGTCCTCTGGGCTCTGCCAGGCAAACCTCCATGGGTGCAGACTGTAGCTCTTATTGGCTCAGCACATGGGTTGGGAGACCCAACATTCTGTCTGACCCATGAGGCATCACAAACACCTTCACCCAGCAATGGGAGAGAGATGCCCATCACTCCAGGTGCCTAGGACTATCCAAACCCAGGTAATAAATGCACAACATGAAGTGAAAGAGGGTTGTGCCTTGAGCCTGAGCAGTCTCTCTTTATTAGGAAGTTGGCAGGAAAGCCTGCCTGGGAGTCGGGAGTGGCCGTCAGATCTCTTGTTGACTCAGGCCACTCTTCAGCAGTTGTTTTCATTCAGGCAGAGTCCTGGGTAAACAACCAGAGCGGGGAAATGTGAAACCCTCCTTCTGGCCATGCCAGGGTCACCGCAGGCGTCAGCCCCAGGAGGTGGCAGGGAAGCATGGACACATCCGCACGGTGCAGAGGAGCAGGTGGGCATGAACACATAGGGTAAGCCCATGTCTCCTGGCGTCATTTGTTTGGTTTTCAAGGAATGAGGAGAAAAAAATGGAACCTTATTTGTGGCACATATGTTGTGCTGGCACAGGTTGCTCAGAGAAGCTGTGGATCAAGGCCAGGCTGGGTGAGGCTCTGAGCAAGCTGTCCCTGCCTATGGCAGGGGGATTTCAATGAGATGATCGTTAAGATCCCTTCCAACCCAAAACATTCGGTGATTCTGTGATTCCTTGATGAATGGGGTTGCTGGAAATACTGAAATAGACACAATAAAATGATTTTCCCCTTTCTCCATCGTTATTCATTGAGAACAAATCACAGTCAGTGGCCAACACATGCTGCCACTGGTGCCATCTTCCCCCATGATCCAGACCAAACTGCCAGGCATCCAGTAACTGCTATGCCACCCCAGGGCAGAAATCTTAACATTCAGCTCAATAATTTTTTTTTAATTTTTTAAATTTTTCCCAGGGAGCTGTTAACAGTTTGTCTTTGTGGGTTGGAAAATATAAATGCATTTTAGAAAATATGTTGGCAGCAAGCTCCCCATATTGTTTCAGCCTGCCCCAAAATTCCAGAGAAATTTCCCATTATTTTTCATGTCTGATTGAAAAATATTAGGGAAAGGAGAAACAAATTCTGTAGATATTTTTTGACATTAGCCTTTTTTATTCCCAGGTGGGTCTCTATGGCATAGGAAAAAAAATAAGTAAAATGCACAAGTTAAAAACATCTGCTAGGAATTAGATACATTAAAATCTTTGCTCTGCAAGTGGAAAATTTTTAAGAAAACCATAACGAGGAAATATGATTATTTAACTTCTGCATTCCAGCAATCTCTGTGATCTGATTCCAGTGATTTGGTCCAAAAATTGTCAGGCGAGTTGTTAGGAAATTGAAGGTTACCTGGGAGAGGCTCTGACTATAAGGCGCTCCAGCAAAAGATACGGAAACTCAGCTGGACCTTACTGTTCTAAATTTCTACTCATTGACTGCACACTTTCCCTCTCTGTTGTCTTTCACAGACCTCCTAAAAGCAGTGCCTGCAGGTCTCAAGTTTAAAAGCACATGGCAACAGTCTGGGAAAGTGGAACACTTTAGACCTCCGCTCTGGGTGCCTTGTGGTTTCTACCAGTTGAATGGAGAGGAGAACCCCTGGGGAGGCTGATCCAGGGAGCAGCTCAACCCCAGGAGTGGTGTTGGTCCCAAAAGTGGTTCTTCTTGGCCAGAGTTGAAGTGTGTAGGGCACTGTTGGGCAATCATTGCCTGTATTATCCCAGCCCCGTGAGGAAGCAGGGGTGAGCAGGTTGTGGATACAGCAGACGTGCTCACGAGGGTGTGGGTAGAAAGATCCTCAGCACGTACGCAGTTTCAAAATGCAGCTCCTCATCAAAGCTTTGCTCTTCCTCCCTGCATGGGACTATGGGTTGAACAAGGAATAGAGTTTTGGGTCACCTCGTGCTGGGGAGCACTGAGATGTGCATTGAATGTTTTTAGACACAGCACTGAGGTGTCCCTGCTCTGTACTCACAGGACACAAACTCTTCCAGGATAGGTGTCATCCTGGATTACAACCAATAACCACAGCAGGGCAAGTGAACTGCTCTGGGAGTGCCCATTTCTTTACACAGGTAGAAGTGGTTGAAGGTGACCATTTCCTTGTGGACAGCCAAACTTACACAAATCCTTCCCGAATACTACCCAAAGCTTTGTTGTAGGAGGAGGTAGAACAACAGGAGCTGTGTGGAGCTTGAGTGCCTCCTCCCTGCTCAGCATCCCTAAGGAACATTTCCTGAGCCTCCCAGGCAGTGCAGATCTTCCTGGGATGCTGCTTCAAAAGCCCCTGTATCAAACTGATATCAGCAGGGGTTGAGAGCAGAGATAAAAAATTACCCTTTTTCCTAGGCTGTGATTAATTTGGTGCCTGCTGCTGCCTACAAGCACGTCTGCCTTGGCCAGCAGGGATATAAAGCACCACATTTTCACCCTCAGAGCTTCGTGCTCTAGTTTTTTTGCATTACTTTGAAGAGATTCCCCAGCATCTCTAGGAAATCTGCCTTCACCGTGTCATTGCCTACAACTTTTTAGAAGCCTCTCGGTCACCATGGCGATGCTGAGGTTGTCACTGGCCTGGGCTTGTACACATCATCAGGTGAGTCAGCTGCAGAAAGGCCACAGCCTTTGCCATTGTTTGATTTAATTACCTGCAATGATGAGATAACGATCCAGGCTCTTAATGAAAGGTGGGTGGTAATGAGATATTAGCAAATACTTCAATAGCAAAGTCCACTGGATAATGACAGGCTGTTATTTCCAGAGGGTGATCATCTTGTACCCTACATGGGTTGAATAGACTCACCCATGGGGGGGTTTCACATCTGTCACTGAGTGCCTGCAGGCGGGAGAGCTGGAGAGCTGCATCCCAAGTGCATCACTAGGCAGGGAATTAAGTTCATGATCACAACCAACTTTAGCCATTGGGCACCTCCGCGAAAATAAACCCCTGTGCTTGGAGGAAGGCTGGAATTCTATGCCCTGCCCATCGGGTCTCCAACATGCTGCATCGCTTTGCATCACTCTGCTGGTGTGACCAGCAGAGTCTGCTTTGTGTTTGTGACCAAAACAGTGTTGATAATACAGAGATATTTTTGTTATTGCTGAGCAGGGCTTGTACAGAGCCAATGAGGACGCTGAGGGGGCACAAGGATTTGGAACAGCTGATCCCAGTTGACCAAAAAGATATTCCCTAACATACGATGTCACGCTTAGGAAAGGGGGGACATTCAGTGTGTTGCTGTTTGTCTTCCCAAGTTCCAAGTTACATGTAATGGAGCCCTGCTTTCCTGGGGATCACCTGACACCTGTTTTGCCTATTAATATGCATCTCAACCCAACTGGCCTGAAGAGTGGAATTAGGCCCTGGATGCATCTCAAAATAACGATCTCCAGAATTAATTCCCCGTCCCCTTTGAAAGAACTTACTGGTCACCAGGCAGCCTCCCGTGCCTGTGTTTTCTTACTTTTACCTTCCAGTTCTCTCCCCCATCCCACCTAACGGGGAGTAAGCCAGTGGCTGCTGGCTGGAGTTAAACCATGACAGTCTGAAATTAGGTCTGGTTCAGGTGTGAGCACATGCATGTATTTCTGCTGGTTTACCCAGAGAAGGCACTGTGGTAACACATGCCAAGTTCTAACTTGTAATACCTAATCTGGCAGCTGGGATGGAGTAACCCTGTAAACACACTTTTCACTCAAAGTCACAGGATTTCAGTGCCTTGTCACAGGTGGTTGTGGCATCTTGATTAGGGATGAGGTAATCTAAAGTCAAGGTTAACGTCCTGTAAATTCACACCTAAATAAATCCCAGGACTTTGAGTGGGGGAATTCACGCCTTAAAGTCACAAAGCACACAGGGAAGTGTTCCTCTCATGTAACTGAAAGTACCTGGGAGTAGGAGGAACAAGCCAGTGTCAGGTTAATGTGAATATTGGCTTCTCCGAGGCGCTGACAGTACCAAAATCTGAATTTTGGCTCAGATGTGACTGATCTGCACCCTTCGAGCCTTTCTGTTGAGACCAAGCGTGAAATTTTGCAGCCAGATTTCAAGGAGAACTAGCATTAGATTTCTGAGACTAGAATATCCCAATTTCTTGCCATCTAATTGCCCTCTAACCACTTTTAAAACACCATGTTTCATAGGATCACAGAATGCTTTGGGGTGGAAGGAGACCTTGAAGATCATGGAGTCCCAGTCCATCTGACATGGGCAGGGACACCTTCCACTAGACCAGGCTGCTCCAAGCTCCATCCAGCCAGATCTTGAACACTTCCAGGGATGGGGCATCTGCAGGTGGGAAACCTGATCTTGTGCCTCACCACCCTCACTGTAAAGAATTTCTTAGTAAAATCTAATCTAAATCTACCCCCTCAGCAAGAGTCAATTATCTTATGATTTAGCCCATAAATGGGCTAAGTTTGGTTTTGCATTAGTCTTGTAAGGTTAGGAACTTTCAGAGGACATTGCTCAATCCCCCCAGACCCGTTTCTGAGCAGTGTTGAGAAATGTCCCTGCTCCAATGGATATTGCAGCTTCAGAATGTTATTTCCGAGTTACGTTTTTTTGAGAATTACAGAATATACGTAATTCTAAAAAAAAAAAAAATTACAGATGAAACTCCTTTTCTGGGGTTTTAAATATGAACATTGGTCTGCAAGGCTCCGTTGGGGTCATCATTCCTGGCTAATAAACACCTATCTTACATCTCCCCACTTCTGGCCTTCAGCTTCACTGAGTTTTCCAAGAGACCCTCAAAGACCTGAGTACAGTTGGAGACACCCACCCCTCTCTGGGGACAATGGAGGGATCATTGAGTGATTTTCTTTCTGTTTGGTGAACTGAGATTGAATCCAGGTTTTCATTCTCTCTTCTTCCCTATACTCATCACACCCAGGCAATGCTTTTGTAACATTCCCATTTCCTTTCCTATATATGTACCTGTACTCAGGTACATATAAAGTACATATATATGTACTCAGGTACATATATATACCTCACCATCTCAGGTTAAGGCACAGATCTGACAGCCCAGAAGAAACAAAGTTTGAACCCTTGTCCTCATGCTTGAAGAGCTCTAAATTAAAGACATTAAAAATATATATTGCTTTTTATCAAGGCTGATGACATAGCACGACAGAGTGTTGACTTCAGGCAGAATTTATTGTCCCTGAAAGAATTTCTGTGTTGCACTGAGCGTGACCCTGACAACACACAGAGAGCCCGGCTCAGAGAGCTGGGCAAAAGCAAACAGGTCCGCTGCAATAGGTTGAAGAATTTTGAAGCTGAATTCTGCATTTCTGCAACGCCCTCCTGGGTTTTCCCATCTCTTGACTCCCAGGAGAAGCAAGATCAGCCCTGGGTGCGACGTTTGAGCGGGGCTGATACCGTGGGGTGAGCAATGCCCTGTGCCTCTGTGGGGATTTCCCTCTCTTCTTTCTCAGTGTCGGAAGCCGAGAGTTTTCCCCTTCTGTGCTCGTGGCTATTTTTAAGAAAAGCTGACCCTGGAGGCAGGAGAGTTGCAGCCCGAGTGTGTTGCTCCACTGGAATCTCTGTGCTTGGCTGTCGTTAGGAACGAGCTGAATTTCTTACAATCGGGGGAGGAAGGCGTGTCATGAGCACACCGGGTGCAGTTGGAGGGTGCAACAGGCTCAAAAACTGGACGGTTTGTCCCCAGCCAGGAGAACTGCTGTCTGCAGGGAGGGAGGGATGGCTCCAAGCACACGATGTTCCCTGCCCTGCCTGGATCCTGCACCCCGGGCAGGGTTCAGCCCTCCCCGTTGCTGACCTAAGAGTTGTCAACCAGGAGCTCTCCTCTGATTTCAGGGCAGGGGACTGTGAGCCCCGGGTAAAGCAGCATCCTGGGTCACGCAGGAAACCCTATTTGCAAGTAATAATACATCGTGAAGAAATAATTTTGCTTGATTTCTCTTTCTCTTTGCCTGGCAGAGGGGCTGATGCTGCAGGTTTTATGCTGTTGAGGAGGAAAAGAAGTGTGAGACTGCGAGGGGGGAAAGAAAAGGCAAGAAAAAGAGGAAGGAAAACACAATAGGAGAAGAGAAAAAGCTCTTTCCCATGGGGAAACATCTTAATGCACTACAGGGTCTGATGCAGGAGCTCATTGTGCTTCTGTCCCCTGCCCCGGCATCAGGACTTGGGCTGGATAAGGGAGAGGGTGAGATGTGGAGAGGGAGAGGTGATATGCCGGTGATACAGGTACAGTTCGCACTTCATTCATTGTTTATTTACCATTCCTGTAATTGAAATACCTGTGAGGGGTGAGGGAGGTGGTTGAAACCTGCAGACACACAAAGGACGGTGAACTCCAGCTGTCTCTCCAAATCCAAACATTTTAATCAGCCGTTTATCACCCTTCCCACCTGACCCTGACCCTCAGCAGCTTCTTTTCAAGTCTCTCCAAAGAGAGCACCACCAGCAGTGAAAACTGCTCCGGCATCCAGCTGGCGAGAGAGGGACCAAACACTTGGTTTCCTCCCTGACATTTCTGAAAGTCTCCAATTCCCTGAAAACATTGCAGACAATTTTCTTGGCTTCTTCAGTAGCCCACTAGTTTGTATAAAATTCAGAATTTTTGGTTTGGTTTTCTGAAAAACTGTATCAATACCCTTTGGTCCGGCCAGACGATAATTTTCTGTGTTGCAAGAAAGTAGCATTAACACAATAAAAAGAATTTGGTCAGTTGTCACCTGCCTTTTGCAACCTCCCAGGGTTGGGAGCACTTTGAAATGGCTTTAAACTGGATGAGAGTATCTTTAGATTGGACATTAAGAATTACATGTGAGGGTGGTGAGGCCTTGGCTCAGGTTTCCCAGAGAAGCTGTGGCTGCCCCGTCCCTGGAATTGTCCATGGCCAGGGTGGATGGGCCTTGAAGAAACTTGGGATAGTGGATGGTGTCACGGGGTTGGAACAGGAGGATCTTTGTATCTTTAAGGTCTCTTCCAACCCAAACCATTCTATGATTCTGTGAACCTCGGGCCCGTGTTCCAGACTAGTAAACTGAGGCCATACAGGAGATTGCTGAGGTTCCATCTGCCCTGAGCCTGGCTGCATCCACATGGTGATGTACATACAGCTCCCAGCCACCCTCCCTGAATCCCAGCCACATAAAGGTTTCCTGGGTGCAGGGTTGGGCCGTGAGACTTGGATCCCACCGGGCATCACGCCGGCTGCACGCCTGTGCCACGTCCTAAGGAGGTGATGCATGTTGTGATGAATGTAGGCAAGAACGTGACTTGTCCTTTCCTTCCAAGTTTCCTTCAGAGGGAATTAAAAAAAAAAAGACATTAAAAGAGTAGGATGAATCACGGCTTAGTCAGAGTTGGGGCTGCCGGTGCTGGCATTTGGATGCTGGGGGGAGGGTGTCAGGGGAGGCTGGCTGGTGACCAGCAGGTTCTTCCAAAGGGGACGGGGAATTAAGTCCAGGATTGTAATTTTGGGGTGCATCCAGAGCCTAATTCCACTGTTCAGGATGAGTTGCTAGGTGAGTTCAATGTTAGAGCAGCAGTGGAACAAAGGAGGGATTTGAGGGAGCTTGGCTTTGGTGTTTTGGAGAAGTTTGCAGCCTGTAAACCATGTAAGAGATGGTTATCCCATTCTTACAGAAAAGGGGGTTTTCCCTGTTCCCCTCCACACTTCCCTTCTTTGCACTGCCCTTCCCTCTCCCACCTCTCTGGACCTGCTGCTCATCTCTTGGATGTTCAAGGTCATTTTTTCCCCCATCTACCACCACGGCTTTCAGATTTTGAGCCCTGGTACTACATTTGTACCCCTGTCCCTGTGTATTTCTCACCTCCCTCCACTGCTCCCTGGGATGGGGTAGGTGAGGCAGCACCTCCAGCCAACGCTGGCTGGTTTATTCCTCCCTCCACATGCTCCATCACACAGCAGAGGATGTGGGACAGCATCACCGCCTGTCCCGTGGCACACTGTGCCTGTGGTGTCTCTCAGCGAGCTGACACACGTCTTACTGACAGCATTCCTCCCCCTCGGTGACTTGATTTCTCGACAAATCGCTGAGCTAAGCACCCCGTGGGCTCCTTTCACGGCAGCTGCGAGCAACAGCTTATTTACCGGTCCGGGTGCTATTTATAGCGAGCTGGGATTTTGCATAGCACGACTTGAGAGGGGAAAAATAATCCTCTCAGTGCACCTAGTGGCGTCCTGCTCACCGCCCTCTCCCCAGGGTGAAAGTGCCTTATAAATAGTAATGGTGCTTCTTCCAGCTGACCTCCCTCGCAGCAGCTGCGTGCTCGTGCCTTTGAAATCCAGGCCATTTACTTGGGAGTTGAAGCTTTCTGCTCCAGTTATTTAGGAGTTTTTAAGCCAAGAGTCACTAGGTGGATGTAATTTGAAGTGACTGTGATTTTAATTCAGGCAGGGTTTCGCTCTCGGGCTCCTTTTGATATTGTGTGGGGGGGGTGATTTGTGGAGTGCAGAAGAGCCACGGAGAGGAGAGTGAGCTGCTGGAGAAAGGGAGATGATGCCCAAATTCCTTATCCTGTAACATCATGTGAATTTTTGTCTCTCTTCTGACTCATCTTTTAGCTGGAAACCAAGTTTCTCTTGCCCTTATTGTGAACCGGATTTGAGGATTTGGGGAAAAAAAGCCCAAACCCTCCAGCCCTTTCCCAAGGATGGATTTTGTGCACAGTGGTCCAGGGAACAGTGTTGTGCCTGACTCACATCCCACCTTTGCCGGCTGGAGCACTCACTGCTCTCTCCGATCTTCCTTCCCACATCTTCAATCTCTGGTTCTTTTGCAGCTCCCTCATAGTAGCTTTTTAAATTTTTTTTTAAATTTTTTTTGGTCTGTGTGTATTTTTTCCCTGCGTAGGAGAGGGAAGGATTGTGCACTTTTTTACTCTCATCCATCTTGGCTCCATGTAAGGAATTAGCCAAAAATACCTTCTTTCTGGATGTGTTATAAAAACACAGGCCTTTGCTTCCAAAGGAGGAAAATGCCCTATAAAATTAAAAAAAGGGTTATTGAACACTTTAAGTATCTGAGATGCTCATTGTCAGGCTTTACATTTGCTAGCAACATTTGCTTTCTTAAACTCCATAAAAGCAGATGCTCCCACCTTCCCCCTCAGCATCCTCAGACTGCTCAGCGCCAGGTGGAATCGTCCCCATCGCTGAGGCAATGTTGGGGTGCAGGGGGGAAATTGAGCAGCTGCACATTTGGGACTTTGGCGTTGCCATAGGAATCTTGTGGGTGTTCCCTGAGTGATGCCCCCAGCCCCTCTGTGCTGCAAGTATTGCTGGGAGTGGGTGTGAGCATTGCTGGGGTGCTGTTTGTAGCCTAATTGAAGGTGGAAAAGTAATTTGAGGGAGTCTGTCGTGGATTAAGAAGTTCCATGAACTAATAAAAGAATGAAAAAAAAAAAGAATAACAAATAATAATAACAATAATCGCACATTTCCCATATGTGACCAACAGGGAAAGAATCAAACTGGAAAATATGAGTTATAAAATAGCAATTAAATAGATGTAAACCAAAATAGTAAATATTTAAATAACTACATTAATAAATTAATAATAATTAATAAAATAATATTAAGAGCGCAAAGGTTCCCCGCGGAGCATCCCCAGCCCTGTCTGCGGGGAGGGACGGAGGGATGCAGGGGGGTGGCGCAGGCTC
>WEKX01020624.1:0-42684 GCA_013390025.1 Pitta sordida | reverse complement strand
CATGATTTAAAAAAAAAATCATCTATTATTGTACCCCCTGCATTTTCCAACGCGTGAGGAATTAAACATAGAAGTTTTCCAACTGTACATTTTGTAGGTGGGTGGGAGAGGGGTCTCCTTCACACTCATCACCCCCAAAAATCCCCCCCCCGGGCACAGCCCCTTGGGGTTGGGGGTTCGCATCTCCCCCCCTCCCCAACAAAGCGGGTCCTTTGTCCGCGCTGCAGTTCAGGGGGCAGCCGGCAGGGGGCAGCACTGCGCGGGCGCTGCACCCCCCCTTCATCCTCCTCCTCCTCCTCCCCATCCTCCTCCTCCACCTCCCTCTCCGCCTCCTCCTCCTCGGCCCCGCAGCTCTGGCTCGTCCCCGCCCTCCCCTCCCCGCCCCGGAGGGCGGGCGCCGCCGGGCCCGGCCTGTCGGGATAGAAATAGGCGGCCCCGCGGTTTGCCGGCACATCGCGAGCGGAGAGCGCAGAGCTGCCATCGGCCCTTTCTCGGCTGCCTCGCGTGGAGATTTTTTTTCTTCCTTTTTTTTCCCTTACCCTATATTTTTCTTCTTTCGAATTTAAAGGGCAGCTTTTTTATTGTTATTATTTTTTTAATATATATTTTTCCATCCCGATTTCCATCGCAATCTGCGGCAGGGCTCGCCCTCGCTTCTTCCCAGCGCCGTTCTTGCCGGCTTTGTGCCCTGCAAGCCCCGTCCTTTCTCTTCCTCTTCCTCCCCCTCCTGCCGTAAAACCTTTCACGAGGCTCCGACCGGCATCCGAAAGCAGCGCCGCAGCCTCCCCCTCAAAACTACCGACTGCAGAAAAAGCCTTTTTTTATTTTTTATTATATATTTCCCCCCTCCTCCCTCTTTTTTCCCCCCCCTCCTCATACTCCCCGCAAACGCATCAAGGTGGACGCGGAGCGCAAAAAGACCTTTGTTTTAAAAATGCCCATGGAGCTGACGCAAAGCCGCATCCAGAAGATTTGGCTTCCCAATGACAACCGGCCGGCGCTGCCCCGCCGCTGTGAGTACGGGGACCGCAGCATCCCCGCGGCACGGGATGGAGCGGGATGGGATGGAAGGGTGGGTGGGAAGCAGCCCCCGTGCTCTGCGCACCCCGGGGGGAGGCTCTTTGCAGCGCCCTCCTCCCTCAGCATCCATCCATAATAAATCGTAATAGGTCTTTTCCAACCTTGTTAATTCTGTGGTATGCAGCATCCCGCCTCCCTCCTCCTCCGCCTGCTCCAGCATCATCCCCGTGTCCGCATCCCGCCCGCTGCCATCCCGTGACTCACTTCCAGCTCCTGGGAGCCGGAGGAAGGTGCAGCCATCACATGGGCCCGCGGAGCGGAGGATGCGGGAGGTGCTGAGACACGAGTGGCCCCATTTCCACTTCCCCCTCCCGCCGCAGTTCCCCCTTTGGCTTCCAGCCGTGGGATTAAAAGGAAAAGGGAGCAGGTTGTTGACCTCGGCTCCGGGGCACCAGCTGAGCTGGGATTTTCAGGGTGTCAGGCACTTTGCTCTGAGATTTGTTAATCACGGAGTCATGAATGGGTTGGGTTGGAAGGGACCTTAAAGCTCATCTGGTTCCAAGCCCTCTGCCATGTGCAGGGACACGTTCCACTACACTAGGTTGCTCCAAGCCCCATCCAATTAGTGTATTGTAGTAATCTTGTCTGTTCTTGAGGTGAAGGCAGGATTAGGACAATGGATTTGGGGGAAACAACCCCACCAGCAGCCGTTTGCACTTTACCATTTAACCCTGTGGGATGAGATAGGAGGCAGGTGGAGGGGAAGGCAGAAATTAATGCTGAAACTTTTGCAGTAGTTTCCCCTTCTGTTTGAAATTCAGATCCTTGGGTGGTTAAAATCAAGTTCGGTGATTAAATTAAAAAAAAAAAAAAAGCTTGGGTCAACCCGGTGATAGTATAAATCAAATAATGAATCACAATACAGTATGAAAGCTCAGGAGGCAGCTCCTTTAACTCACTCAACAGCTAAACTGACAACCTGCCAGTTGTGCAACTCCGTGTAGCTCTAAATGAGCGTCTCAGGAATCCGCAGAGCCGGGATGGAGGAGGTGGCCCTGGATAAAGGATGCAAGTGGCTTGGGCAGTTGGGTGAATCAGTCTTTCCAATGCTTTCCTTCATCAAGCATTTAAAGTCACTTCCGATGTTTATTTCCCTTGGCTGGAAAGTTCCCCCTTCTAAAAGAGAATAATATTTTTTTTTAGAAGTAGATATCCTATTAATTTGCCAGCTGTTGTTGCCCGTGGCTGTGGGTCAGGCACCCTGGAGCAGATGTTCCGACGAGCAGCCTGTGCCTGGCAAGGGCAGCTCTGCAGCAGGAGCTGCTGAGGAAATGGTTTTCAGCAACAGGCTGAACATCTGGGTTGCCAGGGGGCTTTGCTTGGAGTGGGCTAAAATGGCTTAATGCTTTGCACGTGTATCTGTAAGGCTCGGTTTTTCTCAAGGACTGACGCCTCCTAAAGAAATCCTTTGTGAACTGCGGAGCCTCCCCGGTGCTTTTTGTCACTTCACTCACCTGGTTTCTCGGAGGAGAGAATTCCCTCTTGACAGGGGAGAGAACTGAACAGATTTAATATATTAAAGCGTCGAGGGACCTATTAATAACATAATGTGGCTTAATGTTTTTGGTTTTTTTTTCTCGGGGTGGGAACCTGGGCAGCGTTGGCTGTGCAATATGGGAGGAAGGTTATTGGGCTCTTTTAGCGGGTTTTTTTTCCACTTTAACTTGAGGTGTTACCAATTCCTCAGCAGCAACAAAGAGCAGAGCCACAAAGCTGGGGTGGGAATATATAACGGAGAGCTGTGTGGTCCCCGGAGGGAGCGGGAGCATCCCTGGGAGCATCCTCTTGGCAGCTGCTCCCTGCGTGTGAAATAATTAGTCCGATTGCCGCTTCCTCGTCAACGGGATGCTGGAGTGGCTTCGAAGTGATGCCTTCATCTGGCCTTTTGACGCCAATCCATTAAATTGCTGTCAAGCTGCACGTCCCTCACGTAGGGGCTGGGAAAGTCAAGTCGTCGCAGACGCGCTGGCTGGGCAGAGGCAGGCGAGGGGAGGGGAGGATGCTCCAGGAGGGAAGGGGCTGCCGCTTCCTTTCTCTGTCCAATCCCTCCTCTTTTCCCATCACCCGTGCTCGGGGGGTGTGAAACACCAGCGGTTCCACGTGTAGTGTGAAGTGCAGAGACATTGATCCGTGAAGGTGTCAGGGGATCGCAGTGGGAAGAAGCTGGAAAAGGGAGACTCGTGTAGAACGGGTGGTGTTGGGGTACTGTTATTACAAGGTGACAGTAACAATGCCTGAAGTGGGGAGGTGGCTGTTTAATCCGACCTTTTATAGAAGTGAAATTCCTTCCCTTTTGTGGTTTTGTGGTTTTTTTGGTGAGTTTTTTGGTTTGGGTTTTTCTTTTCCTTCCCCCCGCACTGGTGAAGCACCGGAGTACATGAGCCACTGACCTTCTGGCAGATAGAAGGCACAAGTGATGAGCTTCTTCTAAATATCCTGTCTGAGCCTGAAAGTCATCCGTGACTTTGATTTACCTGGCTAGATGTGGATAAGGAGTAATGAATATGCATTGAAAGCCCTGATAGCTTTCCAGCAGTGGTGAAAAGAAATGATGAATGAAGTCTTTGTGAAACACCAAGCAAAACACTGGTTTCTGTTTCATCCCTGATGCAAAGTTTCCATGGAGACTTTTGTGATTTAGCTGGATTTGGGCTCAGATTCCTGATAAAAAGTTGGTCGCCCGATGTCCTGCGGTTTTGGGTATTTCCAGGTCTGTAAATTTTTTCGTGGTTCAGGGGGAATCTGAATCTTTCCTTTGGCAGCAAAACAAATTGGGGGGTGATTCCTCAATGACAAGCGTTTAACTCCTTCAGCACCCTTTGGAAGTGGCATGTGTGTGGCAGCTCTGAGCGTGTCACAGCTGTCTGGAGCTGTGGGACATGAACAGTACCCAGCATTGTCTCTGTCTTCTTGGAGTGTTATTTAATGACCCCAAATCCTCTTGCCTCTGCTTTTTGAGATACTTTGTCCACTGGCAGGTAGGGAAAGGAAGAGTTTCTTTATTCAGGTATTATTCCTTCCTCCTCTATGTAATAAGTGTGGGGTTTGTTGCAAAAGCAGACTTGCACCCATAGGTTGAGGGAAGAGTGGAAAACTGTTAGAGGGGGAGAAATGTTTTCTGTCTGTGTTGCACATCTCCTTTGGTATCCCAGCATGGAAAATTGGTTCTTGCTGCCAAAATCGGTGGAAGCTGCCCAGCACCAGGGAGGCAGGTTGGACAAAGGGAGTGAGTGTGAGAGCAGCTCCAGCCTGAGGAATTTGGAATATTTATGAGAAAAAGGAGAAAATATATTTTAGGTAGCTTTGCATCTCTTGCTTGCTGAGTCTGATTTGACAAGACAATGAGCGACATCTCTGCTGTCTGGGTACCAGCACCATAACTCTTCCCCGTGGCCTTAATTTCGTTTCTTCAGCTCTTGAATTTACTTTTTTTCCTGGCAGGGGAGGGGAATCCCACGTACTTTGCTTGTTCTGTGAATACCTCTCGGTTTGTTTGCACTTTATAAATCGACACTGAGTCTCTATCCTGGGGAGTCTCTGGCATGCCCTGGTCCCACCTGCGGGCAGGCAGAGCTCTGCACCCAGACCGTAATTAAGCTGGGGTTTATGGCTCTGCCACCAGCCACTCACTCCCTGCATTCCTTTCCCATGACATCTCCGGGCTCACCGGGTGGATGGAAGGGTGGGTGAGAAATTCCCTGGAGAGTCTCGTCTATCCTGCATGCTGGGAGGGTTCTTGGCTGTCACACGGGGCTGCATGAAAGGCAGCTGGCTAATCTAAATTCCATTAGGCATCGTTAAGATCTTCCTTTCCGGTATTTAAAGTGCCTGGCTTTGTGCCTTGGCCTCTTCCTTCGTGCAGCACCATGTGAGAAGCAATTCTGCGGGGCAGGCCCTGGGGATGGGCAGGGATGCAGCCACGGGAAAGGGATGTTGCCCAGGAGAGGGATGCTGCCACCTTACGTGTTCCATGTGACATGTGATGTGTGGTGCAGATGCATCCCCTGACACTGGGGCTGTGAAGGACTGAAAAAAAATTCCCAAACTGCATTCCGAGTCCTGTAACCTCAGCAATTTCCTCCACGCTGAACCAGAAATTTATTTGTAAAGGATTTATGGGGGGAGAAAGTGATTCACCTGGGCAGCCTGGCAGCCGATTTGTCTGCCTTTTGGTTATGCCATTCGAGTGATTAGGACAGGAATTTCTCCTCACTTGCCAAGTCATCAGTAAGTGGTGCCTCTGGATTTTATTTCCAGCTGTTTGACATGGATGCTCTTTGTCACAAAAATAACCCAAACCAACAACCAAGCTTAAAATAGGTTTACAAGAAAAAAAGGAGATTAATCACTCAGATAGCTGCTTTTAAATGCTGGTGGTTCTGTGGTCCTCAGTTACTTGGTTGCATTTGAATATGTATCAGCTAAAAATCTTGTGAAGGATTTTGGACTGTGATCTCTGTGGGTGAAGATCTCTGTGCAGGCTTGATATTTCAGCACAGTGGCAGTGTCTGAAGTGCACTGCTGCAGGGGCTGGTCCAAAGTCCTTGGCCGTCCTCGCTTTTTATGGAATTGGCCAAGGCATGGGAATGAGAGGTTGTGTTTGCCTTGTGGTTTTTTAATAACTTCTTTTGTTGTTGCTGCAAATGAGGAAGCTGAGGCACAGAGACTTTCCGAGGAACCTCGGCCAGCTGCTGGTTCCTTGCCTTCTTTGCAGCCCTCAGGATGTTCTTGTTGTAGCTTTCAGGGTGTGACTCCTGTCCCCTGGTTTGGGTGGCACCAGGGTGAATTTGGACCAGTGTGGCTTAGCTGGTCTCAGTGGAGGGCAGCCGTGGAGCCATCCACGGTGCCCCCTGCTCAGGGTTTTGGTTGTCTGAGCTCATGAGGGGGATGTGCAGGAGATACTGCAGGCCTTGGGTTTCCTCTCACTGCTGAAGGACACAGGGGAAGGATGAGTGAAGAGGTTTGATACAAGATGAGCTAGAGGATTCATAGTTGCTCATGTTCTTTCTCTTCCTTCTCCTTGTAGCCTGTGGGCCGCAGCTTGCCAATTCCCCCACTGTGATAGTGATGGTTGGCCTCCCAGCCCGTGGGAAGACCTACATCTCCAAGAAGTTGACTCGCTACCTCAACTGGATTGGTGTTCCAACAAAAGGTGAAGCTTTCACTGCCTGTCTTGGGAAAACATGAGGTCTGGCCCTTGGGAGATCAGTGCCTTGAGGAGTGGGAGGTAGTAGGAGATTTTTGAGATCCCATGGGCCAAATATCCATGTTTTCCCCTTGTTTCTGGGAAACAGAAAATCTTTGAAAAGATTTGAAAATCAAGCATTTTGCTCTGAGGATGTAATTTCTTGGCCCATTGCTCTTGTGAACGACAGAAACTGCACAACTGAGTTGAGCTCCTGGTTTTGATGGTTTTTGCCTTTCCCACACAGTCTTCAACGTGGGGGAATATCGCCGTGAGGCCGTGAAGCATTACAGCTCCTATGACTTCTTCCGTCCTGACAACGAGGAGGCCATGAAAGTCAGGAAGTAAGTGTGGGCACTACCTCCGTGCTGTCAAGTTGGGTCCCAGGTGGGTGGTGAAGCCCATGGCTGGAACCACACAATTACTCAGTTTCTTTGGGGGTGATGAGCAGAAAATCTGGGCTGTACCTTGAATTCGACTTGGGCACCAAGAGCTCAAAACTGAAGCTGTATGGGCTTGGTAACTTCAGGCTCAGCAACACAATTTGGAGGACATCAGGAGCATATATCTCTCAATTGTTTTGCAGGCAATGTGCCATGGCTGCCTTGAGGGATGTCAAGCTGTACCTGACAGAGGAGGCTGGACAGATTGCGGTGAGCATGGAGATGTGCTCCCAGACAGTTTGCTCTGCAGCTCCTTCTCTGAGGAGGGGCTTGTTCGGAAACCAGACACTTGTGATGCTGATTAAAGTCTTTGCTTTTAAAGGTGTTTGATGCCACCAACACCACACGGGAAAGGAGAGGAATGATCCTAAACTTCGCCAAAGAAAACGGATTCAAGGTTAGTGCCGTGGGCTGATGCCTGTATTGCATAGTCCACCGTAGTGTACTGCTGATGTATTTTCTTTCACTAACATGTCCTCATGATGCTCTTTTATGAGGAAGATTTCATTGCTGGGTGTGATTAAAAATCTGAAACTCTTCTGTAACAAGCCCTGGAGAAGGAGGGGGAACGAAATGGTGGGAGTGGAGGGTCAAGCAGGGAGGAGGTTGGGTTGGGCAAGGGAGGGGGCTGCATGTTAAACCTTGTTTGTGGCTTTCAACTGAGCTTTGCTTTCCTTCACAGGTGTTCTTCATTGAATCTGTCTGCAACGATCCCACTGTAGTTGCCACCAATGTTATGGTAAGTGTGGAAATGTCTTGCTTTTGTCTTCTCTCTAAAGACAGCTTGGAATGGCATCACATTAACAACCTGTGGTTCTCATGATGGACTTCAATTATCCTGTTACCTGTTGGAGGGACAACACAGCACAGGCAGTCCAGGATTTTCCTAGAATGGGTTGATAACTTCCTGCTCCAAGTGATAGAGGAGCCAATGAGGTGAAGGTGCTGTGTTGGACCTTGTCACCAACAAGGAGGGGCTGGTGAGGAATGTGAAGCTCAAAGGCAGTTTGGGCTGCAGTGGCCGTGAAATGAGACTTCAGGAGAACAGACTTTGGCTTCTTCAGGGATCTGCTTGGTGGAGTACCATGGAGTTCCCTTGGAGGGAAGAGGAGCCCAAGAAAGCATGTTTATATTTAAGGATGATCTCTAAGTTGAGGTGTGATGCATTCCCAGCAAAGACATCATCAAAAGTGCCAAGAGGCCTGCATGGATGAACAGAGAGCGTCTAGACAAACTCAAACACAAAAATAAAGCCTACAGAGGATGGAAGCAAGAATAGGCAACCTGGGAGGAATACGAAGAGATTGGGTTAGGAAAGACAAAGCCTACACATGGGTCCTGAGGGAACTGCTGGATGAAGTGGCAAAGCCACTGTCCATCATATGTGAGCAGTTGTAAAGTTCCTACTGCCTGAAAAAGGGGAAACGCCCATTTTTGGAAAGGGAGAAAAAAGGACTCTTGGGCAACTGGAGGCTGGTCGGTCTCACCTTGGTGTTTGGCAGTGGAGCAGATCCTCCTGCAAACCATGCTAAGGCACATGGAAAACCAACACACAGCTTCACGAAAGGAAAATTGTGCCAGAAAAACTGGGGTTGGTGTTGGGACTGGTGCTGTTTAACATGTCTGTTGCTGATATGGACAGTGGGATCAAGGCACCCGCAGCAAGTTCTCTGACTACAAACTGTGGTGTGGAGGGAAGGGGTGCCATCAAGAGAGATCTGGACAGGCAGAGATGGGTCCCTGCAAACCTCATGAAGTTCAACAAGGCCAAGTGCAAGGTCCTGCTCTTGGGTCAGAGCAAATCCAAACACAAGCACAGGCTGGAGAACAGCAGTCCTAAGGAGAAAGGGTGCTGGCCTGGGGCTCGAGCATGTCTTTTGCTCCTACTGGAAGCTGCTGTGCCGTGGCCAGTGACAGGCACACAGCCTTTTCCATGATGCTAATGAAATGCTCAGTTTGCTCTGTCTTTTTTTTTTTTTTTTTTTAAGCTGTATTTCTTTGAGGATTTTAATCCCTTTATTTGGAAACTAATGCTTGAAGGGCAAGAAGATGAACTCAAGCTGTGTGTAGGACTTTACTCCATAGGGTGCTGCATATGGATGGTGCTCTTAGTGCTGGGATCAGTGTGGAAAATATGCCATGGGCCTGGGATGCTGCCACAGGTGTCACTCTGTTGTATTATCCTGTTGGTTTCAGGATTGCTTATGAAGTTACTCATGCTGTTCAAAGCCAAATCTTCAAGAATAAATAGCCTGTTACATTAATTCAGGCAGAACAAAGTCCATGAGAGTTCTGGATATTCACATTGTCCATTTTTAGTATCTTTTAGCCTAGTAGCTTGCAGCAAATAATGCATAAAAAGGGATTGAGTGTTATTATCCTAATATCCTGTTGCTGGCCTGGGATAAGCATCTTGTCTAAGCTTGTGCACTTGCCATTCTCAGTTTGAATTTAAACCTTATGAGTTTCTTTAGCCAGAAGGAAGCTTAGTGTTCTCACTGTGTTGGGTGGTGATTCCCCAACTCCTGAGAGAATGGGAGTGGACTGATGCACATCTATACCAACCATGCGTTCGTTAATACCAGATTCTCTCATTTTACACTTAGTTCTGGGTGTAGTTTGCATCTTTTCTGCCCTGTGATGAGTGACTATGAAGTGTCTCAGTTTTTTGCTGGATGTTGGCAGGACTTTGAGATGCGAGATTAGCGTGGCCTGGCTGGGAAAGCTTCCTGACCTCTCCTTGTGCCATGTTTTCTCCCTTGTTGCAGGAAGTCAAATTGTCCAGCCCAGATTACCGGGACTGTAATTCAACTGATGCCATGGAGGACTTCATGAAGAGGATCAATTGTTACCAAGCCAGTTACCAGCCACTTGACCCTGACGACTATGACCGGTAAGATTTTGACTTCTGAACTGCCTTTAATGCCTTTTTCTCCCAGGATAGAGCTCTGTTTGACTTAGTCTTCAAATACTTGACTGCTAGAATAATGTATGGCCAAGCCTCACCTTGAAACTAGGCTTTTTCCTTCAAAATGATGTTTGTTTTTCTCCAGCCCTGTGCCAAGGAGTTGGGTGCTGAAAGTTTCCCAGGTTCTTCTGGGTTCAGATATGCTGCTTTCAGCCCTGGTCTGCAGGTCTGAATACAAAGGCTTTGTGAAAGCACTTGAGCTTGAGTGGCTGAGGTGCTTTTGTCGTCCCACTTAAAGGAAAGGCTTCCTTGGCTCAGAGCACAGGATTGAGCAAGCCCTGTTTTTTCTGCTTACTTGGATGTCCTAAGAAGACCTTTGCTGTCCTGCATGACTCTGCAGCCACCTCCCAGCCTTTCCACTGCTCACAGTTGTGTCTGTGTGCCCTGCACGGATTATCCCAGTCCTGCTGATCCCTGTCCTGGGGAGGAGCATGTTCCCTGTTAGTCCTGTTTAATCCTCTTTACTGCTGGAAGGAGGAATGGCGATTACACTGGTGTCATTCAGCTCTCCCTGAATCCCTGTTACCTGTTGGCTTCCTGTTGAAAATAGCCTGCAGGAAATCCTTTTAGCTGGGTGATTATGTTCAGGGAGACAACTCCCAAGGCTGTTTTTTGAGAGCGATGTTTCTTTCCATCCCTAGGGAACTCTCTCTCATCAAGGTCATTGATGTTGGCCGGCGGTTCCTGGTCAACAGGGTTCAGGACCACATCCAGAGCAGGATTGTTTACTACCTGATGAACATCCACGTCCAGCCCCGCACTATTTATCTCTGTCGACATGGCGAGAGCGAGTTCAACCTCATGGGGAAGATTGGAGGTGACTCAGGCCTCTCCAACAGGGGCAAGAAGGTGAGGGAGAAGGAGAATATTCCTGCGTGGCTTCTGGGACTGATTTGACCGCAGTAGAGTTGGGTTAAGTGTATATTTGATGACAGCTGTGTGTCCATGGAAAGCCAAAGCAGTCCTGGAGAAGGGAACACTTGCTGGGAAGCAGGGAAGAAGGCCCATTGGGAAGCTGTGGACCAGGAATCAATTTTTTTTTTTTTTTTTCATGCCCCACAGTTTGCGCTGGCACTGAAAAAATTTGTAGAAGAACAGAACCTGAAGGACCTCAAAGTCTGGACCAGCCAACTAAAAAGGACAATCCAAACAGCAGAAGCTCTTCAGCTGCCCTATGAGCAGTGGAAAGCACTGAATGAAATTGATGCTGTGAGTATCTTGGTTTGCAGTAGGAATGGCTGGATCAGGCTGGTTGTTGCTTGACAAGAGATAGTGATATTACTGGGCTTTTCCTTCTGCTTAGATCTCAGCTTTCATGGAGAGATTCTCATCTGATTTTGAGAGTACCTTGTGCAGGTGCTTCAAGATGTAGAATGGATTGGGTTGGAAGGGTTTTGAAAGACCATCTAGTTCCAACCCTCCTGCCATGGGCAGGGACACCTTCTAGATCATGTTGCTCCAAACCCCATCCAACCTGGTGGATTAAAATGATTTTTGCTTGGTTCTGCTCTATAGCTGAGCTCTCTCAAAATTACGGATGATTGCTTTGAAGGGGGGGTTGTGTGTTGGTTGAGCCGATGTTTTTTGACATAAGCATGTCCAGTAACCTCATGGATGTCCTGTCCTGGCAGGGTGTGTGTGAAGAAATGACATATGAAGAAATCAGGGATCAATATCCAGAGGAATTTGCTTTACGTGACCAGGATAAATATTACTACCGCTATCCTTCAGGGGAGGTAGGTTTGCAGGGAGACCTTTAATATAGAAGACATGACTTTTACTTGAAATATGGCCTTTTTTGTCTTCATTCTGTCCTCTACACTTAAGCAGGGGAGTAGTTAGAGCTCCAAGAAACTAAAATCAAGGGTCAGGGCTCATATTTATCTCTACATTGAGCTCTTGTGAAATTGTGGTGTGTGAAGGTCTCACTAAGAAATGTATCACTTCACAAACAGTCCCACTAACTTCATAGCAAATTAGTGGGAAAGGGACTCTGGAGGTTTCTACTCCAACCTCCATCATTATATCCACTCAGTGTTGTGCTGCCCCAATTTCCTGTTGTTTCTTTTCCAAAAAAAGTAACTTTCATCCTGCTCTCAGTATCATTCCCTGAGGGTTGATGGTAATACATCTCTGTTCCTGGCAGTCTGCTTTCAGAGTGTGACACAATGAGGTGGGAATTGACATCAGTTCTGGATGATAGTTAAGGCTGTGAATTGAGCTAATTGTCTTCAAATTAAAAGTCATGCCCACAAACATTTAGGCAAAATCTTTGCAGACATCCTCATGACAGTGTACCTAAAAGAGAATGTTGGGAGATGTCACACTGGCTGTGAGTGACTGGGGCTCTTTCTGGCTGCCTGTCATGATTCTTCATGAAGTCCCTCAAAACCCTGGGTTTCTCAGCTTGCTCTAGACTTCAGAACTGAGAAATCCTGTAGAAAATCGAGTTTTAAGATGGTAGGGGGATGCTACCCTCAAAGCCTCTGTTGCTTACCATAGTAAACTCTCCAGGACTGATATGTGATTCACTGAGGTGCAGATGGCATCTTCTCTGACAGAAGTAGCAGCTGTGATTGAGGAAGGTGAGGATTTATTCATTCTTGATTTAGTCAGAGGCATGAAATCAACAGATGTACAATGACAAAGAGCATCGCTGTTTCTGAGGTGCTTATTTTCTCAATTCTATGCCACAACTCCTTTCCCTTCTGTCCTAGTCCTACCAAGATCTGGTGCAGCGCCTGGAGCCGGTCATCATGGAGCTGGAGAGGCAAGAGAACGTCCTGGTGATCTGTCACCAGGCTGTCATGCGCTGTCTCCTGGCGTACTTCCTGGACAAGAGTGCAGGTGAGCTCCCTGTGCCTGGGAATGGGATTGATCCTGCTGGAGGAGGGATGATGGGAGAAGCTCTGAAGGGATGAGAAACATGTTCAGGTCAATGTGGGCCTGGAGTGTCCATCTCTTTGGTGTGGGATGGCCTTACCTGTTGATGAGGATGCTTTTGGAGAGGGAGTGGAATAACCCTCCTGCTTTGCTGTCTGCAGATGAAATGCCCTACCTGAAATGTCCCCTTCACACTGTGTTGAAGCTGACTCCAGTGGCCTATGGTAAGTGGGACCTTTCTACTAAACATGCCAAGGGGTTCGACTTGTGTCTCCTCCTGAACCAAGCTGCCTCTGGGAGAAGAGCAGGGGTCTGTGGTGGAGCACTGGGTATAACACCCCATGCCTGGTTGGGTTTGCTGATGGCCTCTCTGTCTCCTTGTGCTCCCTTCTGCAGGCTGCCGGGTGGAATCCATCTCGCTGAACATCGAAGCCGTCAACACTCACAGAGAACAGCCAGAGGTGAGTGTTGCTTTTCCTTGGAGCCAGCCCTTGGTGTTCCCCTCCTGTCCCATACGGTCACCTGGCAGTGGGAACACCTGGGGTGGGCATGGGGAGATTGCTCAGCTGGGTGCTCGGAGGTGCTGGTGGTGGACCATCAGATGGGCTCTTGCTCTGCAAAGATGTGGTTGGTTGAGGGGTTTAACAATGGGAAAGGAACTGTTGCATGTGCTTGCTTGCCAGTGTGTTTGCCAGACCAGAGCTGGCTCAGGGAGAGCACTTCCCTAGTCTGTCTTTCACCTGTGTGGTCATCCATTTGCCCAAGCAGGGAATGGACCCACAGATGGAGAAGGTGACTTCTCCTAGGTCACAGGTGGCCAGCAGAGCCTGGGGTCAATGCTTTGCCCAATACCTGCCTTTACAGTTTTGAGTGGGTTTTTTCCTGGTATGCCCACAGTTCTTTGGGGCTACCAGAGTGCTTTTCTGCAGGGTGTGGCATGGTGGTGCTGGGCTGTGGATGCTGTGGGGAAGAGACACCTCATGGAAAAAAAGCCTTTAAGCTCCAGTCTGTTTGCCATGTGCTCCACTGGGAGCTCAGAGGCCAGAGCAGGGGGCTGTGAGCTTGGTATCAGGGCTGTGTGCCCTGGAGACCCTGGCAGTGCCCATGTCCCAGATGCTGGGACCTTTTTGAACTTGTTCGTAGTGGAGATGGAGCCTGACTGGATGCTGGATGGTTGGAGTCATCCCCTTTGGGCCCCCATCTCCTTTCCTTCACTTCCCTTCCTTGGCAGAGTGGCAGCACCTGGGCCACCTCTCCCTCCCCACAGCTGTAGGGGGGAAGCCAGCCCTTCTCCCTACCGTGGGGACCATCAATTCCCTCCTCCACCACCCTTGGTGGGGATGGCAGGAGGGCCACAGGTAGGGTGGAGTGAGACATGTGCAAAGCCCTTGGGTTCCCCTGCTTGGCTATGCAGGCGCTGCCACTCCATCCCCCCTCGCCTGAGTTGGAGCTTGGTGGTGCTGACCGTTGCTGGCTGCTCTGCTCCCACTTCCCAAATCTTCCTAATGAGCTTGGGCTGGTTCGTCTTCCCTCTTCTTGCTTTCACACCTGTCCCTGGGTGGAGGGACTGGCTTTGAGGAGGAGGCTTGTAGGTGCCTGTCTTTGTCGTGCAGAGTTGCAGTGTGATTGCTGCTAGGAGTTTTTAGCTATCTGTACTTTTCAGTGAGCAGAGGCTCAGGTGAGGGGAAAGTTGTTTCTGAGTACAGGGCCTTTTTCTCCCTCCCCTTCTTCATTCTTGAAACTCTGCATCAGGGGTTTTTTTGGTGTCCAGAGCCCTTCATTTGCTCATTGACAGTGATTGTGGGGAAAAGCAGAGGCCCCTCTAGCAAAACGAAAACCGAAACAAAACCTGCCTTTTTTTTTTTCCCCTTTATAACTGTCACCTTCTTCCCTTTTTTTTATTTTACTTTATTTTTTTTATATTTACTTTTATTTTCTTTGTCTCACTTTAATTTAGGAAGCAAAGAAGGGACCTAACCCGCTCATGAGACGTAATAGCGTTACCCCTCTAGCAAGCCCAGAGCCCACCAAAAAACCTCGCATCAACAGCTTTGAGGAGCATGTGGCTGTTTCTTCTGCCCTGCCAGGCTGTGTTCCTCAGGAAGTGCCCACGCAGATGCCGGGACAAGTTAGTTGAACTCTTTATTTTTGTTTTTGTTGCTGTTGTTGTTCTTGTTATTTTATTGTTTTGTTGTTCTGTCAGTCCTGAAGCTGAGGAGCTGCTTGCACTTGCCTCAACCTGTGCTGCTGTCTCTGGGATGCATCTTCCTCCCACGGCTGCTGTCCCTCCCTGCCTTGGGTTGGTTTTAGGAGCACCCAGCAAAGGGTCACTGTCAATTCTCTCTTGGTTTTGAGAGTATCATAAACTCCCCCACAGCTCTGTCTGTGTTA
This sequence comes from Pitta sordida, assembly GCA_013390025.1. Lineage (NCBI taxonomy): Eukaryota > Metazoa > Chordata > Aves > Passeriformes > Pittidae > Pitta > Pitta sordida. The sequence goes on along the minus strand of WEKX01020624.1, from coordinate 27,734 downwards.
ATTTAGTGCCTTCACCATCCAATGTCATGGTGTCAACCTCTTCAGGAGCCACACTGTAGGGAGGGCAGGACCAAAGGGCTCGTGCCTTCCCTCTGGATGTACTCAGCTCCAGTGTAGACCTGGGCATTGCAATGAAGCAAATGTTCTTGTGCTTCCCTTGAGACAGAGCTGCCAAGACTCATCTTTGGCTGGAGGGATCTCCTTCCTGAAGCCATAAGCAAAACGGACCAAAATTGAGTAGAAGCCTCTTGGTGTGGTGAACCTAGATGAAACTCTGTGGATAGCTGCCATGGTGCTCTTGTGTCTTCTCTTTCACCCCCCCCACCCCCCCCTCATGAAGGGATGTAGGAGGAGAGACCTCACTTCTCTAGGAACAACCCACCTTCCCTGAGCTCATTAAACAACTGGGATGGTACTGGAGAAGCAGCACAGGAGCTGTTTTGCCATGCTGCCCTTCCCACCAGCTGCCTGTTGGATCTTGCTGTCTTGCCCAACCCCTCTTTCTGTTGTGTGTGTTGTCTGGTGTCCTCTTGCCCCTCCTCAGCCACATCCTGGGCAGGTTAGGAATGGTTTCTTGCTCCTGAATTGCTCTGCTTGGCCGATGCTTTGCACCAGCCTTCCATCCCAGCAAGCACCAAATGGGACAGCTTGGTCTGTCTTTTGGCTTTCAAGGCTCTGCTTGGGCAGTTTAGAGTCTTGCAACAAACCCTTTGCTGGCTCTGGGTTTGGAGGCTCTGGCTGTCGGGTGCCCCTTGCTGCCGTCCGTCGCCCTCTGCCCGGTCTGGCGCCGTGTTACTGACTCTTCTCTCCGTTCTCTCTGTCTCTCTGCAGCCTTTACTAGGGAAGGCATGCCTGTAAGTACCTTCTTGCGTCTTATTCCCCCTCCCACCCCTTTTCCATGTCTCTTGCCATCCCACTGGGTTGTTTTGTTGTGAAATCTGGTGGGCCCGTGAACTTCTTGGAGTTCATATTTCTCTGGTTTGGGGAGATCTGTCTTAGGACAGGATGGTGCTTTGTCCACCTCCCAAGTACTCTAGCTTGATTATGTCCCAGTTTTGTTGTGAAATGAAGCAGATTATCGTTTGCACTCTGGTGATGCCTAAATTCCCTGGACAGTCTTGGGACAGGAGATGCTGTTGCATTTTCCTGGAGTCGTCTCATCTGTGGTAGCACATTGTACTGTAGGTGATAGACTTATGTGTTCTGCCTTTCCCGAGGGCTCCAAGTTATGTCTAGGAGTGATGGCACCAGAGAGATATCTGAGAAGGAGCTGGACTGATCCTGGACCAGGCATCTGCAGTTCTGCAGATTTTTACCTGGATTTTGACAGCATACAACCCCCTGAGGCAGTGCCCAGGGGTCTGTATGTTTCTTCCCCTTTTAATATTTTTGAGAAGAGGGAAGTTGGGAACCTTGTACTTGGCTTTGCTGGTGGATGGGTTGAGGAAGATCATTGTGCCCCTAGGCCAGTGTACAGATGGGGTTACTCAGCGTGGCCTGCATGCCTGTGCTCCTTCCCTGGCTGTTCATGGGCACAAAAGCCTGTGATGTGCCCTGGTCTTGGATTGCTTTGAAAGCATTTTTATTTCTTTGTCTCTCCCTCCATCCACCTTTTTCCTGTCCTTATTGTAATGAAAAGCACTGTGTGCCCCAGTGCTGGCTGGGACACTGCAGACGGGCTCGGGTGTTGAGTTTGGGAGACGACTGTGTTAGATTTTTCTGGACCAAGAGCTCTGCTGGAGTAGACAGTGTTGGATGCCCATCCCAGCTGTGAGTTGGCAGCAGCAAGTTTAAAATCTCCAGCTGCTGGGAGCCTGTCTCCACCGTGTAATGTGGAACTTAAAGGCTACTTTGCAAGACCCAGGAAGGTACCCCAAACTAAGGGCTTGGTGACATTCACACTGCTGTTAACTCCTGGGAACTGTTGTCTTGTACACTTGTGTCCCTCAGTGTGTCCCATGGGTTAGGGACCTGTATGGGGTTAGGGGAGGTGGAAGGTATCTCATTCCCAGTTTGCACCCTGGGACTGGGTTGGCAGTGGGTGCTTTGTTGCATCAGCCCCCAATGTTGGGGTCTTAACCCCATCCAGGAGGATCAGGGGACCCCTGGAGAGGCTGGGGACATGGCTGTGTTTTTCAGAGTCTTCCTGGCTGTGGGATTGAGCTGATTTGGGGTCATGGGACTTACGTAGTGATGATTTCTTTTCCTTTTGCTTGGTTTGTGATCCAAAGTGCACTTTTTACAACCACCTGATCCCCTCCCTTCTTCTCCCCTTCACTTTTCATGCTCAAAGAAGACCCGTTTGTCACTTTCTCAAAGTTTTCTCTTTACTTATATTTCCAAGGTAAATGGTTGTGGTGCATGTGGCTTTTCCTAACGCTCCTCCTGTCTCCTTAGATAACAGCTCAGCCTGCTCTGCCTCATAGCCTGGCCAGGACACCTGGTGCTTGTAAAAGGCAGTTTAGGTAGTGCAAGCCGAAAAAAGAAAACTTGAAAAACCTTCGTAGCTGTTCCCTTTTCCCCACCCTGTTTCATGTAGTTTTGTGAGTTGGGTAAAGTCCTTGTGGTTATCTCCCGAGCTTCTCCTTGAGCAGGTGCTTTCCTTGGGGCTGGACCTGCTTGTGTTTAGCTGGTTGTCTCTGGTTTTGTGGTTCCCACCATATATTGGTGGGTAGCTGTTGTCACCCTGTACCAGGGCTGTGTCTGGAGGGTCTCTATCAAATTCCCACTCTGTTTGTAAAGCCAGGCAGCCCTTGAGGGGAGGGGTGTGGGTATCAAGTCAGTATATGCCCCTCACAGAATGTTCTGAATTGGAAGGGACCTACGAAGATCGAGCCCAGCTCTTGAGTAAATGGCCCATACAAGGCCATACAGACGCAGAACCTTGGTGTTTTTAGTACCATGCTCCAAACCAACTGAGCTAATCTCAGTGTCACCTCTCTCCCTGGGCGGACAGTGTCCTCTGGTGTGTGTTGGATGCTTTTGTAGTGACCTGTGCGTGGCTTTGTTACACCCCTCGTCCCATTGTTGATGTGCGCATAGAAGGCGCTGCGGCCTGGGGGTCTGACCCAAGCACAACTCCTAAATTATTCTTCTTCTCCTCTCATTTCAGAACATGAATAACTCTCAGAAGCCGTCGTGACTCCGTTGGCACTGTCGCGATGCTGCCGGCGCCGCCAGCTTCCCATCCCACCGCCACTTCCAAAGCTTGCTTATATCAACCGGTCTCCTCCATCTGCGGCAAGGGCGACCCTCGACTGTTTCTGCTCGCGCCCCTTCATCTGCAAACCACTCTGCTGCGGGGAGAGAGATGCAGGAGAGAGTGAGGGAGAAGTGCTGAGCTCCCCAGGGTCACCACCAGCTCTCTAGGCTGCAGTGTTTGCTCTCCTCTCCAGCGTCCTGTTAGGGTGTAGCGAGCTGTAAAGTGCTTCTAGCGCACAGGAGTTTAAGTTTCCTCTCTGAGCAGTTTTGATCTTCTGTATGGGTGACTGGTGCCCACCTGTCTGTGGGTGGGATGTGTATATATGTGGATGGCGCGGGATTAGCGGAGAAATACATAGTGGGAACGGGGGGGGGGCGGGGGGGGGGAGGGGGTTTGCATTTTAATTTTTTTTATTGTTGTTATTACTTATTGATAAGCCCCTACCGTGCTGTGCTGCAGTCCTTCACCCACGCTACAGCCTGTCGCACATGCCAGCCTGGCTCACCCAGATCTGTGAGCACCAGGAAGGCAGCTGCGTGAACTCCTTCGCTGCAAGAACTGCTGGGTTTAACAAAAAAAAAAAAATCGCTGTTCTTTCCTTTTTTTTTCTTTATTTTAATCAATACACCTTAAAGGGGTTTTCAGAGAATGTAGATCTGCTGCTAGAACTGGTTGCAGGCTGCCTGTACTGTAGGAGGTCCCACGCTGGTGGTGGCTCAGGTGAGCCTTTCATCCTGGGGAGCACCCAGGGATGGTCTGAGTTCAGGTGTGGGTCGATATTCTGGGGAGACTGAGCACTGTTTGAGGTGCTGTGCTGGTACTTTTCTCCTTCCCTTTTCTATTTCTTGGAGGAAAGCGGAGATAATGGGAGGGGTTTCAGTCCCGAGGCTGATGCTTTTTGTAGACAGACAGGTCTCACGGATGTGGCAAGAGGTCTGGCTGCAAAAAGCCACAAGAAGGGACAGTTTTGTCTGTATTCTCTTTTTTTAATTTTCTATATACATGCGCATACGTGTGTGTGTATGTGTATGCATAGAAACCGCTTGGTTTTTGCACTTTATTTGTAGCAGGAGCGTAACTATTGTATTTTTTTTTTTCAAATTGTGCCCCTTAACAGGGGAAGCCTGAATACAGGCGACTTATTTTGTTTGTTTTTAATTGTATTTTGCATGCTGGAAATCTGGGACTACAAAATAATAGTAGTTCCAGTATTCAAGGGGTGTGTGTTTGGGGTAGTGGGGGGAGAGCAAGGTGAGGTCCTGCCTTTGACTCCATCAGGCAACTCCCAGGGGTTTGATACATGGGATTCCTTGTTGGCAGCCTGTCTTGGGCTGAGAGACAGCAGTTAAAAATGGCAATTAACCACTATTGCTTTGTGCAAAAGTCTGTGATTTTTGAAAATTTTTTTTTTTTAGGCTGGGTTTTGACTTTTCCCCCACATAATGTACAGCATCTTCCCCATCTCTGATTTTTTTTGACTGAAGGCAGGAGGTGAACGCAGCCACCCTTTCTGCAGAACTGGGCAGGTTTCATCCTTCCCATGTGTTTTCCCAATCCCCTGGGTAGGAAACATCTGTAGAGGTGGGAGTGGAGAGGTCTGGGGAGAGAGGATTTTTGTGTGTGTGTGTATGTTTTTGGGGGGGTGGGGGGGGTTGGTCTGTTTTTCCTTTGGGAAAAGGCGAACCACAGTGCCTAACGCTTCGGCCTCGCGCTCGGAGCGGCACCGACGGCGGGAGGGGGCCAGGACCACGGAGGGTCTCGGCAGTGCCCTGCCTGTGTGAGCTTGTGCATATGTGTATTATATTCTGTACAGATGAAGCCAAGGACACTCCCTCCCCTTTATTCATTTTTTTAATTGCCTCATTAAAAGCAGCCTCTTCTCTCTGTGTGCACGGGTGGCATCTGCCCTTTTGGTTTCTCTGCCTTTGAGATAAATGAATGTTCTGGGGAGGCGACTGACTTGGCTTCCCAGCCTCCTTCCTGGGGAGTTTTATATCCCTCCTCCTGCTACAGAAAGATAAGCCAGCAAAAACAAACATGACGTCTGGCTGCCCTGATATCAGTCCTGTACACATGTAATTCTGCGGATGTTTTGGTGTGTATTTGTGTGTATATCTATATATAAAATATATATATATATAAACAGAAAAAACCCCAAACCCTTAATGGCCCTAAACTTTCTTCCTTTGGGAATATCAGATGTCTCAGTAGATGTACAAAACCCTGAAATTTTAACATGGCATTTTCTTCAGCACTGGGAAACCATGTCTCTGAGGCCGTCTTGTGCTGGAGGAGTTGGTGGGATGGTGTCAACCCTGAGCCATCACACTGCCCCAAAAACTCGCTGCCCATTGGTTTTGGTTAACAGAGCCAAAGACTGGGCAGTGATTCCACAGCCAAGGCAAGCTGGGAGAGGGAACTTAGCAAATCATACCAATAATTTCACCCCCCACCTCTTTTTTTGCCCCCCGCCCGGTTTTGTTTTCCTTTGTGATACTTGAATTTATTTTTTTATTTTTTTTTCTAATAGCAAAGTGTTCTATTTATTTACTGTGTACTGCAAAGCGTGGAGAGAAGGGTGTAGTTACTTAGGGTTACTTTTTTTTTTTTTGATTTGTGGTATGTTAACTGTTCTGTACATAGGTCTGGAATAATTGCCTGATATAAAGCTGTGCCAGCTTAAAAACAGGGTATGCCTTTCAGAAATTTGTATATTTTGCAGTTGCTGGACCAATAAAATACCTTGTTGAAATACAGATGTGACCTGGTTCTTCCTTGTGTTAGGAATTATGGTCTTGGGCCCCAAGGGTCACAGTGTGCCACACGGTCCTGCCTCACAAACGTGTTCCTGTGCCTTGTAAATAAAAACTCAGAAATTGTGGGTGCTCCATTCCTGGAAACCTTCAAGGCCAGCATGACTGGGTCTTGGAGAAACTGTCTAGTGGAAGATGTCCCTTCCCCGGGGCAGAGGCTTGGAAGTAGATGGTTTTTCAACCCAAACCATTATGTGAATTCTGCAAGTTTTCACACCTACTTAGGGCAAAAAAATGCCCCCCCCCCCATCACCATTGAGTGTAAAGGTGAGGTGTTGTAACCTATACTGCCTAGCTCTTAATCTGAGCTGCAATTAGACAGGACTAGGGATCTATTCAAATCTAGCTCTTAAAATCAAATACCTGCTTAAAATGAATTGGTGCTAAATGAGGGGCTTGGATAAGAGCTGTGCTGTGTGATCATGGCTGCCTTTGCCCTGAAGGCACATGCCACCTGCAAGGAAAGTTCTAAAAGTTCCCTCCAAAGATGGTGTTTGGGTTTTTGTTTTTGGGGTTTTTTTTAATTAAGTTATTTATGGTTCCAGAGCAAAGATGTGGGAGAAGGCAGGGAACAGTGTCGTTTGACATGATTTTCTGGCACACAGCCTCGGTGGATGCTTCTGATGGGACTGGAGGCTTGTCTCCCTCCCGCAGTTGCATCTCTGAAGGCTTGTTAGAAGTGAAAGGAGATGAAAAGGTGGAGCCTGCTGTGTATCCCAACTCAGCTCTGTTGTTACCTTCTGCTGTCTCATATGCAGTCCTTGCTCTGATCTCACCTGCAGGGTCAGAGCCTGTCAAGCCTTACTTTGGGCTGAGGCTTGCTGGGATCCATAGGAACCATCTCCCTTCTCCCAGTTGCTCTGTGCTTCAAGGCCTCTCACCAGGGAGGAGATTCTCTCATTTTAAACTCGATTGAGGTACCTGCAATAATATTTCTAGATGGATATGCAGACATGTGAGGCTGGGGAGATGCTCATCCCTGCAAGTACGCCGAGGGCAGGGAGGACCTCTGCTCTCTGGGAAATCCAGAAGCCACAAGATTTTAATTTTTCCTTTTTTTTTTTTTTTTACATTTTTTTAATCTAGCAGCCCAGCTGTCTCCTTGACCCAAGCAGAGACAAAACACTTGCCTTATTTTAGGGCAAAGAGTGTAGCCTTGCACTCACCTCACAGAGAGTCCCGCACAAGTGTGGGGGCTCTGATAACACCTCCTGCCAGGGTGGGCTGAGGTCACGTAGCCACAACATCAGCACAACTCCCCAGCCTTCCCTGGGCGGGCAGGGGTTGTTTTGAAGCCATAATAACCTTGTCCTTGTGGGGGGAGCTTAGGGAAAAGGTTTTGCCTCCTGGAGTGTGGTTGTGGGCAGCACTTCCAAGGCTGCTCTGCAAGAAAATACCCCCTCCAAAAAGTCTGTTCTCCTTGCACGATGGGGCTTGTATCAAGCCCCCAATGCAGGAGGGCCAAGTAAGTCAATGTCAAAGCCATCCCAGGCAGCATCCTTTTTTTTTTTTTCCCTGCGATGTATTTTGTAGCACCACAGAGAGAAGTTCCTCGAGGCAGGGAAGCTTTAAAGGTTATACTTGACAGCAGGAACATTTCCCCGCTCCCAGTCAAGTCTCATTTTTATTAAAATGAATAAAAAAAAATACCCCCAGCTCTCTGCTGGCAAACAGGGAGCGAGAACTTGTGATTGCTAAAAAAAAAAAAAAAAGAAATAGAAAGGACAGCCCAGTCACGCTGGCTGAGTCAGCTCTGATTGATGGCTCAGGAATGTGTCTGGGATTAAATAAACTACGGGCAAACCTTTACAATGCAACACGTTGGATGAAGCACAGCCAGCACCCGGCTCACCTGCCTCCGGCTGGGGAGTGACTGCCCTCACATCATGGGATTGGAGGGGATTTTCTTCTTTTTTATCCATCAATGAGAAAAAAAAAATGAAAGGAAACGGATATTTTCGGGAATTGCTTTGCTCTAATAGGAATTATTTGCAACAGCTCCAGGTATTGAGGTGCATTTGTGCACTTTTGCTACAACCAACATGTCCCAGGAAGGAATATATTTATGCTTAAACATGGAAAATGTATTTTGCCTGTGTAAATCACAGGTAAAATAAATTACAGTCTGCGTAAATCACAGTCTTGCTGCTCCATGCTAAACCCTGTTAAGTGCTGGGGTCCCTTCCCCATCCCCAGGGTGGGCTCAGAGCCTGGACTATATTCCTAGGCTAAAGGAAAGCTGCATGGATGTGAATATTTGCCTCTTGCATTTCCCTTGCTCGTGTGTCCATCTATGTCCTTTTTGAGGCTGAGGGTTGTGATGGGGCAGTGCCAATCTCCTGTCCCTTCCCCGCGTGTGTAACAGCCCATTCCTGTGAGCAGTCACTGTGGGTCTGGGGGGTGAAAATTCACTCCTGGCAATGTCCTGACCCAAATAAAACCCTCCTGTTGTGGGTGCCTAAGCCCTTCTCCCACCTCACCCCTGCCCGTTGAGGGGTTCCCTTGGCCGCACCCATCTCTGTCACCCTCCCCAGTGGATGAGGGTCCCACACTGGTCCCATCCTTCAGCTCACCTGCCTTCAGGGGAGTCACCACTGGATGCTGCTCCCCTTCTTCCTGCCTCCCCCTCGTGCCACTGACAGCCTCTTCCACCCCTGGCCACACACACCTTGCCTTTTCACCAGGCAATGTCTCTCTAGGAGTGTCCATGTCTTTCCAAAAACCACCCAGACTTTTGATGATTTTTGGAATCCTCTCTGAATTTGCAAGGTCAAGTACAAGAACCTTGTCTAGAATGAAAGAAAGGGGACAACAGCAGCCATGGCACCAGCAACAGCCTTCCAGTCTGCAGTTGGGTGTGTTCAGGTGCTCCTAAGGTGTTCCTGTGAGTAGGTCCAGCTGGAGAAACCTCCATGTACATCCTCTCTGTTACCACTCTGATCTCTGCAGAGCATCCTCTCCTTGGAGCTGCTGCTCAGGAATAGCTGGACGGTGACGTATCCTTTGTGACAACCCCTTGCAACCTCCTCGATAAATGCACAGAGAGATTTTTTTTTTTTTTTCAGACAACAGGTCACTTGAGAAATCAGACTGTGTCATTTCCCCAGGAATTTCCTTTCTAATCTCTTCCCTCTTGGGTTATGGCCTGTTTGCCTTGTTGACTTGGCCACTGTTTGCAGAGCTGCTGTTCCCCAGCAGGACTCAGAGGAGACCTTGAAGGTTTGGTCACTCGGCTCTGCTGGGAGTGCTTCTGGGAAGCAGTTGCTTAGAAAAAGTTAATTGAAACTGAATTTAATTGTTGGCAATGCTGGAAGATACTACACCATGTGGATGGAGGAATAGTGGTAAAAGCCAATACCAAAATGGTTGCCATAGCCCCCAAATACCTGATCTAGCTAAAGATCATTGCCCACTGCAGGGGAGTTGGACTAGATGATCTTTTAAGGTCTCTTCCAACTCAAACTATTCTACAATTCTATTTTATGATTCAATTCTATGAAATTCATTTACAGTTCCTACATCCACAAAATTGGCTTGATGTCTCGTGTTCTGCCTGAAGTGCCCTGCTGCATCCAGCTGATCATCTGTCCTGCTCTGTGATCCAATCCTAGGACCTGGCCTTGGAAGGCCATGAGTGGACCCGGATTCTGCTGCTACTGGGTCCAGGTTGGGCTCTGTGCTCTGGGAAATCTTCATTTTAAGGGTTGCTCCAAGTGTCACCTGATGCTCCATCCAACATGTGCCAACGTGAGACAGAGCAACAAAATAAGAAGAAATCACAGAATTGTTTGGGTTGGAAGGGACACTAAATATCATCCTGTTCCAAGCCCCCCTGCCATGTGAAGGGACACCTTCCAGTAGACCAGGTTGCTTCAAGCCCCATCCAACCGTGTGCATTTCCAGGATGGGTCAACACTTTCAGGGATGGTTCTGAGTGTTGGCAGGGCTCCTGTCTCCTGGTAGTCTCTTTCCTCATGAGCCACCACCATCCCTTAGGGACCCAGAAGCTGCAACCCAGCTGATGCTGGGCTAGCCTTGAGAGGCCTTCTTGAATGCTATCTCACATGATCCTAAGGAAAATCTAATTTGCAGCCTGATAACACCATGACAAGGTTACTGAATCTGGTGAGCTTCATGACCAGCCAGATAAAACCCAAATGATGCATCTGTCCAGACAACTTGGTGGGGGGAGGGAGATTTCTTGCTGATCTGAGACTTTGAGTTAACACAATCTGAAAGGATTGTGATAAGACGACATTCAGGATCCCACAGGCTTTGTGAATTGCTTCTCCATCTAGTGCAAGGTGCAGACTCTGATATTGCACCCACTCCTGGGCAGACACCCAGCAAACATTAGCTGGTCTTTACTGCTACAAGAAGTATCTGAGTGCTCTTTGTGCTGAAATCGATGTTGGTGGCTCAGTGCAGAATTTAGAAAAGTGGGTGGCAGCAGAGATTGTGACCAAAAAATACCATTGAATTAGAGCTACAAAGAGAAATAGTAATTAAGACCTAAAGGATAGTTACCATGGTGGAGGCCAGCTCAAGAATGAGCACAACCCCAAATCCAGATATTTCTAACTGTGGCTCAAACCCCACAATTAAATTGTGATTTTGGTTGTTCTGAGGAGGTATTTCCAGAGCTGGGTCTTGCCATTTGCTGCCTTTATCCACCAAAACGACTGGCTGAGCATCAGCAGAAAGAAAACCCAGCATTTTGATAAATGTCATCCAAACCAGACTGAAAAGCCTGTTAGCTTGTGTTAGATGCCTCCACCAAAGCTGGATGCCAACATGTGGGCAGAGCTGGAGCTGAAGAGAAGGCTTTCTGGCTGGCAGGAGATTTTTTGGTTTAGAAGTTGGAGGTACCTAAAAATACTGATGTCCTCCCTTGGGAGCAGAAGTTCCACCATATGGCAGCACGGAGAAGCAAATGTCACCATGCATTTCTCTGGTTCTCGATCCATCCCTACCCACTCATTACTCCAGGGCACTGCTCTATCAGTCAAAAAGAGAGGGAAGGAAGCTGTAGCTCTCACACAGGTACCTGGGTATCTCATCCACTCCTTGCTACAAGCAGGGTCCTCAGGGGTGTCTCTACAGGCAGGTCACACCATCGACCTAGATTTCAGAGTGATGGCACAAGTGTTAATGGCTGATTTCCTTCCTGACTCCCCCACTGGTGATGCTGCAAGGACTGTGACTTACCCTGGCTGTTCCAGGGCTGCTATTTTACCTTCCAGACAGGATTAAAGTCATCTGCTCCAGTGGGTGACACCAAAGTGCCAACCAGGTGCCCTGACTCATTCACTGTTCCTTCTTCCAGCTTGTGACAAGCCACAAGCAGACGTGCTCTCCTGCCATGCATCCACCTTCCTCCTGACGGCCTCAGCCTTCAGCATTCGCTTGGCATTTGCCGTGCCACACCTTCACCTCTTGCTCTGTGTTTTCTATGCAATGTGGAGGCATCTCCCAAACCTGTCCCCCTTGCACAGTTCCCCAAGGCCACCTTTTATCCTCTGACAGACTGCAGACATCCTGCTAATTCCCCTGCTCTTGAATTGCTCAACTTCCACTGGCAGCTCCCCATGCACAGTTGCTCCTGTCTGGGTAGAATCACCGAATGATTTGGGTTGGGAGGGACCTTTAAGATGTTCTAGTTCCACCTCTGCCATGGGCAGAGACACCTTCCACTAAACCAAGTTACTTGGGACCCCATCCAACCTGGCCTTGAACACTTGAAGGGATGGGACATCCACTTCTCTGGGAAACCTGCATGGGTAAAAGGGTTAGATGTTGGGGTTTTTGTGTCTGCATAGGTGAGAAAGGTGAGAGAAGTCATGCCCAGGGCATGTTCTTGGAGGAGGAGTTTGCCCTTTCTACCTGAGGTAGACCCATCTATAGTGTCAGTCATTACCTCAAAACCCCAATGCCTTTCCAACCATCGTTTTGGTTTCTTTTAATATTGTCTCCCAGTTTTTTCTACAGTGACATGTCTACATCATCACAGGTCCCACTGATGTGGGTGACTCCATCCACCTTTTTGAAGCTACTTGGGGCATGGAAGTTGTTTTCTGGCTACAAATTGCACATTGAAGATTGGCTGTTGAATAAGCAAGGCATAATAAAATAATAAAGCACTAATGTTCACAAAATTAATTTGTAATAGTGACTAGGATGCCCTTCCAGATTTGTGGGTTTATAGTTAATATTTCTGAGCATGGTCATTGCACAGTGACTAATGGAAGCCTCTTCTTTTGGCAAATCTCTTTTTGCATCCCTTACATAAAATCACTGGCAGGAATCAGTAAACCCTAGAGAGAGATGGGACTGGGAAGAAAGTGAAGAAGAGTTGTAATAAAGGGTTTTCAAGATTCATGGTTACATCTGGCTGAAACCCAAGGATCTTGGTTCACTAGAGATCTCTTTTTAAAACACAAATAAAAATATCTTCCTGTCCAAATGGGATGGAAAGTGATATTTTTCGAAATTTCCAATGCTCCTTTTTTTTTTGACAAAACATTCTTTTGTTGGAAAACACCACACTGGATCAACTTGCAGTTATGCTGGGGAAAGAAGCACCACAGATGGGAGAATGGGGGGTGGCCCTTCATCATTCATGAACGCTGAAATGGGCTTTTCATTGCCCTTATCTTGCACCTGACGTGATGCCCACCATGTCCATTCAACAGGTCACCTCCAGACACTTTCTGGGAGATCCAGCAGACAGGAGCTACCTCAGGAATGCAGATGTGACTCAGTGTGATATGTATCTCTGGCATCCCACTGTCATCCCTTGAAATGCTCTTGGCAGCTCCATCAGCAATGCCCCAGACAGAGGGAAAGGTTGGGAGGGATAGGCTCAAGCAAAAAGCCCACCTGTCTGCCCTTGGTGGTTCTAATGCAGGTATTAATTACCTCCCTATCTGCTAAGCTGATCTGAGCCTGTCTGCATCTTTCTCCTGAAGCTGCTCCTAGCAAAGCTCAGCTGTCTGTGTGCCCACACGGCTGCACCCAGGGCCGGGAAGGACAGGATGGAGGTTGATTAAGGGCTGTGAGGATGTCAGCCAGCCTGGGATGGCTTTTTGCCTCAGCTCTGAAGCTGATTCGCCTGCAGAAAGGCTGACTCAGTGGAGCTGGGAGGGCTAAGCTAAGCCAGGCAATCACAGGGCTGCCACGGGATGAGCCCCATGGTATTTCCCAAAGGCCGTGCAATGCATTGCACAGTGTTTCCCTTTTTGGTTGCACTAGTGAGGTTTTGTGCTGGTCTGGGGGAGAGGATTTTGCTTCAAGGCTTGTCTTTGGCACAGATAGGATTTTTTTTTTGTTTACCAAGAGCATGCAAGACCCCAAACAACCACAGTCTCCACCCCATCCACTGTCAGTGGATTGAGTGCTCATGTCTGTGGATCTGCTGCAGGTTATGGATCAAAGTTGTAGACATATAGAAGATCTCAGGCTGGAAAGAAACTGTACGGACCGTCGAGTCCAATTCCCTGCTCCTCACAAAACTACATAAAATTAAATCATCAGTGTAGAAAGAAGCATGAGCAACAACTTATAAATACATACATGTCCAGAAAATCAGTGTTTAAGCACTAATGAGCACAAGCAAACTGGCCATCTGCTCCAAAAGGGTCTGTGTTAGCCCCTGTGCAAAGGTCAGGTGAAACATTGAGCAGCTGCTGCATCCCTCTATTGTTTTGTAAAGATGATTTGAGATAAACAGCTGTGGGACCCACTGCTGGAAGTGATCTGGGTCCAGCTTTGTAGGATGAAGTTCAAAGCCAGGCTGCACCCATGCTAACTAACCATCACATCTCATGCTTCACTACACAAATGCCAGAGGTGAAGATACCCCTGGATAAGCAAATATTTACTGCCAGGGTTTAGGAATAAATCCACAGAAGGAAATGGACCTAATAGCTCTATCAGGAGCAGGCCTTGTCTCCTCTGGTGAACTGGATGTATTTTAGATAGATCCCATTAGCTGCAACCAGGTCAGTCTGGGTTATCATCACCTCCACTGAGACACAGCACAACACTGAAGCAATCAGCTACAAAACTGACATATTCCCAGGGTGCAAATCCAGTAGTATCCTCTCCTAGGCAATTAACCAAGGGACCAAAGCAACTATGTGCAAAAAGGAGATTAAATAATTGTGGATTGGTCATGCCTGCAGTAAATAAAACTGTCATGGAGGTCATTTCTGGTGCTGGCTAGGATTATTTATAGCCACTGTCTGTAGGAGCTCATCTGAGCAGACAGGGAGCATGACAGGGGTTGTGGCTGCTGGAAGAAATGATCTGTGTTTAAGTAAGGCTGGGAATGGAGGCAGAGCCATGCAGGATTCTTCTGGTGAGCCCTTTTCCTGGCTGAAAATATTGGTTTGTCAAAAATGGAAGCTTTTTGCATCAATTTGCCAGGCTGTGTTTATATTGGCAAACCAAGAGGGTCAGGGCAAGGGCTGTGATCTTCGGTGGTGTTTTGGTGTATCCCTGGTTTATGGTCTTGACGAACCAGGACCAGTGATTGATGGGTGCAGGATTGATGGCTCAGGGATATGTCCTGGGTGCAGCCGCAATATATGCACCACCTGGTCTGGGTATTTGTATCAGCTGGGGAAGGGGGTCTTGTTGAAAGCAAATCTCTCAAAATAAATTAGTACTCAGATTAGCTCCTTATTTGAGGTACGCTTGACTAAAGACACAGTCTGTGGACCACAGGATTCTGTGGGTTATATCTACAGGGCCTGTAAACACAGCTGAGGGCAGCAGCCTGCTGTCAGGAGGACAACGACCATGATGGATGAACTGGATCAGACTGAGACCAGGGTGAGGAGGAGAGCAGGGGCCACATGAGCATGATGCGCACCATGGCCGTACCATGCATTGCCCAAGGAAAGTCCCAACATTCAGAGGGAAACTCCATCCCAGTGGCTGCAGCCCTAGTGCTTGTATGGGGAAGGGTAGAGCTGTGGGAAAACACCTGGTTTTACAGTTTTGGGGCAGAGACAGAAAATGTTTTCCCCCTCAGCTGCATGTCAGCTCAGGATGTTGAACTGCTGAAAGTTGTCTGTTCTGCTGGTCTCTGAGCCTGCATGTGTATAAATCACCCCAAGGCAGGTCTGTCCTTGTTGGATGGAAAAGTTGTATTTTTATTATTGCTATTATCATTATTGACTTTGTGACTATCACTATTATTATGTCTTGGAGTGGCATGAGCTCCTTTTGCATCTTGGGAGTCGAGAGGTCAGAGAGGGTTCCAGAGAGTGGCCCAGTAGCTCTGCTGGAGCCTAAACCCCATGTTTGGTTTCTTTGTGTTGGCAGGGACTGGGAAAAGAAGTGGCAAATTGTCTTTACTTGGGACCCCATCCAACCCCAGGCATACTTCATGGATTCCCAGAGGGATAAATTTCTGTTATAGCCTCTAGGAAGAGTCACATACCTGCCTGGATCTCCAGTAGTTTGAGTGACTGATGAACCTTTATGAGGAAGACATCAAACCCAGGGTTTAAATGAGAAGTCCATTTTGCTTTCAAACGTAGCCAGGGCATCTCCGAAAAGAAAGCCACTATGGAAACGGATCCTTCCTGCCTTCCAGAGTCAACATCCCGCTTCCCTCCCCATGGTGCCAGTTATGGATTTTCTGCAATCCTGAGGGCTGTCATTAAGCAATCCTGTGCAAATAGTATTCCCACATAAACCTTGTGCTCTCACCTCACTTTGGTCACTGCCTTCTAGTTTAGGATATGCTGGGGTTGGGGAATTGCAGCACAAATGATGTTGTCTAATGGGGCAGATGAGCATAAAATCACAGAGTGGTTTGGGTTTGAGGTGACCTTAGAAGTTATCTTACTCCAACCCTCTGCCATGATCAGGGGCACCTTCCACTAGACCAGGTTCCTCTAAGCCCCGTCCAACCTGGCCTTGAACTCTTCCAGGCATGAGGCAGCCACAGCTTCTCTGGGCAGCACATTCCAGTGCCTTAATACTCTTTGAGTAAAGAATTTCTTCCTAACATCTAATCCTAATCTCTCCTCTTTTAGATTAAAACTGTTCCCATTTCTCCTATCACTGTCTGCAGATGGACTAGTGGAGTAACAGAACAGGAGAACCTATAACTGATGTCCAAACTGGATATTTACCCTCTCTTTAGCTTCTTCCCACTGCATTTTTAGTGCTGATACTTTGATTTACAACCTGTGCTCTGTCCAGCAGGTGCTGACACCAGTTTTAGTGTCAGCTGAAGTTTTCATCTTCTTTTGCAGTTGACCACCAGGCTTTAATTGTTGCATTCCTAGCTCTCCACCATGTTACAAAAGGTTATCAGCAACCAGCCAAAGCCATAAAACTGTTGGACTTCAGGTGCATTTTGTCTATCTGTTTCTATAAATCCAGCGGAAGACAGGCAGGCTCCTCCATTGAAGGAGAAACTCTGGAGGCAGACAGGCTGTGAGTACAGCGGTATTTCAAGCTGTGGGTAGTTAGCTTCCGCCAGTAAATGCAGCCCTCTCACATGTGGTGAGTGGAAGAAGTGACTGAGATTTGCATCTTTGCCTGGCACTGGCTTGGAGGCGAGAAGCAGCTCAGCTGTTCAAAACCAGAGTCACGGTTGCGATCACTCGGGGGAAGAGGGGAAGCAGGGGGGAGGATGTCACCACATGTCACAGACATCCATTTCCAGTAACTGGTGTGTGCTTAGACAAAGCTCATGTTTAATTTACCACCAGGCAGATGTTGGAAAGCTCTCCCACTGCTTGGTCACAGGGCTTGAATTCTCCTTTTTCTTCCCTGCTGTTGCTGCAACAGAGGCAACCAGCAGCACTGTTTTTATGATCTGTCTTCTACATGTAAATTCCTGGTGAGAAGATTTCTTCCAGTTATTCACTTGAATTGTGATTGAAATGCATCATGGGCTGTATCACAAGAAGTGTGGGCAGCAGGTAAAGGAAGGGAATTCTTCCCCTCTACGCTACTCTTGGGAGGCTCCACGGGGAGTGTTGTCTCTTGCTCTGGGGTCCCCAATATCAGAAGGATGTGGAGCTGCTGGAGCAAGTCCAGAGAAGGACACAAATATGCTTCAATGACTCAAGCACCTCTTCTGTGGAGACAGGCTGAGAGAGCGGGGTGTGTTCAGCCTGGAGAAGAGAAGGCTCTGGGAAGACCTTAAAGCATCTTCTGGTGCCTGAAGGGGGCTTATAAAAAAGAGGAAAGGTGACCTTTTACCCAGGCAAATAGTGATGTGGCAAAGGGGAAGCATTTCAAACTAAAAGATGAGAGATTTAGACTAGATATTAAGAAGAAATTCTTTATTGTGAGAGTGCTGAGGCACTGGAACAAGTTGTCCAGAGAAGTGGTGGGTGCTCCATTTCTGGAAGTGTTCAAGGCCAGGTGGGACTGGGCTTGGAACGTGCTCCAGTGGAAAGTGTCTCTGCCCATGTCAGGGTGTTGGAACAAGATAGTTTTTAGATCCCTTCCAACCTAAACCACTCTGTGATTCAATGAATTGCTGGTCTAGCAGAACTACCCTCTCTGCCCTGGATGCCTGAGGACAGGGATTGCTGGATGTGGATTTGGCCCTACCAGTGACCCACGCCTAAATTGCATGAGATGGGGTCAGGATTACCTGCAATGGGACTCCTGGCACAGCTCCCTCTGGCTTTGCTCAGAAGATGAATGTCAGAGGTCCCAAACACCCTGACTTTGCCTTTGGATATTTGAGTCCTCAAGTCAGGAAATTACAGGACAATTAGGTCATGAGGGCCGGACCTAGAGGCTGACCAAGATGCCACCCTTATTGTACCAGGACTTCCATGGATGTGGAGCTGTAAATTTAACAGATCTGTTAAACAGGTTGTAGAATTAACAACGCAGAGGGTTTTATGCAGAGCCCAGAGGCTGTGCACTGGGAAGGCAGTGTGGGTGGGAGGGGAGGAGATGAGGAACCAAACCATACACGTTGTTTAGCCAATTCTTTGCCAGCTGTGCTTGCTTTACATAACATGCTGGTAGCAGAGTTCATTAGTTATGCAAAGCTGCTTGATTATGAAAATAAAGTCTCATGTAAGCCAAACTAGCCAGTCATGAATTCCACAACAGCAACAATAACAGAAAAATAAGTTTCCAGAGAGATGCAAAACCAGCCGTCTGTTGGGAAAAATGGCCTGGCTGCTAGTCCAGAACTGCGCATCAACTCCTATCTCATCTCCCAGACAATGCACTGGCTCCTTGTCTCCTCCTTCTCTTGCCCACGGGATGTTTTGGCTCCAGCACTGAGCAAAGAGAAAGGCATATGTGACCTAAATCAGGTTTTACTTCTGCTTACATCCCTTCAGCTTGAGTAAACAGCAGAGGATGTGACTGAGAGCACATAGGGCGCCTCGTCAACGCCGCCTCCTCTGCTTCAGACCTTCTTCTCCCTTCGCCAGGGGTGAGTTTGACTCACTCTGTATTTAGAGAGATGCTTCTCCTTTCCCCACACCTCTCATTAGTCCTCCCTGATCAGCCGGTCCCCAGCCCACCTCTGCAGCTTTTCTTATTACACCGAGCGGCACTGTCGGACAGGACCTACCTCCCAAACCCCACTGGAGGGCTGGGAAAGGACGACGAAAACCCCGGAGACCGACAAAACAAACACAGAAAGGACTCATTTGATCAGCCTAAGTGCCAGCCCCACCCTGGGGTGTGGAATAAACACCGGCAGGTATTTATTCATCGCCACTCAGCATCCAAATATTTGTTTCTGTGTGTCACAGGGGCACACACTCACATCCATGGATGGTGGATGCCTTCATTCCCAGCAAACCTGGGCACACTCCTTTCTGCTGAGGCAGGGGAGGAAAGGAGCCTGCAAGATTTGTTATAAATATGCTGGGATTTCTAGCGATTTGACATCTAGAGATCCAAGGATATTTCTTTTTGGATTGCTGAACTTCTTCACTGCACATTTGTCTATCCATTTATAATCTTGCACTCACAAATGTTTACATACATAAACGTGTATGCATATGTATTTAGCATACATGTATATCTACCCACCTACATTCACCTACGTATGAATACACAGTGCTGGAAATGATAATCTAGATGCCTTGGCATTAATAATGCATAAATCTGGTGTTTGCAGAAGTGAATACGTGGCAGATGATGCCATTTCAATCTTGGCATACACACATATACATCTTTTCTCCATCTGTCTAGTTATGAACACATAGGTGTTCTTAACACCAGTACGTAGATTCATAGGAATGTTTATGGGATGAATTAAATTAACACACAGCACTGGTTATCCCAGCCAGAGTAAACTTCAGCAGAAAAAAATAATTAAAAATCACAGAATGGTTTGGATTGAAATTGGCCTTAATTTCATTTCAGCCCCCTTGCCTGGACAGGGACACCTTCCACTAGACCAAGTTTCTCAAAACCTCATCCAATCTGGCCTTTAACACTTCCAGGGATGTGGCAGCCATAGATTTTCTGGGCAACCTGTTCCAGTGCCTCACCATCCTCACAAGGAAGAATTTCGTCCTGCTATCTAACCTAAACCTATTTTCTTTCACTTGGAAGCCACCCCCCCTTGTCCTGTCACTACAGGCCCTTGTAAACTGTTCCTGCTCATAAAAACATAACATACATGTGTTGCCTTTACCAGAATCAATATGAATCCAATGTAGGCACCAATGTCCTGATCATCTTGATGTAACAACCATGAGAAGCATGAAATGTCCTTATACGACTACAGAGGAAATATTCCTGCTTGACCCTGTGACAGCTAAAAGGTTTCATCCATGGACTGACTTAATTAGGCTGCAGGTAAAATGTGGAGGTGTGGCACGTGGGAGAAAAGCTTCCTGTAAGTGTAAGAACACACAAGTGATAACTACACTCTCATCCAGCTTTATGGATGTTAGGGGAAATGTCTTTAGGGCCATAGTGGTGTAAATGTTGACCATGGTGATTAGATAAGGGTATTCAGTGAGGAGCTTAATTTCCTGCCTAAAATGGTTAGGATGACCTACGATGTGATGAGTAAGAATGGGCTGCTAGAGGTCAGGGAACTGGCCCCAGGGGAAGGTTTTTTGCAATGTCTTCAAGGATATGAAAGGGAGGGGGTTGCTAAGCTATTCTGAGTACTTTATGGAGCTGGGTTTGTATCCAGATATGATCCTTGTGGCCTTTCTCCATTGTCCAGGTGAAACTTAGGAATCTGAACTGATAACTCAAAGAAACATTAAAGGGCAACATGGAGATTCTTGTTCTGGCCCAAGTCTGGCTGCTTCTGTACTCACAGGTAATCAAGGACCTGTTTTAGTCTTAGTAGTGACAAACTACTTTTATAGTCTTTATGACACCAATTTGCTAGGAAGGTACAGGACGTTACTGGGATGTTCCAGCACCTGCAGTGCCCACATTGCAGTTTAACTTCAAGAGAAAGGTGGGTGGTGTCCAGCTCCCAGTGAAAGCGGGTAGTGTGATGCCCAGTTTAGACGTAGGTGGAAAAATATCCAATGTGCCACTGACTCAATTGATTGGATAGGAAGCCAGGGTCAGGCAGATCAGGAAACTGTGTTTTAAAGACGGACAGAAGGCACAATTCCTCTTAGTCACACCAGAAAGTGGTTCAGTATAACACATGCTGCATGTGAAGCCATCCTTCCACTGCTCATTGCTGTGGCAACTGTAAATGTGCATTTCTTCCACAGGTAGTTTTCTACCCACACATGGAACAGACACACATTTGCATTTTTCAGCTAAGAAACCTTTGTGGTTCCAGACTCAAGCCACCATAGGTTCTCTACTGCAGCCATACCACCACATGTACACCACCTATGTTGCAAGCCAAAGGAACACCTTCGTCTACTTTTTTTTTCATTAAAGCGTCAGAAAAATAGGCAGGCAAGAATGGGAGGTCAAGGTACTCTTTTTTTTTCAATCAGATGTGTAAAGTTCCACTTAAGATACAGCATGTTCTATCAGATAAGAGGAGCTATGTTGGCTCCAGCCCTGAAATTTCACGGCACAGGCTGCCACAGGTTCCCAGCGGTCTCATGGTAGTAGTGGCAGTGGCTTGGAGCCAACTTGCAGCACTTCTGTAATTGGATACACGCTTCAGAAGCTGTGAATGTAAATTGCATCTCCAGAGGTTATTGAGGCCAGAGAAAGGAAGGCCATCAGCTGCTTTGTGGTCATGCAGAGCCCTCCAAAGGGACTGGGAGTGAGGAAGGCGTTATACAGGGCTGCTGTCGAGAAACAGGATATTCTGTGGTCCATGGCCTGCTGTCATTTTCGTATTCTCAGTTAGACTCTGTAGCTGTAAATTAGACCCTCTAACCATCATCCACAGCCATGTGATCCCACTTCTCAGAGCTTAATATCTCAAACCCTGCTCTGCACTGAACTGAAACTAGCCCGAGGTCTCCCTCAGTTCTGTTCTAAGAGGGTAACGCAGTGGGGGAAGGCTTTTTGGGCAGCCCTCTAATGTGGGAGTGGGTTGACCGGGGCTCCTTGATGGGCTCCAAGGCCTTCAGCGCCATCTACTGCCATGCTAAATCTCGGCTCCCTTGAGTTCGCTCCAGGAATGGGTTAAGGGGCTACTTTCAGGATCATGGGATGGGAATAATTAGTAGCTACATCTTGTTTCTGTGGATTGAGTGCTAATTAAAAAGACATACCAGTTTCTGGGAACAAAAACCTGTTGCCATTTCCCTTACAAATTCACAGAAAGTGAAAGAAAAAGCAAATACTTCAGGACTGTTAATCCGGCAACAAGCAAGATCCAGGCAAAAGATAAAGCTGGGAACTACAGCGCTGTTCTTCTGATCTGTGTCTGCCTATAGGATGTTCTCCATTGTCAGCAGGACGTTATGAAGTAAAGATGGAGTAAGTCAGAGGGAAATAGAGATACATTGCCCAGAGAAGCTGTGGCTGCCCCATCCCTGGAAGTGTTTCAGGCCAGGTTGGATGGGGCTCGGAGCAACCTGGTCTAGTGGGAGGTGTCCCTGCCCATGGCAGGGGTTTGGAACAAGGTGACCTTTCAGGTCCCTTCCAACCCAAACCATCCAGTGATTCTATGATAGAGAGGTTATCACTATGGGTTCATTGACTGACCTGTGGTCGGATACGAAACATCTTTCACATTAAGCAGCAAAGAAATGTTACATGAACACATGATAGGATAGGCATGGCTGAAGGATTGGGTCTGTCTCTATGTCATATTCCAATCTCAACTAACCTGAAGCAAATCAACTGAAATCAATGAAGATAAATAGATACATTGAATTTCCAGCCCCTGTGTTAAATGCAGAACATTGTTCTGTGTGCTCTTTCCAGGTGAAAAACCCTAGAGGTTCAACACCTCTGATGTGTCTCATGATTCCATCCATGTGAGGAAAGCCTTCACACAAGCCGCAAAAACAATCTCTTCTTCCATTTAGGGCCTGGTGTCATTCTAAGGCATTCTGGGGGGATGTTAATTCCCTTCACTCTCAACTTGTTCAAAATACACGTTCCTCTCTTCCTGCCCCAGAACCTGGTGACTAATTTTATGAAATAGAGTCCCCAAATTAAGTCTGTTCAAGTCTCCTTCGTCGGTAGGTGAAGCCAAAGGTGATGCAAAAGTTTTGGCATCTCCCAGTTCTCATTAGTGCACTCCTGGGGCAAGAGGGAAGATGAACCACAAAGTGTGTTTCACATCGTCTACAAAGCCATCAGAGAGCAATAAAATGGAAACATAATGGAAATGAGCAGCACTGGGGTATCTTCTAGTATGAGCAAAGGTCTAGTCTGGGCTCTAGAAAAACACCAATCATTTTTAGTAGACCTTGCCCTTATTTAGGGAGTACAAAGTCTTTCAGATACATAAATTACTGATCCCACCTCAGCAATAATTTTTGCTCCTGTGTTTGCCAGTAGCCAAGGATCACAGAATCAAAGAATGGTTTGAGTTGGAAAGGACCTTAAAGATCATGCAGTTCTAATCCCCTGCTACGGGCAGAGACACCTTCCACCAGACTAAGTTGCTCATAGTCTCATGAATTTGTCTGCATTTAATTCTTCTGGTTAGTGAAACCATTATTAGGAACTGGTCTAATGAGAGGGGCTGTGAGATGGCTCCAAGTCACAATTTTGACAAAATGTGCACATTCAAGTTCAAATACCTCTCTTGTGATCCATGAGCATGTTGAGAAATCCTTCAAGTGGCCTGGACTTCATCTAACACCTTAGCTGAGAAATTTCAGTACTCATCTTAGCATGCTCCCGCAACAAACCCTTTGCTTTCCCCCCAGCTCTTATATCCCGTCAGATTCTGTGTCTTGGAAAGTAGAATGAAGCAGATTTGAGGAACTTGTAGCCTAAATGGAGGGTAGATTTTGGAGGAGAATCTGAAAATTGGAGATTGAGTTTACCAAAAACATTTTGCCCAATGACACCAAGAGTTGTCTAGGAGTGCTTGTGGACTAGGAGTTAAATATAATGTCAAGACATCCTACATATTTTCCTAGTTAGGATTTGATCAACCTGTTTCATCAGGACAGGAGTAGATATTAGAAACAACTGGGAGGTTCCTATTAATGGGGGTTCAGAACATAGATCGGCAAAATTTCAAGCTAAATGCTTCTGCTGAGCTCCAGCTGGTGTTGATTCGTCACCAGCCTTCTGCTGCAGATGGTTGGGTAAATTAGGAGTGCTGTGTATAGCAACCTGTAGGCTTTTTCCAAGGAAAACAAACAAAAAACCTTAGTGTGGTTTCTGCAGGAAATAAATTCCAGTTGAAACATTGGCTTTGTCCCTCTTCTGAAATGCAGTCCTGCTGACCATGCCTAAAAGGGCAAGAGTAATGCAGACTCCTCTAGACCACAGTAGGAAAACTATGGCTTTCACCGAATTCTTAACAGTCTCTCTTCTGGCTAACATGCTTGTGCTGCTGCTCCCAACATGCTTGTGCTGTTGCTCTCGGCATGCTGAATGTCTGGATGAAGGTACACTTGCACAAACACACCCAAATTCCTAGTGGGCATCGCCCAGGTTTCCAGCTGGGTAATGTGGCATGCAAAATGCAACCCTGGTCACATGCTGAATGCTCCAGGGATGAGATGTTGTCATCAGCCTTTCTGGGACACCTTGCAGGCATGTGATGACATTAACATGTTCTTACCCACCTTTGGTGTCCATCTCTCTTTGGCAGTTTGGCTGCTTGGTATGAGGAGAGCTGGGTTTCAGCTCACAGTGACCTCTCTGATCCCAGACATAACTATGACTGAAAAGGACAGACCTGGGCTTGAGTGATTTGACTTTCCAGTGGTTCGATTCACCTAGTTGCAAATTACTGATAAGATGTTCTTGGAGATCTCTGCAAATTGCATCATGTCTTGCTTATATAGGAATTAATTATTCTAATTATTAGATCATTTTTACAACCACAAAGCACAAAGGAATCTACCTGAGGTGATGGGACAAGGGGATTTTTACAATGCTCAATCAGCATGATTAGGAGAGGAGACATCTGAGCTCTCTTTCTGAATCTGACAGAATCCTCCAAGACCTTGGCCACGACATTTAAACATTTCAGTGCATCATATCAGCCCTATATAAAACAGAGGAAATACTGAACACTCTGCAGGAGGAATGAATTCCTCACTGTCTGCGATATGAGCAGAGAAGCATTGAGTGCCAGGGAATGCAAAGATCCTTATCATTTACCAATTATGTGGCTTCAGTTTGTGATCTCAGCAGTTATGCTGTGTTCTGGAGGGGCCTGTGATTGCAAGTTTGTTTCTGGCTTATGACAACAAATAGAAAATGCTACAAAATCAGGGATTAAAAAAAAGGCCAGTCTGGACAGGGCTTGGAGCAACTAGATTTAGTGGAAGGTGTCCCTATCCATGGCAGGGTGTTGGACTAGATGACCTCTCACAGAATCACAGAATATTCTGAGTTGAAAGGGACCCATCAGGATCATCAAGTCCAACTCTTAAATGGCACCACTGCCTCCCCGGCAGGGAATGGAACCCCGGACTCCTGAGTGAGAGGCGGAGACACTCACCATTGTACTAAAGTGGATTTCAATGGTCCCTTCCAACCCAAACATGTGACTCTATCATAAACACACAATAACAGCAATTTTTAAAGCTCTGTATATTAGTATGTTCTAATTTTTAGGACGACTGACTCTTCATGTGTAGCCTCAACAATCAAATTCTACTGGCGTGGTCTCCTGGTCTGAGCTCAGAGTGCCTGTCATGTTGACTCTACCCATGGATGGTTTCCACAGGCAATTTCTCCACTGAGATCTT
The DNA here is from genome assembly GCA_013390025.1 of Pitta sordida. Taxonomy (NCBI): domain Eukaryota; kingdom Metazoa; phylum Chordata; class Aves; order Passeriformes; family Pittidae; genus Pitta; species Pitta sordida. The sequence continues at coordinate 2,424 of WEKX01020624.1, read as the reverse complement.
TTTACTCTTTTACTCTAACACAGCTTGAATGAGTCATATGACAGCTTTGACCAATTTCCCAGAGATGTGGCTATTTTCAGACCAATGGAGATAAACATTTTCAAGCTAAGAGCTAAAATCAGCCAGAATTACTCTTATGGAAGAAAGGGACATGTTTAATCTTCTCTTACCCACCAGAGGTTGATCTCTTGCATCTACCTTTCATCTTTTGCTGTCAGTAGTGCTTTGGCAATTTTTTTCTCTTTTTTACTTTTAATTTTCATTTTCCAGGGTCTTGTCTGTTCAGAGTTATCTGCAGAAGAACTGTAAGCCTAACAAAAGATTCTGAAGGACACACTTTGCCATGTGGTTTTCACCTATCTTCAATAAAGACATGAGGGAAAATTGCCTTTTCAATCCCACTTCGCATACTGATTATATGAAACCGTGGTCATTTGAGAGGGATCACATAAAATAATGGGGAATAAAGATCATCCAAGGCAGACAACATGTTTAGAGCCTGCTAATGTGGCTATGCTTGAAACAATAGGGAACAAAACAGTTCAAGAAGAGGTGCGATGTTTGACTTGGCCAGAGCCTCCCAGGAGTTGTAAGGCACTTGAAGATCCTTGGATGGAAGACAAGGTTGTAAGGGCAAGTATATCGTTATTAGCAGTTTAAACTCTGCCTTCCAGGAACATGAAGCAGCAAAATCCCAAGGTCAGGGCAAAAGTGAGCTGCAGGCCTCATGCAGCAATGGAATTTGATCCTTGCTGCAGGGTGAGCTGCTAATTGGACTTTGTACCACCTCAGACAACACTTCCAGTTACAAGGTGCTTGCAAGAGTTGAAAATGGAGTTTTAAAGCAAGCATCAGCCTGGGACAAAAATCTGAGTTCTCAGGCGCAAGGCATAATTACACTGTTCTTAGCAAATTAATCTCTTGATGTGGGAGCTGACCTGGATTTACACTTGAAATTTTTTTCTTACCTTTCAGGCATCAATAGAAAAATGAAGTATTTTGTGTATGGAGTTTTTTGTTTGTTCGTTGTTTTTATATTCTTTTATATTCTTTTCCTTCCACATCAGAAATTTGAAGAAATAAAACCAGTCGTAAAACTGTATTTGGCAAGTGAGGAGCTACATATACTCACTCCTGACTCATGGTCACGGAGCAAGGAAGGGCTTGATCTGAGCTGCATGTGGGAGCTCATTACTTGGACCTGAGGGANCTGTGATTCTGTGATTCTGTGACCTGAGGGGTATTGGAGCACTGATTTAGGGATGTCCTTAGCCACGAGGTGCTCCAATCCCATGCTACAGTTGCCTCTGGATGCAAAATTAACTAACAAAAGAGAAAACTACCTGCCCCACAGGGTCCTTCCCAGCAGGGGCAGACATCCTGCAAATTCACCAATGCATCATTTCACCGTGTTTTCACCTGAGAAGTGAGTACCAGGGCACTCAGGCATTGGTCACTGCCCCAAACCAGTTCTGCACACTGGACACTGTGGAAAGTATTGGGAACACTGGTGTGAGCAGTTCCTGTATAATGCTGTGTATTGTGGTACAATCATCAGTGTGACATCCCTGGGAAGAAACAGAAAGGGAAAAGGGAAAGGCAGCCCTTGCTTACAGTTGGCCTTTCTTGAGCTGTGGATCACAGGACCTGTCAGACTCATTGACCAGAAATGTTTTCCCTTCAGTAAGAATGGTGATGTCAAATGGCTGTTTGCCTCTGGCCCTTCCCCTCAAAGATTGCATAATACTCTAGAGATGCAAGTCAAGTTGTTTGGTCCCAGGTACCTCTGTGGTGGATGCACTGACAACCTGAGCTGAAAAGTGACAGGTTACAAAGTTCAAAGCTCTTTTCTCCTCTGTGTTGTTACCTGTCTGGAGTTGATCCAGCTTCTCCTGCTCTGTGAAATCTCCTGGGACCAAAGTTCAAGATGGCAGGAAGAACCAGCTCCTCCCCTGGAGATAAGCAACACATGGAAAGGTGATACCCCTACCTGGACCTTGTGTACCTTGTGCCTGCTACTAGAAGTCTTATGAGTACCCCTGGGGTAAATCTCAGATACGACTGTGCACCAAGAGCAGGATGCTCCTCTCATGGACCTGCTGTTCCCCTTAGCCCAGCATCCCCCTTTCCCTGAGACCTCCACAGGAGCCCCACTAGATGGGCACCTTGCAGGATGAAGCCCACATTCCTTCTGAGGAAAAGCAAACCTGTCCCCTAGAGCAATTCATTTCCAGTGGGAGACCTCTTCAAGGATCAGCCATGCTGGGTCACTAGGGCTTAAAGCCCTGCAAAGCAGAGAGAAGAATGGGGAACGTGAGAGACATAGATCCAAAATGGGTTCTGCAGCCTCATGTTCTTAAGTTATTGCTATGTGGCTGCATTATTCTGTCCGGGGGCTAAAGGTTATTTTGCATGAGAAAATGA
>WEKX01020620.1:159688-243717 GCA_013390025.1 Pitta sordida | reverse complement strand
CAGACTCTGACTCACCTCCCCTTTTATTCATTTATGTAATTACACTATAATCATCTTCTGTTGAGTGTCTGTTGGATAAACTAAATTAATTGAGCTATGTATGAACATCACTGAAATGCTCTTCCAGTACATAGCAGCAAAATATGTAGTTTTCGTATGATCCTCAGCACTTCAACATCCTTTAAAAAATGTGTACATTTCAAGTAGAATTCAAATAATCTGAATTTTGTTGTGTAAAACACATATGTCTAGTCCAATATAGTTTTGGCTATAGTTCTGGCTCTCTATGCAGTCAACAAAGAGAGAAAGACAGTGCCAGGATGCAATTTATACAACCTCTCTCCAGGCATCTAGGAAGTCTGGATCCCTGTGAAGGTGTCTAATTGAATGCATGGGATGTCTGAACACTTAGCTTAGATTATATTCCTGTCTTTCTTTTGTGAGTGCTAGTTGAGATGTGTAGCACCACAGAGCTGTACAAATTCACATATCAATCCGAGAGGAAGATAACACCTCCCACTCACTCCTTATTTCTATTACTAATACACCCATCAACAGAAGTAGCTTTTTCCACTTGGAATTTATATTCAATTTCTCCTTTGCTACGAGCACAAAATCCATTTCTAGAGTCACATTTACAGCATACATTCACACATTCTGTAAATAGACCTATGTACTCCCAACTTCTGGATGTGGGGTTTGGTGTCATTTTTATTATTCTGTTGTTGCAAAAATTCATGCTGTGGAAAGATCAGTTTGTCAGACAGCCCTGTCAAGACTCCCTTACTGCTGTGTCCTTCTTATTGTCCTACATGTTTAGCAACTCTCAGTCTCAGATCAGCAATCATGATGACCACGGTAGGATAGCTTTTCTTAACCCAAAGTTTTGTACAGCAAGATTGCAGTTGTTGTAGTCTTGCCCAGACAAAACAGCTACTGACATAGCTCTAGCTTCTTTCACACAATCCCAGCAGGTTAAGCAGAAAATACCAGAAGCTGCTGCTGTTAAAAATATGGTCTGTATATAAATAAACTGGCTTGCTTGAGGGAATGAACGATCAATGCCCTGATCCCCGCACCCTCCAGGCTTAAACACAGTTCGCCTTTTTTGCCAGTTCCCCCATTGGCCACCATCTTGGGGCGGGCAAATCAGCAAATTTGCCTGATATTTAATGTGAAAATGGGCTATGAGCTCCCTGTGTTCCACCTGCAGGGACACACAGCCGCGTGGTGGCTCCTTAGCCCGCCACGCAGTGGTAATGGAAACCCAGGACTCCCTGCAGTGGCATCACAGCTGCATGGACTCCCCTCCTGATTCCTGGGGACTCCCCACATGGCAATGGGGCAGAGAAGGCTCCCTTCACTCCCCTGCTCAGTCACATGGTGTTGAGAGGTGCTGGGAACACCTGCCTGGCACTCTGGGGCTTGGGGGGGTCGGGCCATGGGTGTGGCTTAACTGCATATTCATGAGCTGCTTATCTTCAGGGATCTTGGTCTTTGCGGGAGGCAGGGAGACCCAATGCCCTGCAAAAGTCAGGGATTCACTGTAGCTCCTTTTTACATGTTACAGAATCACTTTTAAGAAAACAGCTTGTCCTTTGAAATCAAACTTGCCACTGGGGGAGTGTTTTTCTGTTGATTGGAAACCTACTGCTGGAGAATTGAACTGGAACTGACTGTAACCCAAAAGAATTCAGTTCTTGTGCCTTTTTTAATGTGGTCAGAAATACTATTGTTTATGAAAGCTGCCAAATTTGGATATTCTTGAAATATCCGATCTCATTTCAGGGCCTAGTACCACAAACCTTAGCCATCGGCTCCCACTCCCATGGCAGAGATGTCTGAAAGAATATGAGCAGTTCCCACCCATTCTTGCACAATTCTACATTTTATTACACATCACATGAATCTGGTTTAGGATAATCTAGCTGATTTTACTTTAAAGAGTATTTGGCTGGGAAAGAGCAGTCTCTTTGCAGAAATTATATTACTTCTCACAAATTCTAAGTGGCTTCATGTGCCCTGGGAAAAGTATAATGGTCAAAGGAGGCAATCACAGCTTTTGTTGTGGTATGTAGAAGTGTTATCGATGGGCTTGGCCTTGCCCAGCAGTGGTTCCATCTTGAAGCTGTCTGTCATTGGCTCTGTCGGACAGGAGGGAACTTTTCTAGCAGCTACCTTCTCACAAAAGCCACTCCTCCTACCAAAACCTTACCATGCAAATGCAATATACCCAGAGTGCCTACTTGGAATATGCTATCTGACATGAGCCCAAGCTGTTCCATGAAGCATGCTAATAACTAAACAACAGAGACAGTGCCTCAGAGGGTGTTCAATTCCCTTGTGTCTGGCAGTGTAAGTGTAGCCTGAAGGACCTGAGAAGCAAAGTTTTTCCCTGCTGAGCAAAGCTGGATGAAAGAACAAGTATATAACCTGTAGCATGGTTTGACACCTGCTACCTGACCAAATTTGGATTCTAATTTTATTTCCATTCGAATTTGCTCTCACTTACAGAGGACACATTTTCCATTAAGCCATTTATTAATCTTAGTGATTTTAAAGTTCTTAGTTGTTAGTAAGTACTGTCTTAGCCTGTTCACAAGTAACAGAGACATACAGTGCAAGTGATATATTGAACCTTTATATCTAGAGTTTCAGGTTATAAAAGTGGAGCCGTGGGGATGCTGAATAATTTTATCAGACAGTATTCTATCCTTCTTGTTCTGTACTTTAGCTGTGGAACTCAGGAGTTATATTTAATATTGATGAGGTGGTACTAAAAAGGCTGGTTTAGTGGCTTCAGAACCCATTTCTTAAAAATTAAATGATGCTCCTGTTTTAAAGAAACAATATCAAAATAGCAGTGTGGGCTGGTTTGGGTAGAGTTGATTTTTTTCGAAGTAGCAGGTATGGGGCTGTGTTTTGCATTCTTGCTGGAAACAGTATTGATAACAAAAGGGCGTCTTAGTTATTGCTGAGGAGCCAAGTCCCTTTCTGCTCCTCACCCCAGCAGTGAGGAGACTGGGGGTGCACAAGGAGCTGGGAGGCGATGCAGTCAGGATAGCTGACCTCATTCCACCAAAGGGACATTACAAACTATATGGCATCATACTCAGTATACAAGGCTGTCAGAAGAAGAAAGGGGGAAATGTTCAAAGCAATGGCATTTGTCTTTCTAAGTCACTATTATATATGATGGAGCCCTGCTTTCCTGAAGATAGCTGAATACACACCTGCTAGTGGGAACTGGAATTCCTTGGTTTGCTTTACCTGCATGTGTGGATTTTGCTTTACCTGTTAAAATTGTCTTTATGTCAACCCACAAGTTTTATCACTTCTACCCTTTTGATTCTCTCCGCCATCCCACCGGAGGGAAAGCAAGCAAGCAGATGTGGGGTTTAGTTGCCAGCTGGAGTTAAATCAAAACAGTGAAAAAGAAAATATCCCTAGGGAAGTATCTGCTTGAAATTCCAGATGGAATTGAGAAAGGCAAAATGCAGCTCACCCATTCTCAGACAAAGGGCCCTGATATGGTGGCATATTCTCATCTTGGCAGGTATTTCCAGAACTTCACTTTGTTCCCCTACACACTTTGTTTCCCCTAGAAAGCCCAGGTATGGAGCAGAGTAACTACTGTACCAACACAGAATAGAAAGACAAGACTCACACAAGAGGTTGAACCTGAGATCTAAACTTCATACATCTATTTATTTAGGCAGAATGTCAGAAGGGAAGCCACAGGTGCCCACTTTTCTTGGCAAACACTTCCTTAGGAACCCAAAGCTGGCTGAGGCATACCTCTGACCTGTGTTACGCACTGTTACAAACAGTTTGATAGATACCGACCACTCAGACACTCCAGCTCTTCTTTCTAGAGCTCCACATCAAGATTGGGGTTTTTTTCTGCTGTTCAGCAGCTATTATATACTCTTTCCCAACCTCACCCCACCTCCACCTCAAATTTTTCCTTACTCAGTTAGTTACTTTAATTATTAAAAGCTAAGGATGGTATTTTTCATGTTAAATCCATGCATCCACTTGTCAGGTGTATCAACAACAAAAGAAGGCTATGCACGTACAATAATTAGTTTATGCAGGTGAGTCATGCCCTTGATTTTCTTCTAAATTCGGATTTTTGCTTCAAATATTTTGCTCAGGTTCCTTTGTACTTTTTGTCTGCTGCCTTCTGTAAGAATTAAAAATCTCAATTTTCCTGTGATATAAGCTGTAAACAGATGGGTTAGAATAAAGGAAAGCATTGGGAGACACCAAATGAGCCAGCTTTCTGTCACTCTATTTAGGCTGATTACAAGTCGCACACTGTGCTATGCCCCCTTGGAATATTTCACAAAAGATTTAAAATCTGTTGAAAAGGTAAATTAAATTCATCCTGAGGAAAAAAAACCAAACCAAAACACAATCCCCCCACATTTTTCTGACAGTCTTTGTTCCACTCAGATAAAGTACTGCTTTGGTATCTTTTACAGTCTGCAAGCACAGTGAAGCATGCTGACATTCCAAATGGCTTTAATACAGAATCACTATACTTGGGAGACATTCTAGACTGCACAAGGCTTTGCCATGTTGGAGTTGCCCTCCCCTCCAAATGGCTGTTGCTGTTTTTTGAGTTAAAAAAAAATTTCTTTTTCAGCCTTTGCACAAAGCACGTAAATTATTCTCTGGAAAGTCTCCTTAAAACATTAGGAACTTAGGAATCTTTCACTTTACAGAGTTTAAGACTGAGAAATAACAGGAATGCTACAAACTGTGTTAATATTATTTTAATCACTGGTTTCTTTTAATCTTCCACACATCAGGGGTAGAATAGCTTCTCTTGAAGAACAAAGCATTCAGATACATATTTTGTATTTTTCCCTGCTGTGTTAATGAAGCGGGGCAGGTTTTAGGGAAATGGAATTAGTCTCCTCTTTAAATATTCATTAATTTAAACAGGAGGACTGGAAAATTGGTCACTAGCTATTTAGTAAATAGCACTCACAAATTGGTTATGTCCTTATAATTGCTATGGTATTTTTAATAACATTGATTTCTTTGTGCAGTGAAATAACATATTGATATAAGCACATTCAAGACCATTAGTATGGTTATTGTTCAGCTGTTTTCTGTAGGGCTCCTACTTAAAAAAATGATACCTTGATATGACCTTGTACATACTTTGTGAAGGCATTAATTAATGTTTCTCTAACAAGTCAGTAGCAAACCTTAGGGAGCCCAAAGCCATAAACACTGTAAAGCTCAAAACAAAAACGATGTAAGCATTTTGTGAAAATGCACACTAAATCTGATTTTAATGAAACGACAAGTATGTATTTGCAGAGAAAGTCTGAGGCCTCCTCTATGCATTTGGCTTACTGAGGAAGCACTGACCATCTGTCCAACACACAAGCAATGCATCTGACCCCTCATCATTCAAGTGTGACCACCAAAGAGCTGAGCTGTTTATGTGTAAGGGAATGTATTAGGGTACGTATTAGGAATCTGGGGGGGGGGGAATGGGAGAGGTGCTTGTTCTGTAGTAGCAGTTGGAGATCTAGAAATCCAGAAATGGTGCAGGTCTAGTCTTTTTTTCCCACTTGTACTAAATTTTCTGGCTAGAAAACGCAAATCCTGTGGAGAATTTTGATAACAGCACTTTTATGTCCTGTAAGTAAAGCTGAGGAGCATTTGAGCAGCCCCTAGGGAAGGGGGGGCCAGCACAGCCTGGAGCAGAGGGACAGAGCAGGACAGGTGTGGCTCAGAGCAGAGGGGCAGAGTGGGGTCGGTGCGGCTCACCACGGGCAGAGCAATGCGCCCGTGGTCTGTGCAGCATGGCGTGGGGGTTGATTTGAATAGTCATGACTGCTTAATTGAATATTCATGCGTGCCAGGTCGTGCATGCACAGTTGCGAGAAGGGGCCTCCCTCATCGTTGAAAAATTATGCCGCTAAGATGTGAAGCCGCAATATGGGGGGCGTGAAGTGCAAGAGGGATGACTGTATTACATATAAATGTGATCCTTCTTCAGCCACCATTTGGAACAACTTTTCTGTTTCCAAAAGCCAAAAATACCAACTTTTCCTCACATCTTCTCAATAATGAAGTTATTAGTGACCTGTGGTAGTAAAACATGGATTGCAGGGGTTTTTTTTCTTTTGATTCTGTATGTGTTATTTTACTGAAGTCTGTGCTATAGTAAACGGTTTGCTCAGGGCAGAAAAAACCCACAAATTTTAGAGAAAACATAGCCAAAGAGCAGGGTACATTGCACACTGGTTGAGGTTTAGGTTCTTGACTCACTCTTCTATCTTTTTCAGCAAGGGATGGAAATTCTGCCTCAACTCCAGAGAGGGAGGCTGTTGATCAGTGACCCAAATCCTAGAACACAGGGACATGCGTGCGCTTAACATCAGCTGTGAAACCTGTGTACAGGTTTCAAACCTCTCTGCCAAACATCAGCAAAAGCAAAACGCCTCTGGTTCAAGTCTTACTGGGTTTTTTCAAAGTTAAAAAACAAATAATGATTTTTAAATAATATACAAAGAAACACATTTTAATAAGAGGAACTGAGAATATGGTGATGTATGGGGTGCCAGTGTCCCAGCACTGGCAGCAGTGGTGGCTGTAGAGGGGCTCTGTGAGGCCAGACAGAGATGGTTCCAGGCGGCTCCAACCCATCCACTGCAGGACATGGCTGAGCTCACGGCTGTGGAGGTGGTGGGCACTCCAAGGGCAGCGTCTTTAAGAAAGGACAAAAACTCCAGAAAGCAGAGCGCAGTGAGGGAACAAGAGTGAGAAACAGTCTGGTAGACACCAAGGTGAGAGAAGTAAGGACAGAAGGCACACCAGGCACTGGAGCAGAGATTTCGTCTCAGCCCATGGAGCGGACCCACTGGAGCAGGTTCTCCTGAAGGACTGCAACCTGTGGACAATCCCCACTGAAGCAGGGGAGCAGTGTGAGGAGGAAGGAGCAGCAGAAAGGAGCTGTTATGGATTGACCAAAGCACCATTCTCTATCCCCTGTAACACTCAAGGTGTGGGAAACAGCTGTTGGGAATGGAGGAGTGAAGTTGAAGCTGGGAAGAAGACAGGGATTTGGGGTGTTTCAAGTTTTATCTTTGTTTCTCAGCTTCCAAATCTATTTTTTGTTGGCAATAAATCAAATTAATCTTCTGCACATTCAGTATGTTTTGCTTGGGATGGTAGCTGGTGAGCAATCTCCCTGTCCTTATCTTGACTCATGAGCTTTGTTACCTTATTTTCCCTGTCTGTCCTGTTGAGGAGGGGGAGTGAGAGAGTAGCTATCTATCAGCTGGCCAAGGCCAGTCCCCCACCCTGAAGGGAATGTGGAGAAAACACTGGATCTTCACTCATCTATATAATTAACCCAGGGGAAAAAAACCCCACAACCCAAACCAACCCAACTCCTGTTTACCTAACTCTACTATACTAATCCTTTGTCTCATTTTCCCTACATGCTTATGTTCATGGAGACCTATGAAAATTAATTTCCTCTCTGTGCTTATTGTTTTGCTGAATAAGACACATAGCCTGGTAATGCTTTGAGCCCCCACCATCTGCCTCACCTGGGGAGTACTATGGAGAAGCAATGTGGAACCTGAAGGCAGAAGAAAGCTTCCCAGTATCTGTGGAAACAGGTAAATCAAGGGGACAACTCATTGCCCGAAGCAAAAGGCAATTATCCAGGTCTAGAACTCAGGGAAGTGTAGCAGGTTATGGCATTTTCTTCAGAGGGTGAAAACACTTAATAAAAACTGATTTGTTGCTGCCAGAAGATTTCTTGCCATGTGATAGGTTGTCCACATGGTTCTCGATAACAGGCCAGTGTTTCAGGAGTCTGTGAAGATTTAGAATGCTGCATTTTTGGCATATCTAGCACAAGCATAGACTAGGTAATTTTTTCCTCTTTGGAACTGTCTATATATAGTTTGAAGTATTTGCAGACTCTTACAATGTTTTTTCATTCGTCTTCTTTCAGTTAACAGTCTGAGTCTGCTTAATATTTTTTCTTAGTCATACTTTTTAGCCATCTCAGCATTCTTCTTTCTTCACATTATCCTCAAAGCTGAGTACAAAACCTTGGATCGAGAACTCCAGGTTACACCTTCAGCATCATGCAGCATTACAGACAACCTTCTTCCACTTTGTGCCCTCCAGATAGCAGCTTCACATCTTAGCAGCATGATTTTTCAGCGATTAAGGAGACCCATTTCGGGACTGTGCATGCATGACCTGATATGCATGAATATTCAAAGTAGGCAGTTATGAATATGCAAATCCCCCACCCCACCCCCTGTGGCTGCTCAGGGTGGGTGCCCACGCTGAGCCGACTTGGGGCAGGTGCTCGCACCGTGGCGGCATGGTGGTGAGCCGAGATGGCCACAGCGGAGCTGAGCTGGGTATGCGCCGCTCCTGCAGTGGGAAGGCTTGAGCGCTGCCCACCCCGCTCCCCTTGGCTCGGCTCCAAGCGAGAAGGCTTCGTGCACTTATGAAAGATTTACACACTGTAAGAGTTGGTCAGAAGAGGAATCTCAACGTTGTCATCAGAGACTTGGATAATACAGGTACCCCACAAAACTGAAGTTAAGGTCTTGACTAGAGTTCGGCCTGCCAGTGATGCTCCCTGGACTGAGACTGGAATGTCTATTGCTATGGGAACCAGGGTACTGATACCCCAGAGCAATGACAGTGTGGTACAAGATATGCCTACTTTCCTCCATTACCTGAGGGATGGAACGAGATATGCTGTGGCCTTCACCCCGGCATCGAGGGACAGAACAAGATATGCTGTGAATCATACAGCCCTGTCACTGCAACATGAAAACTCACTTCCTGGCACAAGGCCACTTGAGACTGACCTTGCCTTGGGCACTCTTCCTTGGACATACGTGGCAGAGGAACACAGACTGGGACAGAAGAAAGGGCGAGGGATAACATCTAGTATAAAAGATGGCCTCTTAGCAACTGGACTTTGGAAGCTTTCCCCACTGAAGAATCAACAAAGGTCTATAGGGATGCCTTGAGGGCTCGATCACCAGGTGGTAGCTATAAACACTTTCTCCCTTTCTCTTTACCTTTCCTATCTCACTTTCACCTATTGCATTCCTGCTTTACGGGCACATANAGTGAGAAGGCTTCGTGCACTTATGAAAGATTTACACACTGTAAGAGTTGGTCAGAAGAGGAATCTCAACGTTGTCATCAGAGACTTGGATAATACAGGTACCCCACAAAACTGAAGTTAAGGTCTTGACTAGAGTTCGGCCTGCCAGTGATGCTCCCTGGACTGAGACTGGAATGTCTATTGCTATGGGAACCAGGGTACTGATACCCCAGAGCAATGACAGTGTGGTACAAGATATGCCTACTTTCCTCCATTACCTGAGGGATGGAACGAGATATGCTGTGGCCTTCACCCCGGCATCGAGGGACAGAACAAGATATGCTGTGAATCATACAGCCCTGTCACTGCAACATGAAAACTCACTTCCTGGCACAAGGCCACTTGAGACTGACCTTGCCTTGGGCACTCTTCCTTGGACATACGTGGCAGAGGAACACAGACTGGGACAGAAGAAAGGGCGAGGGATAACATCTAGTATAAAAGATGGCCTCTTAGCAACTGGACTTTGGAAGCTTTCCCCACTGAAGAATCAACAAAGGTCTATAGGGATGCCTTGAGGGCTCGATCACCAGGTGGTAGCTATAAACACTTTCTCCCTTTCTCTTTACCTTTCCTATCTCACTTTCACCTATTGCATTCCTGCTTTACGGGCACATAATAAAACTTCACTGTTTGACCAAAGCTAACCCCCTTTTCAGAATTTTCTCTTGAACTTTGAGATTCAGCAAACGAACCATCACACATCCAGCCTAGCTGGGTGGACCGTGACACACACTCTCAGGCTAGACATGGTGTCCAAGACTTTCTCAGGGTAGATGTCTTCCCCGAGTATGGAGAGACCAGGTTTACCCACCTAGAGAGACACCGGGACAGCGGTGCACATGGCTCCCTGCACCCGTGTCCCCAGCTGAGCAGAAAAAGGGTTTTTGCTGTCATGAGGTGGCCGCGAGCACCGGGAAGCTCTGACACAAACACCGACATATAGCAGGGCAGTGTCGAAACAGCGCCGGAGCACCAGGGGGTGGTGTGAAGGTGCAGGGCATATTAACAAGCTGCCATTCTACGTGGACTGAGGGCTTCACAGGAGATGGACAAAACCCGCAGTATCGTGGTACAGGAGACCCGACTGTATTAATGTTCAGTTACCACAGCTCTACAAAACTGTTTATACTACCTATCACTAAATTATCCATTCTCAGAGGAAGATCTGCTTACTTTTGTTTGTCCTCATATCACAGAAACATGGAATAATTCCATTTGGAAGGGACTTTGACGTTGTTCCCACTCTGCAAAAAGCTTGTCAATCTCTTGCTCACTCTTCCTGACAATGTACAGCTGCTCACCTTCTCTGCAATTTTTTGCCTGCCAACAGCTCCTACTGTATATGTTCAGCCACAAGGACACCATCATTGTACCCTACCCAAACCCTGGGGCAGCAGCCAGGCACTGCCTGGTGCCTGAGACTTGGATAGTGGTATCCTTCCACAGAACTCTGCCTGGATTGAGGTCTCTAATATGCTGAGGCCCAGGTCTCTTCCCAGATAGGAGACCAAGTCTCATGGTGCCTCACCACTGTCTTGGGTTTAGGTATATAAAACCTTTCTTGTTTTAGCGTTATAAACACAACATTCTTACATTTTGGCTCTTCCAGTTGTCTGAGGAAGGCCTTCTCTACTTCTTCCTGATCAGGCGGTCTGTAGCAGATACCCATCACAATGTCATCCATGATGATCTACACTCTAACCCTGACTCATAAGCTCTCAGCCAGCTCATCACCCTTCCCAAGGTAGAGACAGCTGCATCCCCATTCCTCTCTCACATAAAGGCAACTCTCACTTGTGCCAATTTCCCAGAAAACATTATGAGGTCTTGTCCCATCATGCTGTCATGTAGACTGACCCCTGTTTGTGTGCATACCACTAGAACACTCCTTTCTGCCTTGTGTTCATTATACGGTCTCTTGTCCCTACCACCCCATACCCTTTTCTTGCCAATCAATTCCTCACTTGATTGTAGGTCATCATGATCTCTTTCCTCCACAACTTCTAGTGTAAAACTTCTCTTCACCAAGTCTGCCAGTGCATGGGCAAAGACACTTTCTCCCCTGCTTGGTCACAGAGGTCCAATTGCTTCCAAGAAGTTCTTGGTCATCAGAAAGCCTTCCAAGGTCTTCAAGACAAATCTTTGTTATTGACACTAGCTGTACAATCCCTTGTTGAGCTGTAGGATTCATCCACCACTCTGCCTCAAGATCTTCCTCTCACTGATGGGACTTACGAGATATTGCTTTGGCCCCTGTGCTCTTGGCTACCAGCTTTGGATCCATGTAGTCATACTTGATATGCTCCAGGTGCCCCCATGGAAGAGCAGCAGTGGGTAACAGTCCCAGAGCTCACAGGATTTGCCAGCCTCTGTGCAACCCCACAGATTAAACCTCCCCAGAAAACCTTCCTCTGATTAACTTGCAGCTTTAACTCCAAAGAGCTCCCAGGAGTCTCCCTAAGAACTTGAAGTTTCCACATCTCAAATCTGAGCCCAGCACTGGCTGTTGGCTCCCTCTGTTAGCTGTGCTGTTGGGTATCTCTTGCTTTGGCTCCCTGACAGTGCCGAGCATAATGATGAAGGCAGGACATTAGGACCTCTAAGGTTTCTGAGGCATTAAGAACCCAGCAGATGGGACAGACTGTGCTATAAGAGTCTGTGTCCTCACAATGTGGCTCATGCTTGGCTCCCCAGCTGGGCTGGTCCCATCTCTGCCACACACCAGGGGAAAAGCTAGGCTCCATATGAAAGGACAAGGATTGGGAAGGTTTTGCTAGCCTCCTCTTTCAATTTTCATTACTTTTTTAAATAAAAATTGTTGGGTTTTTTCCCATTAACATTTTGTTTTGAATGGTTGGTTTTGCTGGTCCTTGGTTAAAGGAAAAGGATACTCTGATGGGCAGGGGAAGTGCTCCAACAATAAGCTCAAGTATCATTGTGCCCAACCTGGCTTTTCATCTTGTACAAATTTGGGTGAGAAGCTGCTGCCTTCGAGGTCTGACTGAATTCAGACAGAAAAAACAACCAACTGTGAAGATTGTGGCCTTTTTCCATGACAGAATTGAAAGGAGTGCTAAAGAAAAAATGCACAACATAGTTCAAAGTTTTGAAAAGAACAATACAAAATGGAAAAATGTAGGGCAGAAAGTTCTGAACTCACTGTACTTAAATACAGGCTCAATTTGGGATGTGTCACTATGCCACTGATCTCAGAAGGTCTGTTTAGTGAAATGAAACACAGGCAGCCAAGTGCTTGGCTTAGCCTCTGTATTTCTCAAAACACGAGGAAGGAACTCAAGCAAACAAAAATTCAATCAGTGGCTTTCTTAGAGAACAGACAAAGGTTTTTGAAAGTTGATGATTTTGAAATCCTGGATGCAGAAGGCCCTGAGCTGGTCGGTTTTTGTGAGTGAGTTATGATAGTATTGCCTGATTTAAACATAAGCAGTTGAAGCGATGACCTTGTTTTTACATGGAAGAAATATTCTTAGATGTGACTAATTGGAGACTGAGGCAGGGGAGAGCTTAGAAGCACAGTAATTGTTCTTGTCTGATCAGAAAGATCAAAAGAGAATCCCTTAGAGAGATAAATTGAAAGATGAGATTCCTGTGGCATGTTGATCGTAAGATTGATTTTTTTTCTGGACATGCCTAGACAAAGAGAAAAGTGCTGAACATGTTTAAATACTATTTTATTGCCAAGG
The DNA here is from genome assembly GCA_013390025.1 of Pitta sordida. NCBI lineage: Eukaryota > Metazoa > Chordata > Aves > Passeriformes > Pittidae > Pitta > Pitta sordida. The sequence goes on along the minus strand of WEKX01020620.1, from coordinate 230,829 downwards.
AGCTGAAGGATTTGTTCTCTTTACTATGTCTTGTTCTATATGATGGTCACATTTCCATTTCCATTTGTATGCTCAACACTAACACTTAAAAAAAAAAAATACAACTTCTATTCTTTCAGGAGCAGAAATACTTCCTCTGAAGTATCCTCTGCTTTGGATCCGAGTGAATGATAGCTAACAATGATTTGCAATTGAATAATTTTGTTTCAAGACCACATTGACCCACTGTTTTATGGCTGAAGACATATAGAGTCCCACTCACACTGAGCGAGTGAGCCACAGCCTCACTCAAGGATTTGGCTAGAGCCATATCCTGTGACATCAATTGCAGAGTACTGAGGACAAAGAGAGGAGACCTTTTGAAAGTCTAGCACAGCCAACTACTAGCACCAGCCTGCCTAGTTCATCCTCTGGAGCCTGTCACCAGTCAGGACTTGAGCCTGAGGATGTCTGAGCTGTTGTTGGCAGTTGATGCTCTGAGTGAGCATGTTTGACTTGGAAAAACAGAGAAGATGCTGCTGGCCACTTCATCTTCCCCTCTGTTGGCACATGCTGACATTTCTGAAACAGGACTTTTTTCTCTCCTACTGAATATTTCAAATCTTAATGCCACAAAATGCAATACAAAGTGAATGCCCAAAGTGAATAAATGTACAACTTTTTGATGAAGTACTGTACAAAATGCTCTTGGGAAACTCATCTTAAAGGAACTTCTTTAGTATTAGACAGACTCATTCAGGAAAAGTCTCTGGGAGGACTAGATTCTGGTGCACATGCATGGGGCATTCAGATTGCCAGGTGCCTCATGCTCAGCAAGCATAGCTGGGATTCCTTTCTTTAGGGTGTACTTCAAGATTTACTATTTTTTCAGCTACAATGAGATTTCACCAAAGAGGGACATGAAAACTAGTAAAATGGATGAAATCAATGTCAGGCTGAAAAATTCCCGGTTCTTTCTCCTGAACTAAAAGAGCAGTATCACTTGATAAGGGAAGAAGAGATTTGAAAGTTCATTGTCCCAACTAGGCTTCCTTCCCAGCACTCCTGCTGTGTCAGGGTTCTTCTAGCACCTTGAGAAAGAGATACACAATACATACCTACCTACATGAAGAACTCATTTCAACAGATCATTTCTCTCTCACAATGGTTTTCAAATCTTCTAACATGCAGGCAGCTGCTCTGAGTGGCTGAAGCTGTCTAAACCTTCCTCAAGACTCACTCCATTTGCCTTCTTGGCTGCACAAATGCTTTTCAGTGGTAAACTCTATTCCTGGAGAGTGGAACAGGGCACTCCAAAGTGGGACCATTCTAGGCATGTACCTGCTTTGCACTGGGACTATTTGGAGAAACAAGCATGTTTTGCATATGCTGTGGCTTCTGACCCTCTTGCTGTTTCTCTAACAGAATTTCCCCTTTTCAATGGATGCACAGCCAGCTCACACCATGCTTCTGACAGAAAAAGCTGTCTCCTCCTTTGTTTCTTGATTTGTCTTCACCACAGTGCATGAGATACACGTCAACTGGTCTCCTCAGTGTCCTCTTGACATGCTAGTCATAAGATACCTTTAGAGTGGTATCTTGTTAATGCCAGTACCATATCTTTGCTTTCCTCTCTTCTGTTGCTTTTTTCAGTCATTTCTGCCAGCTAAGGACAGAAGAATCAGCACTGCTCTCTGTGACTGCCCCTTCCCTCTTGAGGCATTGCACTCAGTGAAAACAGGACATTAGATGCATTTTTGTGTGCTGCTTAGCTAGGCACTTCATCTTCTCTGGTACTCATATGTCACTACATTTTCGTTCTGTCTAACTAACAGGTTTTGTAAATTGATGTACTACAAATACTAGTGTTTTCAGTGCTGGAGTGAATGTCAGGAAAGAGAAACAGCATTTTTCCACTAAAAAAAAGAAAAGAAATTAAAACCTGACTTTCAAAGATGGAGAAAANTGCCCCGCACCCTCGCACGGCCCCCCTGCGCTGTTTCGGCACTGTGGTGCTGTATGTAATTGCCAGACTGAGGTATCAGAAGAAGAATTTATGCTTTGGCTGATCTGAAGGGAAGGAAAGAAAAACATGTTATCCCGTTTCACAGATGAACAAAAACACAAAAGCCTAAAGTCTTTCTGTCCCACTTTGAGCTTCCAACTGGGACAGCTGCGCTAGGAAAAGCAGTGTTCCCTTTGGCATTCATGGAGCAAAAGAGGCACCTCAGAGATCAGTTTCCTAAGGCAGCAATCACTGCAACTACATGAATATGCTCAACACTGACAATTCACTGCTTTCATAGCCACACGTAAGAATCCCAAAACCACAAACTGTCTCAAATCAGAAGAATGAAGAAAATATACTCCAGGATTCTTCCATTTTCTCTGACTCTTAGGTAGAGGTGGGCTACAGTATTTTTCTTAAACATAAGACTCAAAAAGACTTTTTTTCTCCCATATAAGTGTGAGATTCTTGAGTAATCTGACATCTATTGATGTTAAGGTTTCCAGGAAAAAAAATGATGCAGCTCTCACAAGCTTCAGACTAAATACGGAGAGCTGGCAACTTTCTATCTCCCTTCTCCAAATGATAGATTTGAAATGCCATTTTTTTCAGCAGGGCTTCCCTTGCCTGACTGAAAATTTTTCTGTTGCTGTTTCACTGAGCCAGCCTGACCAATGAAGTGATAATTCATGGCTGGACGGCTGGTATCAGATATCAGATACTCCTCCTGCTATGCATCCCTGCCAAGGCTCTGCACACAATTTGCTCTATTGAAAAGCCAGCTCATTTCTACTTGCAGCCAGCTCTATTCATACTCCTCTCAGAGTTAGTGACAATAAATATTATAAAATCACACAAATCCAGATGGTGTGGGTTGGAGTTGCCAGCTGTTCTACCACTTGTGAATTGCTTCTCTTGTCCTGCAGCTTGGCTTCCACAGAAAGCATCTCATCAGCTTCCTATGGTCTCATTGCATTTCTTTACAACTCATCCCCATCCTGAGATATTTTCAACTTTCACTGTAGATATAAAAAGGAGAGAGAGGCAAAGCAAACTGGAGACAGAAAATCAAAGAATTTCCCACCTCAGAAATTTAGGATTATTTTTCAAATAGTGACCTTAACCTCTTCACAGCTTCCCAATTTTGATCTAGGGAAAGAGACCACTTCAAGGGTTCAGCTGCCTTTTACTAATTCTCTTTCAGAGCAGACTTACAGCTAAAGGAGAAGTAAAGGTTCTCTAATCTTGCTGATAGTTATCATTGCAGAATCAGGAGGAAAACAGTGTCAAATGAGCACAGAAATTGAAATGCTGTCATGACCTGTTCAAATAGTGCTGTGTAAATCCTAGATGCTGTGACAATTACCTTGTTTCAATTCTAAGTGTTTGCTTTGAGCTTTGGCTCTTCAAGCCAGGGGTGGTATCTGCAGGCTGGATGCAGGTCTCAATCCAGTGATGTTACCATTCAAATGATTACCTGGGCTGGGAGAAAGACTGCAACACATCTACACTCTGTGATACACATCTACCGTCAACAGGGTTGTCACTAACAGAGATGTGAACATACACAACTGCCACTAGTTTTGGTCCTCATAGTAGCTGCTTCTGAGTTTTTTGTTGAAAAGGAATGCAGATGAGAGAGCGGGACACAAGGGAGGTGGGACGAGCCCAAAGTCAAGCAACAAGAACAAAGAAAAAGAACTGGGAAAGCCCAAGGGTTCCCAGCAAGAACAGGGAAATAGAAGGTCAATCCAGAAGAGTAAGCAAAGCCACCAGCAGTGGGGCTACACTGTAGGCAAGCAGGATCTTGGGCTGTGGTGCCAGAAGGGAGTGGGCACCAGTAGTGATGGAGATGCTCACAGCTGCTGCTCTGGCTGATGCCACAGTCTGGGGCTGTGGTGATGGAACAAGGGTGTTTGAGGAGGGAAGAATATCCTCAGGGGCTCTCCAGGCTGGTGTCTGAGGCATCAGTGTTTTACCAGCAGTTCATCTCATTACATTTTCAGCAAAGATTATCCAATTTATTTGTTTAATCTACTCTTTCCTTTGTCTTGCTGCAAAATTGAAAAAATAACAATCATGATGAGACAAGTCCAGACAAGCCACCAAAGTACCTGGCTGGGTTCAGTAAGGAGCATGGATGGGCACAGGCACAGCTGAAGCATAGCTCAGGCAAAGCCCAGGAATTTGGGCCTCCAGTGGAGGCCACCAGCGAATGGTCTCATGCTTTTCTGTCATAGCTTATTTCATAGCAGTATGATCCTGGGTTACAGGGCTGGAGCAGAACAGCGTTGCATTTGAGCACAGAAACTCAAACCCCTCATGGAACATTGCAGAGCCCGTTGGTACATTCATGATGAGAAAAAATCAAGAATTATGAGAATAGTCGCTCCACTAGGGTTTGTCTACAAGAGTGATTGATCACTGTCCCTTGAGAAAATCCTGCTCAAGGTAGGACCAGGACTTTTGAATAAAGCTTTTAGTTCCTGTTACAGGACAGTAAACTTAGTTTTGCAGATCCATAAATGCATCAAGATGTTGAATGCAACATAAATCTCTTTTTAAACACTCATCATTTCTACTTATCTCCAAGTCAGTGACATCCAGTCAGTTCTGGATGAGAAACAGCATGGAAGAGGAGGGGAGTGCCCACCTCTAGTCTATACACAGTCTATATCACAATAGCCTGACAGGTATTCTTTTCTTTCTCAAGGTGTTACTTCAAAAATATCCTTAGGTCAGTAACTCTCCAATCCAAATAAATCCCTTTCTGTCTGTTTTCTCAGCATCCCTCTATGCAGAACCCTGTAATATAAGCCTCCTCATGCTGGAATTTTACCATCATAGATGACCACAAGTGGGACATCAGGCACCTTGGAAACGTTTGACTTAATTGGCAAGACAATTTAGGTTTAAGCAATCACGAAACTAAAGTTATCTGGTCACAAATTTCATATTTGCAATGCTATGCTATTTTAAAAATTTTATATTTTTATTTCATACCTAAGTATTAAGTCAGCAAAATCCTACCTTCAAGCATGCTCTTAGGCTGCTCACACCACAACACTAAGACTCACACAATTTCCCAAATTATTTCTGAAAAAAGTGGATGAAGCTTTCTTGGATTTACTCTGGTGTCAACGGGAGAGTTGTCTCTGACACAGCCATCTTACATCTAATTTCAAACAGGTCCTAGAGGAGTCAGATTCTCTCCAGCAAAGATCCTTGAACTACAATGTGACTCTTATTATATAAATTTATCATTCTTCTGAGTTTATATTAAAAGATCTCTGTAAAGTTCTATCTAAACGCTGCCATGAATTTACCTGGTACAAGCCCTATAATCTCAGTAGCAGTGCAGCAAATGAGTCAGCAGAGAATGTGCCACTGGGTATATTACTCAATCATTCACATCTGCTGTGTTTGGGGACACATCTGAAATAGGCATCGGTGTTCCCAGTCATGCCCCAGGGAGGCACTTACTCTAAGCTGGTGTGACTCAGCAACATTTCTTAATTATCTGATGGTTGCAGGAGGCTTCATGATTGAAATATTGTCAGCAGCATTTTATCCAAAGTGGTGAAAAGCTTCTAAAAAGCACTACTGGGACAAATTCTTGCTAGCTTTATGGCACTGGGCCTTCATTACCATAAACAAACTCCAATACCTTAGTGTGGCCTTTTGGGAAATTTCATAGAAAACCACGGGAAGAAGGCTCATTGCAATCACCTATGCATGTGTCCTTAAAAGCAATGATACTCCCCATGTGGGCTGGCCCTGAGCTGGGCTCTCCGTTTCCCAAGGGATTGTGGCTTTCCCTGGCTGCTCCTTGGTGTTGGCAAGGCTGCGCTGCCTTGGCACAGGGGTCACAGGTTTGTTACCATCTCTGTAGGTGAATGGACCTTGGTACCAAGTATCTGCAGTTTAAGGATGGGGAAAAGAAAAGGCCTTGAAAATACGGACAATGGTTGAGAAAAGAGGCCCCAAAACATAGAAAAGATAGGCCTACTGTTGAAACGGCAATGTGGAAAGCTGGGAAGCTTTTGCCTTGGGAATGGGAGCAGCAGCTGAGCAAGGGAAGAACAATAAGTAGCAGGGAAAGGCATCTGTCACAGCCTAAAAAGTAGTGCTCCCTCCAGGATCGGCAGTGTGTAGCCGCAGGGGGGAGGTCAAGGGCTGGGAATTGCTTCAAAATTCAGCCTTCTGAAAGGACCAAATTTGGGGAGGGGAAGGAGAAAACATGTTCACTGCTGACCCAGCTATGCTCACTGAAGAGCTGAATGCGATCACCTCCACAACAGTGCCTGAGGCCATGAAGGACCATGGCCACCAGTGCCAGTTACATGTGTCAGCTCCATGTTATTAGCACTCAGGCTCCTGTTGGATTTGCGTACGTGATGGCAGCAACTGAGCAGGAGTAAGAAAGAAGCAACCACCAGTGTGTGTGTGTGGGGGGGATGTTGCTGATGCATGTCAGCATAACAAAGGTTTGTTTTACAATTTAAACTGTAAAAAAAGGTGCAACTATCACTGTGTCCTTACCTTAAAAGGAAACAAATTTTTAAGTGAAGATTTAAAATATGGGGTTCATAATAAACTTTTCAAAACTGACTGAAGAACTAGACTGCTCCTGACCTTCCTCTAGGTGCAGATAAACCCTTCAATGACTTCCTGAGAGCACTCATTGAGTATTAGCATTATGTGCCTTGTTGTTTTGAACAATTCTATTACATTTCTAAATAGATGNTATTCTGTGATTCTCTGATTCTGTGATTCCTTCACATATTTTTAGTTTACTAAGTACTACAGATCTGCCTCCAATGGTTCCATGTAGGGCTAAAGATCCCAAGTCCTAGTTCTCAGAAGTAATTCAAGGCTCTAATTTCAGCTGCCTATTTGGAAGCTGAAAATTCAAAGCTTCCTTGTTTAAGCTTTCAGAGGAAATTGGAGAAGTGAAAATGTGAGGTTCCTTTTTTTTTCTATTCTGAAATTTGAAACAGCTGTCACAAAATGTTTATAACCATACATAGTACTCAATAAACATCTAAACCTGGAAGGAACTACACATGAATTATGTCTGATTTATACATTAAATAAAAATAGAAAGAACCAGCTGAATTTTAAACATCCTCTCCACATTCAGTAAGACTTGAAATTACGATGTCTATAGAATATTGCCTGCAAAAATGTCTAATGCATACTATATAAAAATACATTGAAACATTCTGAGAGTTTATCGGATAAGGTAAATACTTGCGCCTAATTAAACCTTCTTAAATTGGCTTTTCATAGTGGAAAATATTTTTAACTTTGCCCCATAAAGTGCAGACCAAGATTAACCACAGGGAAAGGTCTGAGCTGCCAGTAGCTGCTGTAAGTAATTGTTCTTGGGCAGGCCAATAAACTCACAGGGCATATAATGAAATCCGACCCCATCAACAAGGCAGGACAACCTCCACCCCAGCTCTGGACCCTGATCACATCCCAGGCCAGCTCTGAGAAGGCCAGACCTTCAGCTCATCTCCTACAGAGCAATGAAGTGTGTTTGATCACGGAATCTTTGGAGAGGTGGAAGCAAGGCCCCGTTATGACCCTGATGCCAGATTCTGGTTGACTTGCTGGCTGTGCCATCCAGAAGTGACAGCCTTCAAAGGTGCAGATAAAACTGAGGACACCACTGTTTCTAAACACCCAGTATGCCTGCCCTCACCGAAGAGAGCCACGTTTTAAAGAACAACTTTCATGGAACTGAAGTGCCGCTTCCACACTGGGTACGGATCACAGAATCACAGAATCACAGATTATTATGAGTTGGAAGGGACCCACAAGGANGGGAGCCCAGAACTGCACACAGTACTCAAGATGAGGTCTGACCAGCGCTGTGTACAGGGGAAGGACAACCTCCCTGGACCGACTGACCACACTGTTCCTGATGCAGGCCAGGATGCCATTGGCCTTCTTAGCCACCTGGGCACACTGCTGGCTCATATTGAGTTTCCTATCGATCAGTACACCTAAGTCTCTCTCCACTTCACTAGTCTCGAGCCACTCCTCCCCCAGCCGATAGCGGTGCATGGGGTTGTTATGGCCGAAGTGAAGAACCCGGCACTTAGTCTTGTTAAACCTCATACTGTTGGAGCCTGCCCATCTCTCCAGCCTGTCAAGGTCCCTCTGGAGGGCCTTCCTACCCTCCGGCTGTTCAACATTTGCCCCCAGCTTAGTATCAGCTGGATGAGTCAATAAAGTCACACTAAAGTTTTGCCTACAAGGTGATCCACCTCAGAAGGTATGTGAAGCTAACATCAAAAAAGCAGTGTCATTATATATCTTAATTTAGTCACAAAATATTAAGTAGATACTCTTCTACTTCTTTGGAGGATTATTTTTAAACTGCAGATACTCTCCAGTCACACTTACTGATTTAACTTTGAAGGGATAATACTTGGACTCATTTGCCTCAGGGAATGAAGATATTTAATATTTCGTCTTCCAGTTTATTACTGAGCCCAGCCAAACAAAGCAAAATAAATCAATTAAAATGTAACTTTATGAAGCATACTCCCAGGTTTGGTTGGCTAAATCACATTTTTGCAATTAATGTGATCCTTATAACATTTCAGACCTTGCTCAAGATCATCTGCGTGCATCAAAATAAAACATTCTCATCCTAGTTCTATGGCACAGCTCTGTTACAAATATGTATCAGCGAAACCATTTTGAAACAAAACCTTGTGGTTTATCTCCCTAAACAACAGAGGTAGTTTAGATTCATTTTGGCTGTCTCCACTGCTGCTCTATGCATAATCAAAGTGCTTCCAACCTGCCCTGCACAAACTGAAGTGCTGCTTCAGTGCTTCCTTGCTGTGTGCCCTCCTCACCCGTGTGGAAGTGTGCTCCGTGTGTCCTCACCACCCCGGCACCTGAAAATTTCCTAGATTTTACCCCCTCCCCCCCAAAGTAAAGTATGTGAATGCATGCTCTGAGAGATACGCACGTATTTCCATCCACCACCATGTAACTGAATTTTCTGGGTAGACTGACAAACTGACACGTCATATTATTGCCTACCAGGTCAACTCCACCCCTGGATGACCTGACAACATGAAAGCAGGTTAACAGAGCCATTGTAACACCAAGCTCGATTTGAGAAATGGACTACATGTGAAGCCCTCCTTTAGTGCAAAGAGCATCTGTTTCTGCTTGCCCTGGAAAGGAAACCCTTTCCAAACCTGCCGGGTCCTTTATAGAGCTACATACATCTACAGTCCCACCATGTAACACTGTACTACAAAACTGAAGCTGAAGCCATCCAGTCTTACAGCTTCAGCACAGAGCAAATACAACCAGCAGCTTAAATGTTTCCTTGCTGTGTTTAAGCAGCAGTAGCCAGTTTTTGGCACTGCTCAAGGGAGTTTATGCCTTCATGATCATAGCAGATATTTTACCATTTAATGTTAACAGTGTTTTCATAGTAGATAGTTGTCTTAAATTAAAAACCAAACCATGGACTTTCAGAAAGCTCACTCTGGGGCATTCCTTGTTCCTCTGCTGTCCATGGTCATTTTGCCACTGATGATAAAAAACAAGAGGACCACAGCCTTTAATGCCCTACTTTTAAGTGTTGATATATTTACAGAAGACTATACAAACAGGAACTGAACAGGAATTACATATTATTAGAGCTACACAAGATTTGTACATGTTGCTAAAACAATGCTGTCAAATGAAGAAGCTTTACTAGTTCAGAGTTTTTGGCTGCTGTTATTAAAAATATATTTACCTGAAAGGAAATCCAAGTATTTCATCTTACAATTTAAAATATAGCAGTAAGCAACATAAACTATTGCTTTTTTATGTTTATACAATTTTTTTTGGCATAACACTGCCATACAGTTACAGAATTATAAAATATATCTTTATAATGCATTACAAATCCAGAAACTGGTTACCACTCCTACCACATACATATGGTATTGGTACTACCAAACATGCACAGCATTCTGTCATTAAACACTGCAAAGGAATAAAGAGAAGAGAGCAGGACCATACATAAAAAACTGACATATAGCTTGCTCCAATTGGCAAATAAAAATTGTTGGGCCTTGTTTTTTTCTTTTTTTCTGCACATTTTTCTTAGAATAAATTTGAACAATGAAGTCTATGATATTTTTAAATTTTATCAGTGAAAAACTACACGTAATCATCTGTTGTTGAAATCAAACTGCATAAAGGGCAAACAACTATGGAATACATTAAAACACAGAAAAGAAAAAAGAGCAATTAATGATTTAGCAAACATGCTTCAGCAGATTCCAAAAATATAAATGCCATAACCTTTTTTTACTGCAAAACAGTAATTTTCACATGGGTAGCCACAGTAGTAAGTACATCAATATATTTCACAATAAACTTTAGTTTATGAATATGCCACTAAACTTGTAAGCATGGTAGAATTAAAAAGTGCCAAGTTTCTGAGAGGAGACTTTGTCAAGAATAATTTGCCAATTCTCAATTTTTTTATTTTAGAGCAAACAGTTTAATGCTTTTGGAAATAAAAATGAAGGTGATTACAAGTGTAAAGCCACAGGAGGTCCCTATTGAATTGATCTCTGTAACTTTTGAACTGTGTTTTAAGAGTTGCTTAGGTACAACATATATTAAACCCATTCTTTAAAGAACAAGGGCTCAAAAACGAACACAGGTTCCAGGAAGAGTCCATAAGCAATACAGACCACAGTGGTATTACACAGACACAATTTACACTCCCCTTGGAGAACTCCATTAAATACCCCTTAATAGTGAATCTATGGGGTTGACCATGACATGAATGCAGAGCTGGTTGTCCATGCTTAGGCCTTTTTGACCCATCCTTAATTTTCATGGTGCTTCATTTTCAGACTCTGATGGCCATCAAAAATACCTTTTGAGCAGTTACTCTGATTGCAATTGGAACCAGGGACATGTATCAAAATTATTACCAAAATGTGGAATGATGAGTATGGTTCTCAGCAAACCCGAACAGTGTTTCCATCTCCTACACGATCACAGTGTTAAGACTCATTGATGTTGGTGTCTCCAGATCCAGAGGTACCTCACTCAGATGTGGGATAGGAATAGGTTTTGCCTTTGATAGATCTTGCTTTTACACCAAAAATTAAATAAAAAAAAAAAAAACCCAAACAGAAAACAACACTGTTCCACAGTTGGAATCTGACTTGGAGCACTACATACATTGTAAAAATTTATTCAGAAGGGACAAGTAATACTGTCATCAGCTTAGGACGCGTTTCTGACTAAGCAGGCATATGCCTAAGGGCAGAAGAAATATGGGACATTTTCTGCCTAAGCAGATATTTTGTCATTAGAATCTCACACAGCATTTAAAAACTGACTTGAAGTGGATTACTGTTCATCTTACAGTACTTTTAGTACTGTGTTCAAATGCAGTAGCAATTCTTGAATAAACAAGAGACAGGCAAGACACCATTTTCTCCACACAGAACATTTTTAAAATGTGGAATTCACAGCCACAAGGGATTGTGGAGGCTGAAAGAAACCGTGAGTTCAAAATAAGAAAAATTCCCGGAGAAAAATGGGGTCACCTTATCTTTTCTTTGCTTCACACAATCTGTTGGTAGCCACTGCTGGAGGCAGGACACAAGGCCAGAAACATCTTTGGTTCTGATCCATACTGGCAGTTCTTAGAACAATGTACATCAGCATGATATGGTCACACTTTTATTAATGGCAAAACGTACTTCACAGATTTGCACCTTATTCATGAAGACAGCTTTTGTCAAGGAAATTCAAGCTGAAATGTTACCTGTAAAACTATCATGTAAAAAAGCAACATTTTCACTTAAATATACATAACTTACGATAACTTGCGATCAGTACCATCACAACTGTCAGACAAAAAAGGTGCACAAAATTAAATAGATAGACATACATTTTATTTTAAAAACCCACTGGAGCTATTTTCAATTTAAACCCAGTAAATGTCCCTTGATTTACTTTACTGGATCATTCATCAACACATACAGAGCTTCTAAGGTCCGAAAACTTTCTGGTTACAGTAGAGTTATATGCAACTGCGGATTATTAGAGTTACCCTGGAATAATTCAAGGAGTCTTACACTAGATTACAGGAAATATTAACTACGATTATACAAAGTCGTAATATATTAGAGTGCTGCAATCTCAGAGCAGGAAACTGAGGAGCTGACCCAAGCCAGGGAACAGCTCTCAAAGGCTTATTGCAAGTATTTTTAGCATCTTTCTAGGTTTTTATGCGAGCAATATGAATACCAAGACCTCAGATCTGCTCCTAGGTATGTGCACACAAGTAATTGCTCTTCTCATCTGAACGATCTCTGCTGCACACCTCATGTACCCAAGCTTTCAGCCTCTACACCAACACAGTATCAGGTACTGAGGCACAGTTGCATTGGGGACAGCAGGGCACAGAGCAGCAACTAATCTTAAAGTGCTATATTTTTGCATGATTTGTATGATCGCCTTCAATTGCATCTGTATAGTCAGTAACATTTTTTCAAGTTGCACATTCATATCCCCTCACCATAGGATATTTATATATTCACAGGTATGTCCATATACACACTACTCCCACTTAACAGTATGAGAGGTGGATACTCGGATGTACTTATTAGGAAAGAACCTTCGGATAGCAGGTTCTGTTTAATTAAGACATGAATACCTAAGATTCTAGTCAAACACTGGGCCAAAATACATTATTGTAGTAAGTACATAGAAATCCCTGAATACTTAAGCATACAGCAAGACAACAAATTTAACAGTGAGCAAATGACCCAACCTTCTTTGCACACCCTCAGTTCCTGAAGTAATCACTAAATAACTAAGTACTGGCATTTATATGAATACAATAATTCCAACATATATTGTACTGTAAACCTGAAACCCAATACTTAGAAACTACAAGCACGGGGTGCATCTGGTTGCTAAGGCCATGATTCTGTGACAAAATGCATATAGTGCATCCACTTGATCCTCACAAATCTCAACAGGATTCTATGCTGTACAATTGCCTTGCAATGAATCCTCCTTCTCAGCACTTGTAAAATCAAAAGAAACAGTTCCTCTATGAAAAGAATGGTAAAGCATCACACTTTATGTAGAGTAGAATTTGTTAGTTAAAGCTGAAGTGTCACATAGGAGCAATTCACTTGAAAAAGCTGTTAAAGAAGGATTACAGAGGGCAGGAGCCCACCTGACACAAAGAAACCCTCGCTTACAGTCCCTGTGGTTCTTTGTAGGCAACTGATACGCCACTACTCTTCTATGAAAATATACTGAGTTGTGGACTAAAAAAGGCAGAGTTAATAAGAATGTAAGTACCAAAGTTTTTGACTGTATTTTCAGATACACTGGTCCCTTTATGCAGGCAGCTCTGCTAGATTAAAAGAATTTTAAGTACTTAATTCTGAATTACGAACCAGTCAGCATATGTAGGTGAGAGCTTTGTCACAATTAACAGAATAGTGTGCTGCAGAGAAATCTTTTTTATGCACATCCCCAGAACTTTGTTCAAAATCAAAGCAAGATTTCTCTTTTTTTCATTCAGTAGAAAAAAGATCTACTGAGGTCATTGCTGTTCCATCAAACTACAGTATAAATATAATCACAACGCAGGCATCCCTTATTTCACTTGAACACTGCATTTTGCACAAAGTGTTTAACATTAATATTAAAGTTCATAAATTGAGGGCTCTGTGTAACTACTTATGTTATAGTTATCTTCCTTACAAACAGGGTGTTCAAGAAATAACTATGCAAAAACAACGCTATGAAGTTTGCAAGGTTAGGCACTCGAGATTGAAAAAGTCATAAGGGGAACATGAAGTGTCCTCCCTGTGCACTACACAGACCAGTTTTACTACAGCACTTCCTGTGCCCTTCCATTCCGAAGGTCAGAGGCAAAAGCGAACCAGGCGATCTTGGTTCAAGTCCACGGAATTGTTAAAGGCTTCTGAGGATCTTTCCAGCTTTAAAGAGGTGGTGGCTGCAGGAGGAATTCTTTGGGGCATTTCTCTTCAAAGAGATTTAATGTTTCTTGAAGTGATCTATGTTATCCTTAAAAAAAAAAAATCCATGTATGTAAGTTCCTTTCCTCACAAGTCAGTACAGGAGGGATACAGCTTCCTTCTTCCCTGCTTCTTTAGGATGGAAAGAACCTAATCTTTGTTCAAGAGTACCAAGATCCTTAACTACCATTCTATTTGATCCCAAGAACCAGTGCTACCTGGGGAAACCTATGCATATTGCACTGCCATGACGGGCATTAGAAAAACAGAAAACTACAAGACTTTCTGTCAGTGCTCCAAAACCCCTGGAAATGTCGTAATTTTGAGTTATAAGACTTGAACAAAGTCTTGTAGCACTCTGACACTCAAACTGTAGCAGTCACTTGCCTCGTATCGTTTCATCAGAGATACATCAGAGGCAGTGGATAACACACACACTTTTAAATAGAAAACACAGGAGTTTTAGAGTATTTTAGTACTGTAGGAAATTTAAGTTCTACATGCATTATTTTTTAATTCACAGTCTGCACAATTAACGTGCTGGGTACTATCTTGTTTGAGTGGATGGTAGGAAATCAGAAGAAGCTACTCAGGCAAAGCAGACATGCTTTGGTAAAAGAAAGTTGGGAAGGAATTTAATTGAGAAATTCCTTAGGTTTCCACTGATGATCAAAACAACATTAAACATACATTAAATAACATTAAAAAGACAGAGAGCAAAGAAAGGAAACAGCTATAAAGAAGCATGAGGCCTTTCCCTCACAGACCAGCAATAGCAGACTCAGCATTGTGCAGCACTTCCCCAAAACTGGCCAAGAAACATTCAGGTTCCTGTAAAACCCTACCTGACAACCCTGGTGACATTTTCTCTGATGACTTTGCTGATTAGGCAGCGCTTTGTGGTGAAGACACGGCTTTTCACCTGTTCAGAGGCCTTCCAGGTGCTGAACCCAGCTGGGGGAGTTATTACAGCTGATCAGCAGAGAGCTTTCAAACTGAGACCAAATCTGAGTGACCAAAGAGATTCCTCCCCCTAAATTAGTAGTAACAAATGAGTGGAGAGAAGGGGCAACCTAACAGGGACTAAAAGAAGTCTAAAGTGCAATTTCCCTTGTACCCACAAGCTGTGGATACAGTTTCACTGAAAGCTAAACTTTTACTCAATGTGCAATGATACCCAGCTGTATAGGACTTGATAGATGATATCCATTATTAAGTGTCTCCAACGAGGATGCTCATGTAAGGTAAAAGATGCTGTGCAAATACCGTCATTAAACATGAACACACTTATCAAAAAAGTAACCACTGGAGTAAAAACTGTGTTCTTGACATAATTTCTAGTAATGTCATGAATGGAAATCAAC
Source organism: Pitta sordida (assembly GCA_013390025.1). Taxonomy (NCBI): domain Eukaryota; kingdom Metazoa; phylum Chordata; class Aves; order Passeriformes; family Pittidae; genus Pitta; species Pitta sordida. The sequence goes on along the minus strand of WEKX01020620.1, from coordinate 215,416 downwards.
ACTTTAAACATATAAAAAGAAACTTAAGAATTCTGATGTTCCAAGGCTTTCTAGCGTTACATTTGCTGTGATTCTGTTTTTTTTAATACTGGATGAATTTAATGGCAAAATGTTGATAAGCTTTTCTATGCAATCTGTCTGGAAAAGATAATTAATTTCTTAGCTTTCAATATGCACAATTGTTTTAAGGAGCCACACCTAGCTGACTGCTGATAAACCAAGGCTGCAAAAAATAAAATTCATTAACCAAACAGAAGCTTAATCTAATGCATTTGCAACAAGCACAGTCTCATGAACATTTTATACTACGGTAGATGGAAATTTCAACCAAAATGAAGGCGCAATGAATAATTTGCTCCATTAAATATGAAAAATAACCTCGGACTCATGCTTTGAGCTCATCCTTGGTTTTTATGGTGACCCCCCCAAAAGCGTATCCTTATCAAAATTATCTTGTAGCTCTGCTGACGTATTATTTGAAGAATGCTCAATGTTACATAAATCTTTCTCTATAGTGCCTGCGTGACTTCCACAGTCATTGCTCAGATTTTCATCATCTTCTTTGGAATGAGAAGTGTCCCCTTTTCTCTCTGAAGTATCATGAATTTCTTCCGATTTTGAAAGCTGACTGGTATCAGTGTCACTGTTCTTTTCACTGTTGGTCTGCCTAACAGCATCAGAGTTCATTTCTTGTTCATCCTGATCATTTTCTTCCCCATTTTTAATGAGTTCTACCCTTCTTTCTTCAGTTGTTTTACCAGCTGAGCTTCCACTTCCAGGTGTATTCTTAGGCTCTTTTGGTTTCTTATGCTTAGAAATATGACTATTGGGAACAGAAATTGGAGATGCTGGCTTTTTATTTGTTTTGCTTCCCTCTGACTTCTGTTTTCTTGGGGGTCCCCAGATAAAATGCTCTGAGGGCGTATAATGCTGCTGGGCAAATCTCAGCAGTTTCCTCCTTTCTCTTCGGTCTCTAATAGTATACACAAAATATTCTAGAGCACTTTGCTTGATGTTAGGAATGGTATCTTCCACAAGAGCTTCATGCAGAATAAATTTTACTAAGGGAGATTTGAAACTCTCATATCCAAGTTCACCAAGACTTTTCAGAATTCGAGTAATTCTCAAGTAGTTATGTTGAGACCTTTGGAAGAAACGGGTAAAAAAATTCTATTGAATCAGACAAAAAACACCACTTCACAAACACAGAATTGGAACTGCAATTCCTCAGTCCTTTTTATCACTCCAGGTGTGTACTTCAGGCTTCCTGTACTTTAATTTCTCACAGATGCTGAAGCTTGCTAGCAACTCCTTTCACCTTTGTGAGTAAAAATTAGTGTTTGTAAAATGCACTGGAGGAGTGGGACTAGAAGAAAATAAAATCAAATGTGTACTGATTTTGATTCCTTCTGCTGTATGCTCTATGAGAAGGATAACACAGCTGGTGATGCATGTAGAATTTACGTCCTATGAGAGGCAGCTGAAGGTAACAGCGTTGTTTAGAGAAGGCACAAGGGGGACCTCATTCTCTATGTCTACCTGACAGGAGGCTGTGGCCAGGTTGATGGTTGGCCTCTTCTCCCAGGCAACCAGTGACAGGACAAGACAAAACAGCCCCAAGTTGCACAAACTAAGGGGAGGTTCAGGTTAGGTAGTAGGAAAAATTTCTTCACTGAAAGAGTGGTTAAGCATTGGAACAGGTTGCCCAGGGAAGTGGTGGAATCACTATCCTTTGATGTGTTCAAAAAACGAGCAGATGTGGCATTTAGAGCTATGGTTTAGTTGATGTGGTAGTGTTTGGTCAAAGGTTGGACTCCATCTTTTCCAACCTTAATCATTCTACGCTGCTCTCTTTTTGAGGAGAAAACCCAGTCAACTTTATAAAATATAAGGTTTGTAGTGTATTTATAGTGTAGCCACAGAACAAGATCCACTGCACTTCACTCAAAACTATTTAAAAGCTGGGTCTCAGGCCTAGATGAGCTACCTGCACTTCTGATACAGCTAGAGCTGGGGGAAAACCAGGTACCTCTGAAAAGCAAGTCCCACTGCCATAGCAAGTGTCTAAGATGAGTGCATTTTCTTCTGGAAGTGCTTGGGAAGAGCTCTTTCTCTCATAAAGTACACCTTAGTAAACAGTAAAACTTCTAAGTTTACATTTCAGATGGCTAAAATTAGGTAAAAAGAGGCCCAACTCCTGACTTAAAACTATAGCTACTCACTGGTAGCAGGAGTAAAAACACGGAGTAACATTTGGGCTTCCTGAAAATCTCTTATCTGGGGCTCAAGTCAGAGACCACACCCATATTGGCTCACATAATGTTTAAGTAAAATTAATAACAAATGCCTCCCATTACCCGTGCAGAATCATCCATCAGTAATTGTATGTACAAGCTGTCATTATGACAGAGCAAAATACTGCAATAAAACAATCTGCAGCTCTAAGGAAAGCAAGCACGAGATTTGAAAACGCATTTTGACATAATTAATATGCATGGGCCAAAATTCAGTGCAAACTTAGGCTCCACAAAGTGCCAATGAAAAGCAATAGATACAATTTGCTGAACACTGAGCCAAAGTTCAAATTAATGCATGTCTGAATCTCTGCAGATGAGCATTGCAATTAAAAAGTATTAAATATATAGTATTTCTTGTTTGGAAGAGGGAGGAGAATCTTGATATTTATCTTTCAAACAGGTATAGAGAATTTGATTTTTCTCAAAAAAATTGTGAATACAAAGATAAGCCACTCATTTTTCTTCCAGCTGAGAAGCAGCGCCTTGGAATCGAGTAGAAATGCATGCAGTAGCACGACAAATTAATTTGGAGCTGGGATCTTTTTTAGCACCATCTAAAGTTGTATTTTCAGGGAATTCAGTGACATCAGTTAAACTAGTAACAGGTGAGCAACACAATCAAAAAAACAGGAAGGAGGAGCATACACATACAGACACAAATAAGGCATTGACTATTTATTTTTCTCTTTTTCTGGCAATCTTTGGAAAAAATATCCCCTCTTTCTCTAGAAAACAAAAGACTAAAGAGATTCTATGGCAATTCTAGCAAGTGGAATGCATGTCATTACTTACTCATTCAAATGTTGAAATCTTTCTTGCCAGTTAGTAGCTCGTGCTACATTTCCAGTTTTATCAATTAGTTTTATTCCAAAAAACTCCAACATCATTTTGTAAGCCAAAAGGAACCTTCTAATTGCTTCTTTTGTTTTCTTGAATTCCTAATAGACAAAAAATACATCCAAAATTTTAAGTGGCACCAAAGCAAGTACTTCTGCACAACAAGAAGCAGTTATGTACCAAAATGAAAGTGATGGTTTGTATTGAGCTCAATTTGTATTACCTCAATTTCATATGTAGTTAATTCTTTAGCATAAAAGTTCAGACCTTGTTCCCTCAGTGGGAAAAGCCTGTTAAAAGAAGAAGCACATTATGGCTCAGTACATGAACACTTAAATCAAATTATCGCTTCAAAACAGAAGTAGGTAATAAGTGACCAACCACTGTATGTAAGTGTGGTTATGTTCCAGTTTTTCATAGTCTCCTTTCCATTTATTCAGGACTTCTTCGATATAAACCCCTGCATAAAAAGCAATTTGAAAACTGTTAGGGAGCCATCAAAACCAGCAACTCAGCTACATAAAGTACACGCCATGTTAACATAGTGACAGAATACATACTTTAATTCTCTTGCATGTACTATGTGAAATAAGTTCTATTACAGCCATAAATAAATTCATTTTAATTTTAAATTAATTTAATTACTAAAACTTAATAAAAATATTTATAGATGTCAATATAAACAAAATCAAGTGACTATACTGAGTTATCAACAAGCAGAGGAATGTGACAATAACCTCTGTAAAATACTTTTCAAAAAGTTCTAATGTCCTAGATGCTTTATCACACTGCCTCGTAATTAACAAATCACTTCCATAAAATACTGCATTTCAAATCACCTGTCACTGCTTTTACATGACAAACCCCTCTATCTATCTATCTATCTATCTATCTATCTATCTATCTATCTATCTATCTATCTATCTATCATTCACAGAACAAAGCCTCCACTCCTTATGAAACCTCCCACACCAGGAATCTCTTCAGCTGCAAATAACATTATAATTGGGAAATCTTCCTTAATTAGTGGTGGTCAAGTGTCACACAGATATCACGGTCATGAAATGCAGTTATGGGCCAGGGCGCTTCTCCAGGTATTGCACAAATACACAAAATATGTAACAGGATGCTCCTTGTTTCCAAACCTGTACAATATCTTTTCACAAATGAGCACTGTGTTAGTCTGCTTCTATTCGGAAACCACCAATAGTTTTAACACTGCCACATTGCCTCTCTGAAAGTCACATAGCACAGAAGCAGCCTGAAAAACCCAAAGCCCCATGGAGAGAGTCTCCTACTACACATCTGAGATGTCTCTTTCCCACAGTGAAAATTTCAACTGTGGTCTCAATGACAAAGGAGAACTCTTTTCACAGGTTCACAGGGTATTCTGAGTTGGAAGGGACCCATAGGATCATCTACTCCAACTCCCAAGTAAACGCCCACCCAGGGATCTAACCCACCTGCATGGAACCACAAGCACCACGCTCCATCCATCCAAGCCTCTCATCATCTAGGCCATGTCACTGATTTCCTCGTCCAGTCTTTTCTTAAACACCTCCAGGGATGGCGACTCCACCACCTCCCTGGGAAGACCATTCCACTGAGAGATCACTCTCTCTGTGAAAAAGCTCTTCCTAACATCCAGTCTAAACCTCCCCTGGCGCAGCTTGAGGCCATGACCTCTTGTTCCGGTGCTGGCAGCCTGAGAGAAGAGATTTACACCCACCTGACTACTACCTCCCTTCAGGTAGTTATAAACAGCAATGAAGTCACCTCTTCTCCAGGTTGAACAACCTTCCAGAAACCATGAAAGCAGCCAGTCAAAGGGGCTGCTAAGAACACGGGGCTTCCAGTGCCAGCAAGGCTGGAAACGACCTTGGTATTAGGACTTTCTGCCATCACCACACTGTATACAAGCATTGAAATAGTTCTGGTGACCTCAGCATAAAAAGCAAACTTGTTAGAGTAAATCCAGAGAAGGGCCACGAAGCTGGTAAAAGGACAGGAGCATCTCCCCTATGCAGACAGGCTGAGGAAGTTGGGGTCATCCAACCTGGAGAAGAGGTTGCATGGAGACTTCATACCAACTTTCCAGTATCTGAAGGGGGCCTATAGGGAAGCCAGAAGGGGACTTTTCATCAGGAACTATGATGATAGGACAAAACTAATGGGTAAAAATTGAAAGAGGGGTATGGTATTTAGGTTAGACATTAGGAAGAAGTTCTTTACTGTGAGGGTGGTGAGACACTGGAACGGGTTGCCCAGAGAGGTTGTGGATGCCCCAACCCTGGCAGTGTTCAATGTCGGGTTGGAGAAGGCCTTGAGCAACCCGATCTAGTGCGAGGTGTCCCTGTCCATGGCAGGGGAAATAGACTAGGTGGTCTAGGGGGGAACTAAGGGAAATAGACACACAGGGACTAAATAATCCTTAAGGTCCTTTTCACTCCTTCAGCATTCACAGATTCACAGGTTATTCCCAGTTGGCAGGGACCTACAAGGATCATCCAGTCCAACTCCCAAGCAACTCCCACACAGAGATCACTCCCCCAACCTTGGAGCCATGGGCACAACGTTCCATCCATTCGATNTCGATGCATGAGGTTGTTATGTCCAAAGTGAAGAATCAGGCATTTGGACTTTTTAAATCTCATACTATTACAATCTGCCCATTTCTCTAACCTGTCAAGGTCCCTTTGAATGGCCCTTCTACCCTCTGGCAGTTCAACATTTGCCCCCAGCTTGGTATCATCTGCAAACTTGCTAATGATGGACGCAATTCCCTCATCCATATCATCAATAAAGATATTAAACAGTGCCAGGCCAAGCACTGATCCCTGTGGGACTCCACTAGTGACCGGCTGCCAGCTGGATGTGACACCATTTACCAACACTCTCAGGGCTTGTCCAACCAATTCCTAACCCAACACAGAATGCTCCTATCCAACCCACGCTCAGAGAGTATGATTCTGTTGGAAAACTTGCTGCTCAATTCCAGTACAAACAGGCCAGCTCTGAGTCAGAACAAGCTACTTCTGTAGGTCATGGAACTAAACTTCAAATCTAGTATTGGACTAGAAATGTTCTATTTTTAACAACATTCCCCAGTATTGGGTCAAGCCTTGGGTCAAGGCAGTGGCTATTGTTTCCCATTCTCAAACTTCTACATAATCAAGAGCTCACAGCCACGAACAGTTCAGCCTCCACAGCTTATCGGCTACCTTTGACAATACTAACTGTAGTTTTCTCCTAAAATATTTTTTTTAAATGTTATTCTTTACAAATTTTAGGAGAGATCTTCCTCTGGCTTTCATGACCATCTCCTCTTGTGGCTAATCCCCTTGGATTGATTCTTCAATTTGCACTTTAAATGACTGCTCTTCATAATATTTTCTGTTTTTTTCTTTCAGATCCACATAATTCTCAAGTTTGCATAGACCTTAGTGTCCTTCCCTTTCACTCTATATCTGTTGTTTCCGTGACATCTTCTGAATTTGCTACTTTAGTAGCAATTCATAGACCTATTTCTTCTTCCAATCAAGTAAAAAAACCACAGCACCTGCCTATGGGTATCTAGATAACGCTAAAGTTGGTTAAAACAAAGGTCTCATCTTTCTTTCAAAACCTGACTTGTTTTCTTACTTGCTGAGGACATTTTGACTAACTTGCCTATAAACAGCTCTCATCTTGAACATTCCTAGATACACATCTTTACATTCTTCAGTATAACATCCCTTGCCATCCAGCCTCCTATCAGAACTCTGATATTTTGCATCTCAACATCCTTTTCCCTGAACTTGAAAAGTGCTTTCTTGTCACGCTTACACCTATGTGGAATGCCACAGCTAAAATCATGTTTCTAGACTGCATCTTTTTTATATTGCTGCTTTTTTTTTTGCTTTGTCTCTTTCCATTGTGAAGCCCATTGTGTTCCATAACACAAGAACCCCACTATATACGACCTGTCCATAACTACCTTATCAGAGCCTATCTGTTGCTATGAGTGATCTTGCTTCTGACAGGATCCTGCCTTAGAAGCAGCCTACACATCTCACTCCTTCTGTACTTCAACATGAACTTCGCTTTTTCCTACCAAGCTGCTCTCATACTGAGAGGATCTTTCTGCAAACACCTTCAAAGTAACCTTCACATCATTCTTTTGAAACTCTGAAAAGCTTATTTTTGGCCTTCATTTTGGTTTTTTTACTAATGTCTAAGCTCTCATGTGCCAAGGTTCCTGTCTGTCATTCTAACCAAGACTGTTTTACTGCATCCTCCTGCTTTCCCATCTGTCTGCCACCCTTTTGTCTCTCGCACACTGAGTGCAAACCCTCTAGAGCAGAGTTTGTCACTTTTCAGTTTGTCCCGTTTGTGCAGAATGAGGTTCCTGCTCCACTACCAGAACCACTACGGACAGTGAGAAATTACTTCATTATTGTTCTAATAATCTCTCACAAGATTAAAACACATTCTTTTCCCCTTACACAGTTCTAGGGATAACACCCAGATCCCTCCCACTCCTACTCAAGCAGCAACAGTTTGTGCAACATAGTGGAACAACTTTATCTTTGTTTAAAAAAAGGCAGTGCCACTACTATAAAATAGTGGTACAAACACCACCCTGTACTACATCATGCTGAAAATATCTAAGAAAAGCATTCCCTCCCTACAGTGAAAGCTAACTCTGTTTTAAGCATAACCTGCTCTTGCGTTAGCAGTGGGAGCCTCATGTTGTACAATATATTACTATACACACTGAATTTGTTGGTGCCAGACTTATCACTACTGTTTCAATTTGCTACTGTGAGTACTCTTTCATTATCACCATTATTCCTGCAGATTACTCACCATCAGGTTTAAAGGGGATTTTGTTTTTGTAAAACCGGAGATTGCACAAGTCATTTTGGTATCGAAGATCTTTAAAGTTCTGCTGAAAGAAAGGAAATAGGACATTAACAGCCTACGAAAACCTATCAAGACTATCCAGAAAGTGATACTGTGCTCTTTGGATAATTTAAGGACAAAATTTTCAGAGTTTTAGCAACCACAGAGTTTTACTCATGCATTACAAGACTAAGGATCTGCAAGTTCTTTCTGGCTGATGCCTTCTCCTACTGAGGGCAGCAGCAAGCATAGCAGCATCTTCCCCTCAGTCTCAGGGAACTTGAGAGACAATTAATAAGATATCCAAACTCTATAAACCACCCTCTTTACCATTCAAGGCACAAGTCTTTTCCTGTGCTCCTGCTGCTGTTCCCATGCTGAACACCTCATGTGTTTGCACGCAAGCCCAGGATGAAAAGATATTGAACAGTTTCACCCCTCTCTCACTGGCATACGTGGGGCCTCTGTATCAGCTTTTTGATTCTCATTTCTCATACTTATTAGGCAACACAAATGTTTATGAATGTTTGCGTTATACGCTGTCTTCTACTAAAAAAGCAATTTAAACTCCAAAAATATTCTTACTGGATACTGGTGCCGGTACTTGTATAAATCCCTTGCTGCGTAGAAGCTTCTCTTCGGCTTGGACGTCAGCTCAGTTCCATCACCACTCTGAAACAGTCAGAAAGCAGAGAACCATCACACACATACACAATGCATAGCAAATGTATGGAATACTAAAATAATTGCTTTTCATGATGGATTTCAGCAACGTAAACAAACGCCTACTGTTCGGTCAAATGCTGAAAACCTCAATGCCCAAAACTTAACACCACACACTTTAAACTTAAGTTAAAAAACTTAATATAAAAGACAAAAGCAAGATTGTGAAATACCCTTCTAACAAGGCTTAATTTAATTTAAATCAACAGGTTGACTGTCATTTCCAAATGCAAGACTTCAAAGTAACCTAACAAGTGCAAATACAATATGAAATAAGTAACTGAACATGAAAAAGGAGAGACGCCAGTAATTTTGAACAGGAGATCATACTACTTGCAAAAAAAAAAAAAAGTCATCTATACATAAACTTAACTGCTATTATTGCACCCTGTGGGAAAAAATGAATAGTCACTCAAAAAAATTCATTCCACTCCTTGCAATACACATGTAATAGGTTAAAGTCAACCCAAAAAAGGGAAGTTCCCCGTGACTGCACCGGGCATTTGCCATTATTATTGCCCATCCCATGGCTTATCAATCGCATGTTAATGACAAACAAGTATCCGTTTTCATTATTCCTTTCAAAAGACCAGCTCTGACCATATCTGCAGTTTGCCTGCATGCTCACTTGAACAAGAAACAGCCCTTGGTACCTGGTTATCTGTCAGTAGTATCACCACGTATCAAGCACAAAAGGGAAAGATGCATATGCTTGTAAATTCTGCACGTTTCTGAACCAAAACCAAACACAATACAACTAGAAAACTAAAAAAAAAAACCAAAACACTTTATTTCCTCAGGGTCAGCATTTTCAAATCTTCCTAGAGAACAGAAACTTGCTCTGAAAATTCCTCACACCCACCAAGGAGTCACAAATCCACAGCAACATACGATCCAATACTCAGATTTTTATCCCGTTTACTTAAGAGGCCAAGTTACAGACTACATTTAATTTAAGGCAGAACCTTCTCTGAAAACAGCGGCAGCGGGAATGACAACGACTTCAAGGCCTCGATTTTCTCCCAATAATGACGGTGGGGATAAAAACGGGCTCATCCCTCCTGGAGCTGCAGAGCCGGGTTATCCCCGGCCGCTCTGGGCGATGGGCAGGTCCCGGGGCCGCGAGTGCCGCNGGGCGGAGCTGGAGGCGCCGGGATTGCCTGGGCGGACACGCCCGGCCTCAGGCACCGGGAACCCGAGTCTGCCCTCCGAGCAGGAGCGGCCCGCGGGGATTTCGCTTCGCGGTGTCCCCTGAAAGGTTATGATAAAAAAGGAAGTGGGCGCGGGTGTTCCCCGAAAAGAGTGAGGATGGTGGCTGCCCAGAGCAGTGGTCGGGGGAGGAGATCCTTGCTCGATGGCAGGAGCAGTCGTGTCACCTGCAGTGTGCAAGCACCTGCCCACGGGGCACGGTGGGGGTGGCGGTGAGGTGGATGCACCTCAAGGATTTCCCAGGTGCCAAACAGGAATCGGGGAGGGAGGGGATGGGCAATACTGTGGTAGCCAGCCAGTGTCAGCCGCTCCGGAGAGTTTGGGGATAAAACTGATGTGGCGTTCGAGGATGGATTTCTCCGGGGCGGTCAGACGTGCCTTTTGGACAGAAACACTGCCTGGAGTGAAGACCTGATGAGCTGAAGGCTTACTCAGCATGTTGTCCCAGTGCCTCCTCTTGTATTCATGATTAAAAATATACACCTCGTTTCTAACGAAGATTGTCAGGATTCAGTTCCTACTCAGAATTTTTTGTCTTTTCCCTAAAGACCATTCTGGTGGTATCCAGTGACTGCTTCTAAAGATGTGTATTATCATCAAATCATCTCAGTCTTGTTCTTAGTAAATCAAACTGGTTGAACCCTCACTCATTGTTGTGCCTTTTTTTCTGTTGTTGCTTGAATGTTTCCGTATCCTCTTGAAGTGCAAATACCAACATTTTAACTGGATGTCAGAATCATCAGTGTCGAGGTAATTTCATCTATATATTCTTTTCCCCCAACCACTTGCTATAAACTGAAAGATCACTTTAACTCGAGTGGCCACACCGTCATGCTTCTGTCACTCTCATACATAACCTTCCTTCAGATTCATTTGAAGTGTATGAGCTGCACACACCGACGCCAAAGACACAAAATTACTGGGAATGTCCTGTTTTGTCAGGCCTTGTTTCAGACAGGTGTATTTGTAGTTGCAGCTCACCTAGATGTGGCCACAGCTGCATGGCTCACCGTCATGCCTGTTATCTTGTCTCTTATCTTGTCTCTGGTGCCCAAGCCTCTGCTGCCTCCCACCATTACCTCCCTTGGCCAAGGCAGGTCTCCTCCTCCTCTGCTCTTCATGGAGATTAATGAAGCCCATTCAGCCTTTCCAACACCCCTTAGTCACCCTCATACCAGTTGCTGCCTTCCTCGGGATCCAGCTACTCCCACTGAGTCCAAGATCAGAGCTGGTGACCCAAGCCAAACCTCCCCCGGCCTCAACCCTGTAGATTTTCAAAGTCTACTGGAACTTTTGAAATGTGATATTCAGGAATTCAGTCTTGATATACAGGAAGATTCAGCCTCGTTCTTGCCACTGGACATTGTTTTAATAAGGAATAAATAATCCCCATCACAAAGACACAAGAAAGGTTTTAAGAGGGCAAGCAGTAAGGTCGGATTCTAGAACTGCAGAGTTAAAGAACAGAGTCTTCTACAAAACTCACATTTATGGAGAGTTCCCATTTCTTTGACCTTGTTTGGAGAAAGGGTAGATTTGTTTCCTGCTTCCACAGTATCTCTTCTCACGGTGTTGGCATAGTTTGAAGGAACCGACTCAAGAAATTCTGATGTCTGGACCACATTTGTCTTTACCTGCTGACTAGCTACTGCCATGGACCAACATGAAACAGTACAGACCAGCTTTGCTTCCTCTTCTCTGCTACAGCTTTTGTCAGTGCTCCCTCACACTGATGATGTTTATACTCAGGACAGTGGATCCTCAAAAACTTGCCTTGTACATGCATCAAAAATCATGTGAAGGTTTTGATGATACGTGCTCAGTTTGCACGGCAATTAATCCACAAATTGGAGATCTTCCTGCACGAAAACTCAATTTCTTGTGCAAATAACTGCACCTTATTATAGAAAGCTCAGTTTTACCTGAAGACCAAGGCTGTCAGCCAAGTCTCAGAGCTGTCAACTAAATCTCTTCACAGAACTTTAGGTGGATTTTTAAAAGACCTGGATCTCAGAGCACTGATAAGAACTGGGAGTGAAATGAATTGGCAGAAGAGCTCTCCAGGCCACACCATCATTTATCATCAGCCCTGGTTAACCAGGAAGGTCCTAGGTGACTGGAGGTTAGCTAATGTGACAGCTATCTACAGTAAGAGTCAGAAGGAGGATTCTGGGAACAACAGGCATGTCAGCCTGACCTCGGTGCCTGGGAAGGTTACGGAACAGATTATCTTGAGTGCAGCATGTACAGGGCAGCCAGAGGATCAGGCCCAGTCAGTGTGAGTTTAAAAAAGGCAGGTCCTGCTTGACCAACCTGATCTCCTTTTATGATCAGGTGACCCACCTAGTGGGTGAAGCTGTGGATGTAGTCTACCTGGACTTCAGTAGAGCTCTCCGTACTGTCTCCCACGGCATTCTCCTGGAGAAGCTGGGAGCTTGGACGAGTGCACTCTTCCCTGGATATAAAACTGGCTTGGACTTGATGATTTTGGAGGTATTTTTATACTTAATGGTTCTATGATTTTATGAATTGACTTGGTATTGCTGTGGAAAGCCAGTGCCAAGAGCAGGAGATTGCTTTGACTTACAGTAGTCTATGCTGGTGAGGGGATGTGATGGCTTTCTTGAAGTACTGGGATGTATTTTTAAGTTTCTTAAGGATTGGCAACTTGTTATACCGTATATTTCGATCTACACAAGAAGTGGCAGAAGTGAAGCCAGCTGAAACCCAATCAATTGGTGCTGGTTCAGGTTGGTGCAGGCTTTCCTTGCCAATCAGAAATGTACCATTTAGTCACTGCTATAAAGGAGCTTATCGCAGCAGGTAGACTGAAAGTTTCAAATTAGAAACTGAATTCACTGATTGTTGGTATGGAACTTTAAAATAAAAGGCAGTGGCACCAGTGATGGCACCCTCACACTGTCTCGAATACCCATACAAATAATTTCAGTTTTAGCTAGAGTCAGCTCTCATGCAATTGGTTTTCATCCTTTATCTTATCATTGGGCAGTGGCCAATTTTGCCCAGGAAAGGAAGATTAAACAGATCTTATGTAGATCAACGTGCAGCAAGAAATGCTAGTTAGGCATCTACGGGGCATCTGTTTTTTGCCTCTTGGAACCTGTCTGCGCTCTGGTGCAGCTAAATGAGGAATGAAGAGTTCCTCCCCTGAAAATGTCATCTTGCTATTTTTGTCATCAGTTACTTGCAACCATCTCTCAGCTGCCCAGAAGGACATGTATTGGACCTTTTGGCATAAGAATACTCTAAGCTATGGATGTGGTGAGGCAGATCTGCCCTTTCTCACCAAGTGTGTGCATTTTTCCCTGTGAAAAATGTGTTCTTTCACCATTGGAGCTTATTGCTAGTTCTGGTTGTGAACTAGAAGCAGTCAGGATTCATGAAGAGGCTCTAGCACTTTACATAGCTTCTTGGGGTGATATTTGAACAGATTCCTACAAGACCTATGCTAATTCAAAAAATAATTAATTCAGTTATCTCCCTGTCATAACTGGTAGTCATTTTTGCAAATATAGTGAATTTTTGTCACTTGAGTGCACCAAAGTATTCCCATACAACAAAAGATGACTAAGTGCTGAAGCCAGGAGGACCTGTTTCAGTTAAATACTCTATCACATAACATAGGCCAGAGGTGAAGAACAACAGAAGACCTAGGGCACTGCAAACCACTGTACATCAAATACAGACTTTCGTAATGCATATAACAACATAAGCATTTATCTTCTGCTTGTATACATTTATATATATTCTAAACAGCATGGATTAGTGAAAATTATTTTTTTCCTTTTACGAGGGCATGGGTTTATAAGGACTTCAAAGTGGAACCATGCTGTTTTCTCAAAGGTAATGCTTAATGTATATTGTGTAGTAACTGGAAAAAAGATATTAAAAATAAAAAGTCAGGTAGTAATACTTTGTTATTATCTTGGGAGGATGCTTTGAGCAGGATACTCGAGAGGTCAATTAACAACTGTGTAGAGACTTACCAACCTAATATTGAGGTGATATAAAACTGGGATTATGCATCCTTAGAGAATATAATAGACTAGAAGACTATTTTGATAAATGGCAGAGGAGAGTAAAATAAATAACGTTGGTAAAATAAAATTTAGTTGAGATAATCTAAAACAATTCATAGTGGATACTTGAAAGTACAAAGGTAGATTTAGGAAATGCAGAAAGGCAGCAATACAAGAGAAATATCTGGGAGCTACAGTTTTATTTGCATACATTCAGAAAAGGGTCCGAATATATTTGGAGAAATATATTTGGACAAATATATTTGCCCAAATATTTGGGCAAGTGTCCAAAGTCATACAGGTATGCAATGTTTTGTATGCTGTATATGTAGCTGACTGGTATTTTAATGGAGTTTGTTACCTCATTGGCTTATTTTTTACTGTGGTGAATTTTAATTCTCTTCTTTAGTTCAGTAATGCCCAGATTGCTAAATGCCAAGCTTGATGTAGTAACTATAGAAGGTGAACCTAATTTATAAAGTTCTCCCTAATTTCCCTCTAGTGAATGTCATTAGAAATGATTAACTAACTGTAAATTCAGAAGTCAGGTTGCATATTTGCCTAAATTTGTTCCTATTGAAAGCTGAAATTAATTTAGAGAGAAGAAAAGACTTCACATAAATCATACTAGACATGACAGATCAGTGTACTAAGCTCACTAAAGCCAGGGGAAGTTCTTCCATTTTTTTGCTGGGTAACTCTGAACACCTTAACTAAAGCCCTCTTTGAGTGTCTTGCACTATGGGTCTGTAAAAGGTCATAGACAAGGTAACCTCAGAACGAATGAATAAAAGCATGTTTTATTATAAGATGATCTGTCTAGGTGGTCAGAGAAGTAATCTGTCTAGTCCTTAAGATTCTGCTCATTTTCCTCCCTGACTGGCCTTTCAAACTCAGCATAAGACTGCAGCCAGTTTGTTGAGAAGAAATTGATCCAGTTGTAGGATGCCACATGGTCTAAATGAGCTGTTGTGCAGCAATGCCTGATTTGTAGCTAGGGTCCTATGTCACCCTTGTGATGGACTGAAGGAGCTGCCTGGGTTGGCACCATCAGCTTTCCTGTTGAGGGGCTTGTCTGCAAGCAGGTCAGCTGCGTGACATCACTGATGAGAAATTACATTTGTTTGCCAGAAGTTTACACAGGGTTAGGTGATGTCATTAAGTTTTGCTGGCTCCTGGGCTGCACGTGGCAAGCTAGGAACCTAAAAAAAGCCTGGCAGTGGAACCTAGAAAGACATTCTTCTCCCTGAAAGACCAATTGAGAGTATGATTCAGAAACCCAAATATAGGCATCTAAGTGCCCTTGGAGATCCCTCAGTGTATCCATGTTCTGTTGCAGAAGTGCACTGGCACTCCATAGGTTCAGTAGGTCCCATGGTGTAGCTGCCAGCCCCATGAAGCTGTACTAGGTCACCTCCAAGGGAATGATACACCTACTAGGTGTATGTGTATCACATCCAGGCATCAGCCAACTGAGCCTGTATGTGACAGGTAAGTTGGCTGAATCACTTTGAAAGCTCCAACAGACTATTACACCTGTAATTAGCTTTTGGCACATATCTCTGTGTAAACAACTAAATTTAGTGGTTTTTTACAAACTCAATCCTACTCCTCATTTCCCTGAGCACCCCTGTTTCTCTTGGGAAGATGTACTACAGACTGCCTTCTGCAAATAGATGTGTAAATGGACATTTCTGACCTGAAAGCACACAGTATCTCACTTCTTGAACTTCCAGAATTGCTAAACCAGGCACTTTTTAGCTGTGCCAGATGTAGCACCTGACTAAGTGTACTCAGAGTAGGTCTACCCCCCTCCTCCACCCTGCAACTGTGTAATCTCTTCTCTGGGACATTAAAACAGAGACACAGACTGACATCTTTCTGAAGCCTGAGTAGGCTTCTCATTTGGGGTATTTATATGTCCTGAGGTATCTAATGTGGAAATACCTAAGCCTGAGGTAATCACACAGCAGTCCTTCTGTACCCAATAGAGAAAACCAGGCACATTTAGAGGATAATCCATATCATCCCAAAGTAGGCATTTTAAATGTGTAAGCTAAATCATTAAAGAGTTGTTTATATCTACTGACTATAAAGGAAGCCAAGGTCTAGTCAAACTCAGGTTTGGACATCAGACTTTTAAACTGAAAAACTTACATGACATGACCCAGTCTCACGTTCTTGAGGTTTTCTGAAACCACCAAATTTTGCATAGAATACACAGGTTCCATAGGAACAGCAAGGCCACCCAACTAAGCTGGTGGTGAGCATCCCTTTCCCTGGAACACCATGTATTTCAATTCAGTGGGAGACTGAGAGGACCCTTGTTTCAGAGTATCTGTTGCTAGATGTGTAGAACGCAAGTGTTCAAATCTCTTTATGAACAGACAGGGCTTTAACTTTCTGTCACGTCCCATTGAATTTCTTATGCATAAGATCAAGCAGATAAGGAGACAAACAAGAAAACTGCCTCCTTGGTCTCTGAATGAATAGCCACTCTTTGGCTCTATGGCTAACAGAGAAATATGAAAGGATATAAGGAGATCATAGCATCATATAACCCTGGTATGTCATTTGCTGTGCTTTACTTCCTCACCTAAACACAGCACAAATTGTGTAGAGATCCTTCCTCATCCATAATGAGTAGGCAATAAATCAACCTTGTCCTACTCTGCTTGGGTTAAAGGGCCTCACTTTAAGGTGACATAAAGTCAGAGCATCTCCTGGGAGTGCAAGCATGTGGTACCAACATAGAGCCATCACAAGTTCGGTCCACCTCTGCACAAGCAGTAATACTTCTGTTTGAGTAGACTAGAACCTCATGCTGTCCCTGTAAAAGATATTGCCAATAAACCACCATTTCATGACCACAGACTCTGCTCATTCTTTGTTGGCTGAGGTTGTAAGAGACTGTGAATTTATGTACTCAGGATGGTGCAGCATAGCTATTTCAAAAACCTAACTGACGTCAAGACTGATGTGATTCATAGGAGTCATAGGATCCCTACCAGTGAAAAAGGTCCATGTTAAATGATATGCATTTATGCAGTTCTGTAGTTTGCTTTTTAGCGGATGATTGTGGATTTCATGCACTTCACCAAGGATAATTCAAAAGTGCCTAAAATCATTGGTCTTTGACGAGCTCCTCAGCAGTTCCAGCCGGAGGCTGCCACAAGGCCAGATTAAGCAAGTGGAACAACTGCAGGCAGTGACCCTACTTTTCATCCTTTTCCATATTGTGTTTGTACATAATCTGTAGAAAACCTATATAAATACATAAACTGGGGAAGAAGTTCATCAGGGAAGCCACTTTTAATTAGGTCACTGACACTCCACAAGATTTTTAGCTTGTGAGTAAGGCAAACACACATAGATTGAGGTACAAAAGTAAGCAAACAAACACAAGAAGAAACAGAAACCACCGACAATACTGGTTTTCAAGTGTTTATCACAGCCTCAGTGATTTTTGCAACTATTTGGGCTAGTCCACTTAGTTAAACCATTCCATACAGCATTAAAACACAGATCCACATCAGCCCTGCCTGTTACTGTTTGATGGCACCTCAAAGCAACCCTTCCGAAAGCCTGTGGCTTCAGCATGGGTTGGAGGGAGATGACTGCAGAGTTGAAGAATCCAACTGCTTTGGAGTGATGAGCAACAAGACATGACCCACACTGTGATTTCATATGGAATTGAAGCATGTCATGCTTTACACAGTGTGAGATTCGGAGAAAACTGTGGTAGCAGTTGGTGAACACATATTCTGGAATTAAAGGAGTGGTTGGTTTTCTTTTAAATCTGTCTTGTCGCCCTTGTAATATTCCTTATCACAGAGTTCCTTAGATAACCACAGGACAGCCTCATCATAATGCTACCGTGTTCCTCTATTCTGAAGAAAATGTGTTCACAGAATATTCTGAGTTGGAAGTGACTCATAAGGATCATCGAGTCCACCTCCTAAGTGAATGCTCACACAGGAATTGAACCCACAAACCTGGTGCCATGAACACCATGTTTTATCTATCTCAGCTAATCTCAGGGTTATGTAATTTTTTTTATATAACCTAACTCTCCATTCCATCATCCCATTATCTAGACCACATCACTGAGTTCCTCATCCAGTCTTTTCTTAAACACCTCCAGGGATGGCGACTCCACCACCTCCCTGGGCAGACCATTCCAATGAGAGATCACTCTCTCTGTGAAAAACCTCTTCCTAACATCCAGTCTAAACCTCCCCTGGCATAGCTTAAGGCCGTGTCCTCTTGTTCTGGTGCTGGCAGCCTGAGAGAAGAGATTTACACCCCCCCGACTGCAACCTCCCTTCAGGTAGCTGTAAACAGCAATCAGATCACCTCTGAGCCTCCTCTTCTCTGGGCTGAACAACCCCAGTTCCCGTAGCCGCTCCCCATAGGGCTCGTTCTCCAGTACTTTCACCATCCTTGTCGCCCTGCTCTGGACCCTCTCAAGCAGTTCAACATCTTTCTTAAACTGGAGAGCCCAGAACAGGACACAGTACTCAAGATGTGGTTAGTAGAACCTGCAAAAGCCTCTGTCCCTTTATCTCTCTTGTGCCTCCAGTATATTAAGTGTACTTGCCATCCCAACAGAGTACAAAATGGTAAGTTTAAAGAAATGAAATTTTGCTTCTTGTGACACAGGAGAGCTAAGAAGGTATAGGGATGATCTTAAGATGGCAAATATGAGTTATGTGTTAGCAAATAACGATAACAAATGTTCACTTTAGAAATTTGATGCAATGAACAAAATTATCTAAACATAGTGAGCATGTGCAGTATTCCAGAATTAGCCTGTTTCATTTTGTAACATGCCCTATTACAGCGTGAAGCCTCCTGGCAGCTGGAATACAAACAGCCTTTCATGTGCTGGGGAAAGATGTTGCTATACTTTCACATTGTTGTATGACCAGGCTGAATGAACCAGAGGCATCCAAACAGGCTCACTTCTGTCCTGAATGAAGAGATGAGTAAATAAGCCTGTCATTGCCCTTTTGCATGTGGCAGAGTGGGTCAGCAAAATATTTGTGGTAATGTGCTAAAATATAGTGAGTACTTTGCACTCCATTACACCATAACCAGGGGTTTGCTTGCAGCTGTGTTTAGGAGGAGTCAATTTTTCAACCCCCCCTTCCCACACACACCTAAGTGAGCTGGGAAATTCCAAGATTTGGTGATGAACAAGGGACTACAAATTATAAATAGCATTTGTAAAAAATACTAAAAGCAAAACTAAAAAAAAGCCCACATTGTCACCACAATTATAGATCAATTCAGAACAAACAGTGGATGAAGCTGTTAAGATACTTTGTCAAACAAAGGTTATTACAAACCAAAACACACACGAGGACACAGCAGAAGAGCACAGCCAAACATGTACTCGGCAGGCAGAGCTGACAATGGACAAAAAAGAAAAGGACTGATCCAGGCTAGGGATGAGAAGCAAGGAACATTTTCCTTGTGGGGAAATGCAGCTTGCTCAGGGAACAGCAGGATCCTTACCAAGAAGCTAAGAACAGCTAAATAATATACTTGCGTCATCATTGTCATAATGAAAAAAATCTCTAATCGTACAACAGAAAGGTATAGCTAATAAGACAAGATGCAATTTTTCTTCTTGATATTGATGTTGAAAAGGACAAAGCCCAGTTGTTTTTCCTGGCTTGTGGTTTTTGTGATGGTGTATCTTTGTAGTGGGAGGCTACAAGATCGGGAGATAATGTTAACATTGTGTGGAACACAGGAAAAAAAAAAAAAGCATGATCCATGTTTGTGCTCATTAAGTGAATTCTTCAAAGGAATCAGGATGAAAACTAAAAATAAATCTTGCCAGTCTTGCATGACTAACAATACTGAATGCTCTGGATTTTTTGTGGGGAGCTGGCTGAAACTGACAATTCACTTTCATGCAGGTGCTTACTGTTTCGAGAATACAATCATCATCTCCCTGTTCTGCTTCAGATGAAAACAACTATTCATTTCTGCATTACATTCCTGTGAAATCTGTCACCCTCTAACACCACTCATAGCTGTCCTTAAGCATGGAAATACTTGACAGGTCCAAGAGTGTGCCAGAGTGAAAAATAAAGCACCTGCGGTATTGTAAACATCATGTTAGGGCTAAAAGGATGGAATAGGAACAGCCCTTTTCAGCCCCGCCGGTTTGAGCAGACACAGCGGTGGGATGTCTGTCTAACTGCTTTGGTGTATTCTTTCATTTACATTACAAAGGAATGTTTTTGGCAGAAAGTCAGTGTAAGCAGCATTCATTATTCCTTTAAGGGGCTTGATAATTCAGTATGTTAATACGCTGCAGGCTATCAATGTTGTCAGCCATCCAGCAAGACATAAATTAAACCTGTTCCAGCATCAGTATTTCTGGATGCAGTCCTGGGATTAAATGGGATTGGAGATCTGACCATGGGATGAAAACTAGTGATGGCTGATTTGTTTGTGAGATATTCTGGGCCAGGCAAAGAACATCAGGACTTGAATAAAACCTGCAAGTAGTCATCATTAGCACACTGAGTATGAAAATGACAGAAAACAAGACAATTGATTCAAACTGACAACCCCCCTCCCCCCAACCCCCCTAACAAAACAAGACAAACCAACCCTCAACCACATCTCTGAAGTCTGGGTCAGATATGGAAAGGAGAAGTGGGTTTCTCATGCAGCTTTGAGTGTCTCTAAATGGTTGCTCAGAATTCCCTTACAGTCAGGGGAGAAAAAGTGGAACTTTAGATCACAAATCATTTAATCCTAAACCGGACATTTAAACTGGGTCCTATGAAGTACCTCTTTCTTCATCTACTTTATAAAGGGAGAACAAGTGATTTACCTCCATGTAGACATCAACATCTAAAGTTACCCTAGAAACAATTCATCTTCAGTACCTAAACACATTTTAATTTACATGTGCTTATTCTGCTTAGCCATCTGATGACTGACTGACAAACTCAGCTGCTTTAAAGGACTCTTGGTCATGCCAGGAGGGCAGCGCCACACTGCAGTGGTGTCACATGGAAGTCACAGTGTAACTCTCAGCATAAAACTTTTCTGCAATGAAGTAGCTGGTGAGTCTTCACAGACTTGCTCTATGGGGAATGAAGAAAGAGGGAGACTGCCATAGCACATTCACAGGTTCACAGGTTATTCAGAGTTGGAAGGGACCCACAGGATCATCTAGTCCAACTCTCAAGCGAACGCCCACCCAGGGATCAGGCCCACAAGTGTGGAACCACAGGCACCATGCTCCATCCATCCAAGCCTCCCAACATCTAGACAATGTCACTGAGCTCCTCATCGAGTCTTCTCTTAAACACCACCAGGGATGGCGACTCCACCATCTCCCTGGGCAGACCATTCCAATGAGGGATCACTCTCTGTGTGGAAAAAACTCTTCCTAACATCCAGTCTAAACCTCCCCCAGTCCTTTCACCATCCTTGTTGCCCTTCTGTGGACCCTCTCAAGCAGCTCAACATCCTTCTTAAATTGAGGAGCCCAGAACCGGACACAGTACTCAAGATGTGGTTTGACCAGCGCCGAGTACAGGGGAAGGACAACCTCCCTAGCCCAACTGACCACACTGTTCCTAATACAGACCAGGATGCCATTGGCCCTCTTAGCCACCTGGGCACACTGCTGGCTCGTATTAAATTTCCTGTCAATCATTACTCCTAAATCCCTCTCCATTTCACCCCTCTCCAGCCACTCATCCCCAGCCGATAGCGATGCATGAGGTTGCTATGTCCAAAGTGAAGAACCCAGCACTTAGACTAGTTATATCTCATACTATTGGAGTCTGCCCATTTCTCTAGCCTATCAAGGTCCCTCTGAAGGGCCCTCCTACCCTCTGGCAGTTCGACATTTGCCCCCAGCTTGGTATCATCTGCAAACTTGCTGATGATGGACTCAATTCCCTCATCCATCTCGTCAATAAAGATGATGAACAGTGCCGGGCCTAACACTGATCCCTGTGGGACTCCACTAGCGACTGGCTGCCAGCTGGATGTGGCACCATTCACCAACACTCTCTGGGCTCATCCATCCAACCAGTTCCTAATCCAACATAAAATGCTTCTATCCAGTCCATGCTCTATGAGTTTCTCCTGAAGCTTATTATGGGAAACCGTGTCAAAGGCTTTGCTAAGGTCCAAGTGCACAACATCCACAGCCTTTTTTTTGTCAACCATGGAAGTCACCAGATCATAAAAGGAGATTAGGTTGGTCAGGCAAGACCTGCCTCTCCTAAATCCATGCTGACTAGTTCTAATGTCATGGTCATTTTGCAGTTGCTGCATAATAGCACACAGGACTATTTGTTCCATGACTTTGCCCGGGACTGAGGGATTTTCAGAGAGATTCAGAACTGTAGTCTGACATTGGTGCTTTGAGGCTGCATCTGTATTGCTGTTTTAGCCTGGATCAAAAGACAGCTAAGTTCCCAATCCTTCCATCTACTGGGCTTTGGTTGTTATTATTCATTCACACAGTCTCAGAGAACATGAATTTTATTTTTTTTTTAGATATAATAAATATAGAAATAAACTGGAAGATGGAATCCAGGAGTGTTCCCAATACACCCTAGATGCAATGGGCATTCTGTCCATAGGACAAGATTAGCAATATTCTGAAGAAAAACAAAATAATTATTTTAGAGTGTGTGGTTCTCAGCACTGACTGTTTTGCTCTTCACATCTGCCAGTGGTTTGCACTACCTGCTAATATGTCTCAAAGTGAATAGAAACCTGGAACAGTCCCTTGCTCCATTAACCACTGGAGGAATTTAGGAAGATGAGATAGCTAAATTAGTGTACTCAATAGTGAATGAAATAAATAACCACCAAATGGACGGTGGGCTCATTTTCCAAAATTCAGTATTTTAATGAAGGAAATCCATTAGACAAGGCAGAAACAAGTCTGGCACAAGGGATGAGATAGTGAATTAACTGAGGTTGTAAAATACCTGTTGATTACCTCTATCTGTCTGATATGGCTGATAAATTCAAAATACAAATTGGAGCTTTGTTTATGGCAATAGCTTTAGGACTTCATCCAAGTATGAATTGTAGTAAACTAACTGTAACATTGCTACCTACCAGTTAACATGGCTGCCAAAGAACAAGGCAAACTGCAAAACAAAGCACCAAGACCATTTCCAGCACTACTGACCTGACTGCCTTATCCATAGACTGCAGTCCCTTAAGGCTGTACCTGCTTCAGGTGGAGCCTTATGTATAAAGCACAGTCTCTTCAGGGGTATGCCTACTGTGGTATAGACTTATCCATGGTCACAGTCCCTTCAGAAGAAACCTGCTCCAACATGGACTTACCTGTGGCAGCAGTACCTCCAGGGGTGTACCTGCTCTGTCATGGGATTATCCATGGCCACATGCTTTGAGGTGTTCCAGCATAACCTCTTGCACTGCTACTAGGACTAGAGAGTGGTGGTGAATGACACTGCATCCCATTGGCACCTGGTCACTAGTGATGTCCCCCAGGCCCTGGGCCCAGTTCTGTTTAGTATCTTTACTGATGATCAGAATGAGGGGATTGAGTCCACCACTAGCAAATTTGCAGATGACGCTAAGTTTGGTTGGAGTGTTGACCTGGGTTGGAGGGTAGGAGGGCTCTGCAGAGGGACCTGGACTGGTTGGATAGGTAGGCTGAGACTACTGGCATGAGGTTCAACATGGTTAAGTCCTACACTTTGGCCACAGCAACCCCCTGCAGCACTACAGGCTGGGGACAGTGTGGCTGGAGAGCAGTCGGGCAGAAAGGCACCTGGGGATGCTGATTGACAGGAAACTGAATATGAGCCATGCCCAGGTGGCCAAGAAGGCCAATGGCATCCTGGCCTGTATCAGGAATAGTGTGGCCAGCAGGACTAAGGAAGTCACTCAGCACTGGTTAGACCACATCTCGAGTACTGTGTCCAGTTCTGAGCTCTTCATTTCACGAAAGACATTGAGGTGCTGGAGCATGTCCAGAGAATGACAACAAAGCTGGTGAAGGGTCTAGAGAATAAGTCCTATGAAGAATGGCTGAGGGAGCTGTGATTGCTTAGTCTGGAGAAGAGGAGGCTCAGGGGTGACCTTATCACTCTCCACAACTGCCTGAAATGAGGTTTTAAGAAGGTGGAGGCTGGCCTCTTCTCCTAGGGAATCAGCAGTAGGACAATAGAGCATCACCTTAAGCTGTGCCAGGGGAGGTTTATGTTGGACATTAGAAAGAAATTCTTCACAGAAATGGTGATTAGATACTGGAATGTACTACCCAGGGATGTGGTAGAATCACAATTCCTGGAGCTGTTTAAGGAACATATCTAGTCCCCATTCAGTCACAGGTTGGACTCCATGATCTCAGAGGTTTTTGCAACCTAACTGACTCGTTGATTCTGTGAATCTCATAAGGCTGGAAACATCTAGCCTGGAGGAGAAGGGGAAGATGCCATTATTCTCACCACAAAGCAGCTCTTAGAGGAGAGCAAGAAAGTGCAACTGCTGCTGTCTCCATTATCTGTTTGTTTTAAAGAGAAGTAAGCTCTTTCAATCCTTCATAGTTTAACCTGAGTATGTGCAAAAATTCAGTTTCCCTGAGAAGTCTACTCCAAGTTATATTCTACCAAAGGTTCAAAATGTCTTTTACTTAAAAAACCTAACAACACACCCCAAACTCACAAAAATGCCCCAACGCAAAACCAAATCATAAACCAACCCAAAACCCCAAACGACAAAACAATTTTTTTGAAATACAGTCAGATCTCCTATATCATGGACTCGTGGTCTTAATCGGGTGCCACAAAGCCCTACTTCTGCGTTGAATGGCAGCTCATTAATATGCAAATTTGCCCTGCACCCTCACGTGGCCCCCCGGCGCTGTTTCGGCACTGTGTTGCTGTGTATCAGTGTTTGTGTCGGCCCTTCCCGGCACCTGCAGCCACCCCACGCTGGGAAAAACCCCTTTTCGGTTTGGCCAGGGACATGGGTGCGGGGAGCTGCCCGCGCCACTGTCCTGGTGTCTCTCGGGGTTGGTAGACCTGGTCTCTCCATACTTGGGATAGACAAGTATCTCCTGGAGAGTCACTCAAGAAAGTCTTGGACACCAGAGAGTGTGTAAATCTTTCATAACTGCATGGTGGCGGCTCTGGGGGAGCGGCCCCGCTGCGGCCGCCGCCACATCAAGGGGGGAGCAGCCCTGCCATGGCCCCACCGCCACCATAGCAGGAGAGGAGCGGCCCCGCTGTGGCCGCTGCCATTCCGGGGCCAGGGAAAGTGGCGGTGCCACTGCCGCTGCTGCGGCGGCGGCTGTGCGGGTTGATTTGCATATTCATGAGTGCCTAATTGAATATTCAAGCGTGTCAGGTCATGCATGTGCAGTTGTGAAAAGTGGCCTCCTTAATCGCTGAAAAATCATGCTGCTAAGATGTGAAGCCGCAATATGGGGAGCACAAAGTGCAAGAGGGCCGACTGTACATTGGAACAAAGCCATCTCATTAACAGTTTGCTCTGTAAAACAAGCATATTAAGGAAAAAAGTGTCTGCAGAACAACTGTACACCTATAAAAGTGAAATTTTGTTGCACTGATTTTCTGAGACAGCTTAAAGACCTCAGAAAAGCTAAATGTAATGTTCTACAAAGAACGACAAAAATTTAATTTTTGCATACTCTGTACAGACTAAAGGGACGCAATTCAATACATCTCTTAATAATAGCTAATGTGCTTTAAAAAACAAAATTTAAAATCAATCCTTGATATTTTTGTTCAAAGTATTCCTACTTTCCTCAAATATAATCAGACATTAATACAATTGTATTTTCTGTGCATGGCAAAACAGACAATTCTGGTCCTTCTTCAATATCTAATATGGCTTTACACACTAATACAATGCTGCTTCTTCATTCTGTAACCGTTTCTATTAATTTGCAAAGGAAATATACATCAAAAAACCCAAGAATTATTCTACTAAAAGCATTCACTTCACCCAAGAATGGAGATAGTTAACAAAATTAAGTGATATAATGACTTAGAAAAATCATACATCTTGAACTGTGAACAAAAGTTACATCCTTCCTTATGCCTACTTTTCATAACAGCAGCATTACTCCCATTCTTCTTGTAAATGAACCAGTCAATGCTTGTATTAAACTAACATCCACAGGTCTCAATCAAGGCCTTATTGTGCCATGCACCTGGACAAAGCCACGTGTAGTGGTTTGACCCTGGTGGGATGCCAAAGACTCACTAAAGCCACTCTCTCACTCCTCCCTGCAAATGGACTGGGAAAATATAACAAGATAAGGACTACAAGAAATCCCTTACTGATCACCTGTCACAGGCAAAAGAGACTCCAAGTGCGGACATTAAAAATGTATTACTAACAAGATCAGAGCTGAAGAATTAGAAGTACAATAAACATAAAAGACACTTTTTCTCCCCCACCCTCCTCCTTTGAAGTTCTACCTCCTCCTCTCCCGCGGTGCAGGGAAGGACAGGAGTGAGGGTCATGGTCAGTTGTTCTCTACCACTGCTCAGAGAGAGGAGTCCTTGCCTTGCATCCTGTGGGGTCCCTCCCATGGGAGACAGTCCTTCACGAATTTCCCCAGCGTGAGTCCATCCCATGGGAGACAGTCCTCCATGAACTGCTCCAATGTGAGTCCATTCCACAAGTTCCTCAGACACTGCTGCCAGATGGGTCACTTCTCCACAGTGTACAGTCCTTCAAGCACAGGCTTCTCCAGCATGGGTCCCCCACAGGCCACAAGTCCTACCAGGAAAATCTTGCTTCAGCATGGGCTCCCTTCCCCACAGGCTGCAGGACCCTGCTCCAACATGGGCCACCCACAGGTCACAGCCTTCTTTCAGTATCCACCTGCTCCGGTGTGGCCTCCTCCATGGGCTGCAGTGGGACAGCCTGTTTCACCATGGTCTTCACCATGGTCTGCAGTGGAGCCTCAGCTCCCGTGCCTGGAGCACCTCCTCCCCCTCCTTCTGCACTGGCCTTGATATTTCCATTGTTGTTCACATGTTCATACTCTGCTCTTCCATGGTGGCAATCAGGTTTATTCCATTCTCATACTGAGTTTTTTGTCCCTGGTGTGATGTTAACTCAGCATTCCTCCAACAATAAACGAGAGCTAGTTATGAAGCCATTCTTTCAGGTGCTACTCTTACACCAATGCTTGAGGTTACTTGAATGAAGATTGTACATCATGTTTGCAGGCTTCAGTGGTGGACAGCAAGGAGAGGGCTGTGATTCACTTGTCTAAACTCTGGTGTCTGGTAACATCTGAGACGTCCAGGGGAATCCAACAAGGCACATCATAGTCAATGACAACCTAACCAACACAGCTCAGGAAGCCTAAAAATGACTTGCCCTATTGCGGAGTACACATGGAATGGCTAGTTAACTGAGGCTCCCTGCTCCCACTGAAATGGGAGTACACGGCAGTAGTACACTAAGGCATCATCCTTGCCTAGTTTTTACTTTCATGGTAGTGTATTAGTTTGGAGGTAGGTTTTGGCAACTACATTAGTGAGCTATTCACACAAGAACCACATAGCAAGTAGGTATCACAAAAACCCACACCAAATACCACCTTTCCTTTCTTATTAGGAATGTCACAAAAATGTTCCTTCTTTTTATTTTATGACAGCACAATGACAGTGTTTATGTCATATATCTCTATTGAGATTATCCAAAGTCATAAAGCTTCAAAAATTCAACTGAAGTTAGACATTTGCTAAGCTAAGGTTGGCATCATCGTGACCCAGACTGACTGTATTCCCCTATGCATCTATACCCATCTGCTATTTTCCTTCTCTTATGCCAAGATTATCCATCATTTGGGGCAAGGGAATACTTTTTATTTTGTGTCTGTTCAGGACGAAGGAGTATGTACTACAAGAATACAAATCATCAGTACTACAGTGCCTGTGATGATTTATTCTCCCCTGCTAGCTTGCTTTGTCTGCAGGAGACCTGAAATCCTTACATGCTTTTTATGAAGGGGCATGTACTTTTTTAACACTTGCATCCCCAACAGCTGGTGAAAACAATTCAGGATAATCAATCTATTAAGGTTTGTGGCCGAGTGTCAAAATACTCAGCAGAAGCCAGGACCACTGATTATTTTCTTTAGATTAGGAACAGGTGGTGTCAGGTGCTTCTGTCAACTAAACCCAGTAAAGGGGTGACAGGTATGCAAGTGAGCAAACTAGAGGCAGGTTTTGTTCATGCCTTCAGCTGATATGCCAGGAAACAGGCTAAAGCCAGAAGAAGAAACTGGACTTCAATTGCAGAAGCTTTTTACTGGTGATTGTAAAGTAATTACATCAGTAATTGTGCAAGAAGGAATCTCTCAGAAATCTGCTCCTACTAAGGAAAGTGCAGTAGCTATAGTTACCCTGCAAACAGGGAGAGGAGGCAAAGCTGAACCAGTTCTTAGGCACTGTACACCACTTTTAACATCAAGAGCCTGGTTTTAGCTTTCCAAACAGAACTATGAGAACAGCCACCCACGTTCCCCATTACAGTGGGTGTGTATATATGTATATATATATATATATATATACACATACACGTCTGTGTGGCTGTGCATGTGTGGATATACGTATATGTAGATCTATGGTACAATGACAGGATGACAAAGGGAACAAAAAAGGAGTCAGCTGTTAGATGATCACATAACTATGAGGTTCACAATATACTCATATGCAACAATCTTGTACACTTGGTTAGTCACCGCAGGGCCAACACCACGGGAATTTCCCCAGGGAAATTCTGCTGCCACAAAGAGGAAATGGGCATCTTTATTTGCCTCTGCGGATTACTCATGAAGTTCAGTTCCCTGTAAAGGAACTGGGTCTACATTGCAGGCTTAGTGCAACTGTTCTAGAAAATTTCAATTAACCTTACTGTACTGCATAACTACTACTGTAGTGTAGTAGCAGTAATGTGGAACTTGTCATATGCCATAACCCTCTGAGAAACAGTAGATATTTAAGCAACTAATCCACATTGAATTTCACATAAAATGGCTTCACATAATTATCGAGCTCATTAAGGGGTGATTTTGAAACAGAGTGGGAATAGGTTAGGGGTCTGTAGCTCTGCTCATATGGTGGATTCTCCAGGCATGGATTCAGACATGAGTATGCCTGCATAGCTACCTTCACATCTTCAATGGAAATGTCTTAAAGCCTTAAGCTTTCTAGACCAGTTCGTCTCTCTGAATGTCTTTTCCAAAGGGACAATGGGACAGCTGTGATTGTTTGGTAACAGATAGAGCAGGGCCCTCTGCTTTGACACCAACTTCTAGATGAAACAGTGTCTAATACTGCTGAAACACTCTGGTGTCTAGGCAGACTTGCAGATGTGACATGAGACTTCTGTGAAACCAGTGTCTTCTTGGTGTAGTAGCTTGGAACCAGGATGACATGAAGGCATCTTGGCTAGCACTGGACACCTAACCATGTCTGCCTGTGAGCTGGGTGTGTGAACTATCTGTAAAACCAAGACAGACATAATCAAAAGACCCTGGAGCTTGATTCTGCTTGATACACAGACACCGTTGTAACCAGAACACCCTCCAGGGCTGGTAGGTAGGACACAGAATATTCTGGAGCAGCTGCTGGAGGCTAGGCAGGATATTCAGTAAAAAACTGAGCCGAGAGTTTCCTGTTGCATCTGTAGGCTATTACTGGAAAGTCAAAATAATTTACAACAAATTAAACCAGGCTGTACTGACTTTCACCCACCCATTTCCAAGAAGTATTAAAATTTAGTCTTCTAATTGTTTCTTCTATGAAGGGTTTCTAAACATTAGAGGTGGTCTTCAGTGTAGTTGTGTCTAGGGCCAACCAGTGTGACACTGGGCTCTTGAGATACCAGTGCCCTTTTGGACGAGGAGCAAGAAGCCAGACAGACCAGAAGCTGCAGCTGCCTGTGCCGGACAAGCAAGTGACATTTATGTCATGGGCAAGATGAACGTAGTTTTAATACTTATTTTAAAGGCACGAGGCTTACTCTGCTTTCAGTTGAAAATTTAGATAAAACAAGCCACATTTCTTTCCAACAATGAAAGGAATAAGGCTTCCTATATCCACACCTGTATACAAATCTCCTGTACTCATACAGAAAAGAAACTTTTTCTATGCTATAAGTAGTTTTATATCAAAGTGAAGATTTAAGAGAAGAAATCTGAGTAAAAAACACTACAGACACTAGTAAGGAGTTTCATCTTAACCATCTTAACAGAGCCCAAGAAAAATGAATCACAGAAACTCTCATTTTGAGAAATTTATGCATTCTATAATCCTCCAAGGAAACAATTGCATCTGATAAAAATCTTTAGACCAAAATTAAAAAGTAACAATAAAGCTGACAGAACTGCCTGAAATACATATTTTAGCAGAGAGTTATTAGAAAGTCAGCATAAAGCGCCTTTTAATCATACTCATCATACATCCATTGTCAGTAAATCCAAGCAAATCTAGTTTTATATATCTCTGTAGACTTTATTTTATTGCTTACTTGCTTAGTAAATTTAAAGTAGGTATACTGGCAATGTGTCAAGAGTGTCACCTGGAAAAGGTAAATTTCCATCACTCATTATGAACCTGCTTTAAAGCATCCAGTGCTTGTAACCAAAGGCATGAGTTTACAAAGCTCAAATTGTTGGTCAAACCATTAAAAACATACATCTCCAGACTAGATTTTGGTCATCACAGAATCACAGAATCACAGAATATTATGAGTTGGAAGGGACCCACAAGGATCATCTAGTCCAACTCACCATCTAACACCCGTACAGAGACCGAGAGCACATCGCAGAGCATAACACCAACCTAGATCCCTCACAGTCTAGCAGGCCACTCCGAGCCGGAAGGGGCCCAGCGTCATCCAGCCCTACACCCCCCAGCTAGACCATGTCACTAAGCTCCTCGTCCAGTCTTCTCTTAAACACCTCCAGGGATGGTGACTCCACCACCTCCCTGGGCAGCCCATTCCAATATGCAATTACTCTCTCTGTGAAAAACCGCTTCCTAATGTTAAGATTGAACCTCCCCTGGCGTAGCTTGAGGCCGTGCCCTCTCATTCTGGTGTCGTCAGCCTGGAAGAAGAGGTCTACACCCATCTGGCTNGAACAGTACTGGGCCCAACACTGACCTCTGTGGGACTCCGCTGGTGACTGGCCGCCAGTCCGATGTTGCACCATTCACCACCACCCTCTGAGCTCGCCCTTCTAACCAGTTTGTAACCCAGTATAAAAATGTTCCTTTCCAGCCCAAGCTTTACAAGTTTCTCCTGAAGCTTATTGTGGGAAACCGTCATGTTGCAGTCATCTCAGTAACTCTGTCTTGAAGTGCACTTAGAAGTTTTAACTAGGGGTGGTCAAGATCTTAGTGAGGAAGCAGTGATAAATCTCCAATCCTCATCAATATCACTTTTAATTTCAAGAGAATATCTACAAATCTGAGCTAATCCCCTCATTCTCCTGTTCTCCAGGCTGAATAGACCAAGTGCCTTCAGCCACTCTACACAAAGCTTCACCCTAAGGCCCTTCACAATCTTCATTGTACTCCTTTGGACCCTCTCTGATACCTTAGTATCTTTTTTATATTGAGGTGCCTAAAACTGCACATAATCACAGAATATTCTGAGTTGGAAGGGACTCACAAGGATCATCGAGTCCAACTCCTAAGTGAATGCCCATACAGGGATTGAACCCACAAGCCTGGTGCCATGAGCACCATGTTTTATCTATCTGAGGTAATCTCAGGGTCATGTCATCATCATTATGCTGGCTCCTATGAAGTTTTCTGTCAACCATTACTCCCAGATCCCTCAATGTCCCCAGCTTGGTATTATCGGCAAACTTGCTAATGGTGGACTTGATTCCCCCATCCATATAATCAGTAAAAGTATTAAACAGTACTGGGCCTAACACTGATCCCTGTGGGACTCCACTAGTGACCGGTTGCCATAATATTCAAGGTGAGGCCACACCAGTGCAGAGCAGAGCAGGACAAGCACCTCTCTCAGGTGGTGATGCTTTGCATGATGCCCTCCAGGACATGGTTGGCCCTACTGGGCACTGCTGATTCACATTCAACTTGCCGTTAACCAGGACCCCCAGGTCCCTTTCCACAGAACTGCTTTCCAGCATCTCATTCTCCCATCTGTATGTACGTCCAGGGTTGCCTCATCTCAGATGCCCAACCTGGCACTTTCCCTTGCTGAACTTCATATGGTGGTGATTGCCCAGTCCTCTAATTTCTTGAGGTCTCTCTGCGGGGCCTCCCTGCCTTTGAGGGAGTCAACAGCTCCTCCCAATTTTGTATGGTCTGCAGACTTACTTAGTATTCCTTCAAGGCCTACATCCATTTGCTGTACACATTTTCAGTAAGAGGCTTTGCGAATATGTATATTCAGTATATTAAAATTTTCTGTTGCTAGCAATTCAAAGAAATGCTTTAGAAGTTAAGAATCTCTGAATCCCATAATCCCATGGATCTTCCAGTTCCCTCAGGAATAGATGGATAAGCCTGGACTTCTTTCCAGCCTGACTTGCTAAAGAATGAACAGCGTTAACATTGCCAGAGCAGCATGTCAAGAAACATGCCTTCCACCAAGCATTAAGAAATCCAATGTCAGATTTGACAAAAGTTTCCAAACTATTTCACAGCGTTTTAACAAGCAAAAGAAAAATTAATTCAGTGTTTAAAAATTAAACACTCAAGTTGTCATTGTAATTAGTATTAAAACAGGATAGAGAATTTATGTAAAGTCTGACAATATTCTTTTATATGCCAGCAACACACAGAAAATTACTTCCTAAAGACATTTATTATTTCAAAAGTTAAAAACTTCTGACGGGACTAATTAATAATACTGTATTACTGGTCTCAGTAAAATGGACACTATTGTCTTCTAAAGCCTAATTGTGAAGTTATTGTGAAATCTCAGATGCATTATGTTGTTTGCTTTCAGCTATGTTTAAACACTGTTTTGTTATTGAAAAATATAGTTTGAAAGTAAGACAACAAGAACTAAATTTATTTGGCCTAAAGGGAGAAGAATTAAAGAAAAGAGCAAGATAACTATAGAAATATTCACAGAAAAAATATTGAAAGGAAGAGAAATATTTCCACTGGGATTAGTTGCATTAATGTCAAGGGCTGAAACAGAAACACCAGTTTAAGCTCAGTGTTAGAAAAAAGTGAAGACACCAAGGCTGGCTGGACACTGAGAAAACCATGACTGTTTTTCAAGTGAATCAAAGGAGGCCACAAAGATGGTGAAGGGCCTTGAGGCAAAGCCATATGAGAAGCAGCTGAGGGCACTTGGTCTGTTCAGTCTGGAGGAGACTGAGGGGAGATTTCATTGCAGTGACAATTTCCTTGTAAGGAGAAGAGGAGGGGCAGGCACTGATCTTTTCTCCGTGGTGACCAGTGACAGGACCCAAGGAAATGGCCTGAAGTTGTGTCAGGGGTGGTTTAGGTCGCATATTAGAAAAAGGTTTTTCACCCAGAGGGTGGTTGGGCACTGGAAAAGGCTCCCCAGGGAAGGGGTCACAGCACAGAGCCTGACAGTTCAAGAAACATTTGGATGGTACCCCCAGGCACATGGTGTGACTCTAGGGGATGATCCTGTGCAGGGCCAGGAGTTGGACTGGATGTCTCTTCCAACTGAGCATATTCTGTGATTCCATGTAACCGATCTCCTTTCTTTCCTCCCCCTTAGGCAACTAGAGGGGTTTCTAAAGAGAAACAGCTGGTGCCCTTTACCTTTTCATAAGTAACTAAAATTATTGAAATCGTTGAAAGATTACAGGATTAAAAATTCTCAGGACCTTCTCTCCTCCAGTTTCACCCACCTTATGGATACCAATGGAGAGAGGACATCCTAGCTGCCAGATAACTTGCATGAGGGTATGTTGTCAGGTGAGGAAGGTAATAGAAACACTGTGGTACCTACCAACATTTTTGGCCAGTGCAGGACTGAACGTACATGAGAGAAGGCATATGGTATCCTGCACATCAGAGCCACTAATGTACTACTGCAGAGGAGGTTTTGAGAAAACAACACTGGGGTAAGTATCAACTCAGTTGCCAGGTGGTGGGGAGGTATTCCAGATAGCATGATATCCTAAAGAATTATACTTCAGCTTATACAGAAATACCCACAGCTAGTCCTCGGGCCATTTGTTTTCATTCTCTAGGATGAACAGCATTGTGCTTTCATATATGGCTACAAATTAATAGTTGGGTCTTTCTCTAATAAACATAACACAGTAAAATCTGTTGCATTCATATATTTGTTTTGACCAAATACCATATTACTGGAAGGTTCATGGAGGAAACAGAAAACATTGTATACATAATGGTTTGATTTTCCCTTCTTTTCTGAGTCTCCTGATTTCAGAAGGAAGAGAGGAGAAGGGAAAAGAGGGGAACGGAAAAGGAGAGGGAAGATAAACTGCAACTCCATGAAAATATTTCATCTCCCTTGTATCCTTTGGTACTGTTTAGCTAAAATTGACATTAATTTTTTGGTAAACAGTGTCTTACCTTAAGTCTGGCTTCCCCTGTGATCAGATGCCCTTGCAACAGATTTTGCTACTGCTGTTGGCAGTGGGAGGGTTTATTTTTCCATTTTTCTTTTCTGTTTTGTGTTTGTTTGTTTGTTTTAAGATTGCTATGGTGACATCCCACACCCTGTCCGAAGGTTATCACCTGGCACCAGTAGCCTGGCAGCAGAACTGTGAGCACACCTTATCCTTGCATATTCTTTGCTGCCTTGCACAGGTGTCTGGATCTACCTTAAATACTGTCAAAGGCTGATTAAAATAAGTAGGTGCCTTATAAAATCTGCTGTGCTGGCTGAGGGTCTGGCAGCAGTAACCTCCAGCAGCAGACTGGTAACAACCAACAAGTAGGTAAGTTAGATCTCATCACCACAGCAATTTCCACACTGATTTGGATCACCAGAGTCTCCATGTCCAAACAGAGCTGTATATTATCAGAAATCAGACTTCAAGACTCATGCAATTAATAAGTTAAGCTTCTGTACACAGAGATCAAATCCCTGAGTGTCTGTGGATTTTATGCTCCTTGCCTCCTGCTTCCTTAACTACTCCAAGCATGATGTTTTGCTTGGATGTTTTAGTTTCTTAAAAGAACTTGTGCTTACCGAGATGAGGACTGTGCAGCAAGCTGTTAACTATTCACAGGAGAGAAAAGCAGGGCTCATTCAATATAAAGTGACATTAAAAGTCAATTCTGTTTCTCCACCAAAGTTATTAAATAAAATATTTGTTCTGAACTCTGACTTCTGACAAAAGAGGAATAAAAACATCTTTCTTAATGGCGACAACCAAACCACAGTTAAATGGTGGTTGAGATAAAGCACTAAACATGTATTAAAACAATAAATCAATTTTATTCAAAATTCACCACAGCTCTTCATCCTACTCTTTAAAACAGCTAGATTGAACTGTGCACTGAAATCAGTGTGTGCTTTATGTATTCTCTAAAGACTTTGGAAGCCAAAAATGTAAACATCACCAAGCTTATTTTGTAATGAATATGCTTTTAGGGACCATCCTTGAAAGCTTTTTGGAATTACAAGCAATTCACTACTTTCCATGAACTTTAGGTCAGGCCAAGCCTACCTTGGCAAGACCTGACACCAAATGACTTGGTTCCCAACACAATCTCACAGTAAGTACCAGCAACACAGATTTGCATCTAAACCCACACAGGCTTCTGTGGCACATGACATGATTGCTCCCACAGGGTGATGCCACTTCCAAGTTGCATTACCAAGAAATATCCCCTGCCTTTGGCATAATTGTTCAGTAATACGCATTTTGTGTATGGAATAAAACAGAAATGCTGATGGGCCAGCTTTTATGGCTGCTGACACAAACTTTCTGAGCATAGCTGTGTAAGATCTGCTGACACAAACCTTCTCCTTGAGAACAGCTGTGATTGCCTGCTGCTTTGGGGAGAGGATGGGCAGTTCTTTTCTCCCTTTTTCTTTCTCCTGTGGCAACATTCAAAATGCTAGCTGAGCTGATAGGAGTCAAGTATCTACCAATACCTGGTTGTGATACAGATGTGAATATGTAAAAGACACAGTCAGTTCCCTTCCAGGCTTCATCCTCCATTTATCTTTCACATAATTTAATAATCTCATGCTCAAAAGTATTTGAGTAAGACGGACAGTTATCAAAAGTGCTCCATTTAAATCTGAACACGTCATCATGCCTATTCTTCTAAACTGATAAGCACTTGGGAGAGGCAAAATTCCCACAGAGTCAGACGTAAGGCACCAGTTCCTTGAAGGTTAGTGAGTGTATTCACAGAGAACAAGTGCAGCTACAGAGAGGGTAAGACAGCTGCTTCTCAGGCTCTGCATTTCAGGGCACAGCTAGCGTTTAAGTGTTTTAAAAGATAGTCAAGGAGCCTCTCAGCTCCCTGTTTCGGCAGAAATAACGAAGAGGTAATGTCTCCCCTTCATCAACAACATGCTTTAGGATATGCTTAAAAATGTTTTGCTGATTTAGGGTCTCAGTCTGTGAGAATGTGAATGCTGACAACTCTCCCTTGAACATAAAAGTGCATTTGGGTCCTGGAGGAGCTGATGTACATTGCAAAGTCTCTCCCAACAGTTGCTATCACAGAAGCCTCATTGGTTAATTTAGATATCCTACAGCAACTACTGCCACACTGTGCCTAGCTTGACACAGCAAGCATTTTGAAATACCAGATTTTCTTGAGTTGTGAATGCTCATTTTATTGTCCTACAGCTGTCTTAACATAACACAAGGCCAATCTTCTGATTTATAACCCATGCCTTTACTTACAAGTGTCTCAACCTTACAGCTCAAGGAGAGCTGGTCACTCCCTCAAGTAAGTCCATAATCAGGTGTGGAGGCCCAAAGGGCAGCACTCACCAGAACAGTTTGATTGTTTATCCTGAGAAAAAACTTGGACCTTCTAAAGGGGAATTGAAAAAAAAACCAAAACAAAAAACCACCATTGCACAATCATGAGTTAAACTAAAAAAATAAATAAATCAATACTTGTGCTGTAAGACTAGGGTGCTAAGCCCAAGTCAAGTGTACTTTCCTACTGCCTTCAACAGAAGTTGTGTGCCAGAAGACATGAGGCACACACTCAGGATGGCATTTCTGCATTTCCCTCCTCAAATTCATGTGATTAAGATGATCAGACCTTGAATATTGTAGAACCTGTCCAATGAAATCCTCTGTGTTGCAGGCAGAAGTCAACACAACCACATTGTTCAACTCAGTCAGAGACAGAGAGAAAGCCTGGGCATATGAATGAAATACTGACTGCAGTGACAGACAAACCAGCGCACTGTGCTTTCTTGTAACACAGATTTAACAAGCCTTGTCTGTTCCTGGTCTTTTCTTGTAAGAACTGTAAGAAGTGAAGCCATTCACAGCTCCCCAGCATTCTGTCTTTATTGCCCAAAGAAAAATTATAAAGGGAAAGAAACTGTCCTTATAAGCTTCAGGGTTTAGAGTTGTCCACCACATTTCTTCAAATAAAGTATTTCTCTTTCCTGCACCAAAGCAATGATTTCAAGTCTCAGTCCATTCTTAAAAAGCCATCTCAGATGGTATAATGGTATCATATCTTTTCCTGCCTTTCTTCAAAGATTTCTTCCGGAATATAGTGGGACAAAGAAAGTATTACTTATGGGGTGACAAAAATAAATTGAAAAGAGCAAGCAAGATGCAAGATGTGACCTTCACTGGCCTCTGACAACTGTGCAGTTTGGAGCTTCATCTGAAGAATTTTGTGCTTCCACTAGTTTTGTAGGTCTCATCTCTCCCTACCTCAGAAACATGGACATGACAGGCAAAAACAAAAATAAAAAAAACCCACCTGAAACCTACAAACCAAAGAGCAGCAAGACTGAGGTACACAGATGCTGACACGCAAAGGAGAATTTTACAAAGGCAAACCCTGTCTTTTCTGCAAGTTGTTGTAAACATCTCTGCCTCAAAACTCTCCAAAAATAGGTGAAATCTCCTATACTTCATGGACAAGCTGCAAAAAAATATTTCAGACTTCCTTAACTATTTATTGCCTAAATCCTAAATGAGAAAGGAGACAAAGCAGAGCATAGCATTCACCTTGAAGCAAAGCAGGGAAATCACTTTTTCTATCCTGAAAAACAGGAGTTATTAAGCCAGGCTATGTCCCCTCTCATTAAAATCTGACTTTTATTCCTAGATCATTACTTCTAATTATTCCCAGTTTCTCCTCTAGGCAATGTAAGGCAGTTACCTCATGTATTTGGGCTGGAGGATGAGTCCTCTGGCAGAGCAAGGCTGCATGGTAGCTGGACGATGGCAGGGGAAGCCAGTTGGCTTTGCACAAGTGTCTGTCCAGACAACAGGCCCCATAGGCAACTGAGGAAATAACTGAGCACGGATTTTAGACTGCTTCTAGCTTAATGGAGAGGAGAATACTGAAGGAAAATAGCAAATTTGCATTCTACCAAAAGCAGCAGCACTGCTGAAGACTGGTTTATTACTATTATTTTATAATATTCCAGAGGCAGCAGGGGCAGCCCACACCTGTCAGTCCCAGTAATATATCATATCACTGGATGAACCTTATAGATGCGCAGAGCTACCTCCAAAATGCTGCTCTAGACCAGGAAAAAGTTTAAAAGCACAATATTGGAAAGGTATAGACCTGTCTGCTGAATGTTGATCTCCACAGGACTGTCAGCATCAGCAAGGATTAAGCTGTACCTTTTGGCCCTTACAAAAATGCTGCTCTACCTTGTGCATGATCGAGCCCTTGACTTTTTCATCAGACTCCTTTCCTCACATGAAAATTGTATACCAAATGTAAGTGGATGTTTTCATATTCAAAGAAATGAGAAATTAAGTTGATTTAAATTAAAAAATATGCTCTCGAGCAGGCTGAATGTCAAGGTCTTCATAGCATAGAACAACTGTTTTAATTTCAAGACCTGCTTTCATTTAGGAATTAAGAGACGTGAGTTGACAATGCAAAACTGGGAGGAGCTGTGGACTCCCTCAAAGGCAGGGAGGCCCTGCAGAGAGACCTTGACAGATTAAGAGGGCTGGGTAAGCACCAGCCACATGGAGTTCAGTAAAGGGAAGTGCCAGATCCTGCACCTGGGATGGGGTAACCCTGGACGCACATACAGACTGCGGAATGAGATGCTGGAAAGCAGTGCCCTGAAAAGGGACCTGGGGGTCCTGGTTAATGGCAAGTTGAATGTGAGTCAGCAGTGCCCTGGCAACCAGGAGGGCCAACCATGTCCTGGGGGGCATCAGGTAAAGCATCACCAGCGGCTGAGGGAGGTGCTTGTCCCGCTCTGCTCTGCACTGGTGTGGCCTCTCCTTGAATATTGTGTGCAGTTTTGGGCACCACAATATAAGAAAGATGCTAAGGTATTAGAGACGGTCCAAAGAAGGACAATGAAGATGGTGAAGGGCCTTGAGGTGAAACTGTGTGCGGAGTGGATGAGGTCACTTGGTCTGTTCAGCCTGGAGAAGAGGAGAATGAGGGGAGACCTCACTGCAGTTACAAATTCCTCATAATGAGAAGAGGACGGGCAGACACTGATCTCTGTGGTGACCAGTGACAGGACTCTAGGAAATGACCTGAAGTTGTGTCAAAGGAGGCTTAGGTAGGGTATTAGAAAAAGGTTCTTCACCCAGAAGGTGGTTGGGTACTGGAACAGCCTCTCCTTGGAAGCGGTCACAGTACCACGCATGACAGAGGTCATGAAGCATTTGGACAACACTCTTGGGCACATGGTGTGACTCTTGGTGATAGTCCTGTGCAGGGCTAAGAGCTGGACTTGATAAGCAATACGGATCAGATGTTCACAGGTTATTCTGAATTGGAAGGGACCCACAAAGATCATCTAGTCCAGCTCCCAAGTGAACGCCCACCCAGGGATCAGACCCACAACCGTGGAACCACGGGCACCACGCTCCATCCATCTGAGCCTCCCACCATCTAGACCATGTCACTGAGTTCCTCATACAGTCTCTTCTTGAACACCTCCAGGGATGGTGACTCTACCACCTCCCTTGGCAGACCATTCCACTGAGGAATCACTCTCTCTGTGAAAAACCTCTTCCTAACATCCAGTCTAAACCTCCCTTGGTGTAGTTTAAGGCTATGTCCTCTTGTTCTGGTGTTGTCAGCCTGAGAGAAGAGATTTACACCCACCCAACTGGATCCCGTCCAATCAGCACATTCTGTGATTCTGTGATCCCATGTGAGTCCCAGGGCTTGTGCTACAGGTCTGCTCTCACTGTTCATAGAGAATTCAGTCTAGATCCCAGTCTGGATCCCAGTTCTCCAAAATTCATTCAAATTAGAAAATATTCCATAAAAATATTTCATTTTAAAGATTTTATTTTCAACAAATTATCAGGAATTTGTCTCTGTTACTGTTAAAGCAGAGTGTGCATTTCAGATGCAATGTATGATTCAAAAATTAAACTATTTTTGGAAGCTCCAGTTCTATTCACAGAAATGTTGGGGAAAGCTGTTCAGAATTTGTCCATGTATAGCCAAGTCCCCAGAGCCAGGTAACCAAAAAGCCAATGTTCCTTCTTGAAACAGTGAAGTTCTCTCCCCTGCTCACCTTTTGATCACAGAATCACAGAATATTATGAGTTGGAAGGGACCCACAACGATCATCTAGTCCAACTCACCATCTAACACCCGTGCAGAGACTGAAAGCCCATCTCAGAGCGGTAACACAACCTAGTTCCCTCACAGTCTAGCAGGCCACTCCGAGCCGGAAGGGACCCAGGACCCAGCCCCACACCCCCCAGCTAGACCATGTCACTAAGCTCCTCATCGAGTCTTCTCTTAAACACCGCCAGGGACGGTGACTCCACCACCTCCCTGGGTTGATGTCTTGGTTCAAATTCTCTTCAGAAGAGCAGAGATTAAAAAACACTTTAGATTGCTAAGTAATGCGAACTAACCCTAATGGTGACAACCATATGCATCTCTCCATCTTTCTGGTTAATCTGAAGAGAGATCTGAAGAGAAATTAAACAAATTTCACAGGTCTGTCCAGTTTAAAGTTCAGCAGGGGAGCTGGATGGCAAGGCTTTGATGAAGCAGAGCTTAGTCTACACCCACTGCCCTGCTAGGATCTCACTCTGTACAAGCCTCAGATCACACAGTCCGTTATTCACCCTCACATCCTGCAGAACTGATTTCTGTTTTAGCACCATCCACAATAGCCTGCAAAGGCTTCCCCAAAAATCTCTGCACAGCACAGGAATCTTGACTCAAATGGACCAAAGCAAAATCATTACTTCCTCTGCTTCACTGGACACAAATGCAGACTAGGCAGAGAAGGCAGGAAAGGAGTAAACCCTGCCTAATACTGCCTTAGATGATTCAACCAACATCAAATAAAGAACAGCATTATTCACTAAAATGAAAAAAACCACAACCAAACCAAACCACAACCAAAACACAAAACCCTCCACCCAAAACCACTCCCTACAGCAATCAAGAAATCACTGTGAACTTTGATGCACCTGATATCCACACACATTTTTCAGATTGCACAGACTGGGAGATGAAGACAGTATCAACTTCCTTTCCTCTCAGATTAAAATGCAAAACAGAAATGGCACGTTTGTTAGAACACTAAAAGTAAGTCTTGTTTTTAAAATGAAGTTGCAGGTCACAATATGAAGTGGGATGTTCTATATTCCTTTATAGGTAATTACCTTGCTGGCTGTAAACAATGCATTTGGCATACATTCAGACATCATTTGAGCCTGCAGAAATACTCAAACAAACCAAATCCAGGTATACATACTTTCAAGTACCAAGCAACATTTTTAATCTCCCACCTCCACATTTTCACAAATTTGTTCTACTGCACATATAAAAACCTTACATTTGCCTTTGAAAAACCTTAAAACAACTCAATTCAATTCTCTGAGCTGGATCACTTTTTCTGCCAAGAACCTGTACTTGGCGCTGGTCAGACGACATCTTGAGTACTGTGTGCAGTTCTGGGCTCCCCAGTTTAAGGAGGATGTTGAGCTGCTTGAGAGGGTCCAGAGAAGGGCGACAAGGATGGTGAAAGGACTGGAGAACAAGCCCTATGAGGAGCGACTGCAGCAACTAGGGTTGTTCATCCTGGAGAAGAGGAGAGTCAGAGGTGACCTGATTGCTGTTTATGACTACTTGAAAGGAGGTTGCAGTCTGGTGGGTGTGAATCTCTTCTCTCAGGCTGACAACACCAGAACAAGAGGACATGTCCTTAAACTACGCCAAGGGAGGTTTAGACTGGATGTTAGGAAGAGGTTTTTCACAGAGAGAGTGATTCCTCATTGGAATGGTCTGCCCAGGGAGGTGATGGAGTCACCATCCCTGGAGGTGTTTAAGAAAAGATGAGGAACTCAGTGACATGGTCTAGATGGTGGGAGGCTTGGATGGACGGAGGGTGATGCCCGTGGTTCCACGCTTGTCGGCCTGATCCCTGGGTGGGCTTGGGAGTTGGACTAGATGATCCTGTGGGTCCCTTCCAACTCAGAATAACCTGTGAGTGTTGGGAAGGTTCTGTTTATAGACCTGAAGGACTACAATAAATGCCATGGCAAGTGGGAGGCACTGCGCACCCTCTCTGCGCGTCCTGGCCACGCCACCACTGCAGCTGCTCCACTAGTAGGAGGCTTCTGTTCCCCCATGTCCTCCCCCTGCTGCAGCAGGGGGAAGCGGTGTTCTGCAGCCAGCACTGCTGCTCCTGCACTCGGCACCAGCAGATGTATGCATCATAGCTGCCACAGTTAAAGGGAAAGAAACTCTGACACCGACACCACTATAAGGGGCTCTGGGTGCTGCAGTGTTGCAAAGTTAAGGTTTCCCAGGCTCCACGAGCCCCAGCCAGAGCCTGGGAACACCCCTTCCCACCGTGGCCCTGGAGCTTCCCCACCGTGGAGGCAGCGCAAGCATGCGTGGTGGCAGCAGCCCAGCAGCATCTGCAGAAGTGGCCGCATGGCTGAAGAGAAGCCCAGGGATTCCCTGGGGGACTCCCCAAGCAGAGAGGGCTCAGAAATGGTTCCCTTTGCTCCCCTGTGCTGTAAGAGCCCATGGGGAGGAGCAGAAAACACTCCCCAGTGCTTCAGAGTGATGGGGGGGGGTGAAGCGATGCATGTGGCCTACATGAATATTAATGACTCACGTGTGTTTGCAAATTAGACATTTCACAACACCCTCGGGAGACCCGTTCCTTGCAAATTAGGAGGTATAACTATCTCACTGCAGAGCTTTTGGGCTAACACACTCTCCCATCCCTGCAGGAGTGAAACAATTATAGGTGAAAACACTCCATCAGAATAAAGTTTTCCACTGGAAGTATCAGAAAATAGATCTTTGTTAGCCATAGAACTTGTCCCCCAAGGTACAGAATCCCCAGCCTCCCCTCAGTCTAGTTGCCTGCTGAGAGCTTTGAAACTTCATGAAAACTTCATGCATGAAGACTTCAGACATGCTGATCACAAACAGGAGCTGATACAGTGAATCCTCTCTGTATCGCGACTTCTCCTTCACAACCTCGCCCATTTGCGAAGCAATTTTGTCGCAGTCCGGATCCACAGATCNAAGAAGGCCAATGGCATCCTGGCCTGCATCAGGAACAGTGTGGTCAGTCGGTCCAGGGAGGTTGTCCTCCCCCTGTACACAGCGCTGGTCAGACCTCATCTTGAGTACTGTGTGCAGTTCTGGGCTCCCCAGTTTAAAAGGGATGTTGAGCTGCTCGAGAGGGTGCAGAGAAGGGCAACGAGGATGGTGCAGGGACTGGAGGGCAAGCCCTACGAGGAGCGACTACAGGAGCTGGGATTGTTCAGTCTGGAGAAGAGGAGGCTCAGAGGGGACCTCATTGCGGTTTACAGCTACCTGCGGGGAGGTTGCAGCCAGATGGGTGTAGACCTCTTCTTCCAGGCTGACGACACCAGAACGAGAGGGCACAGCCTCAAGCTACGCCAGGGGAGGTTTAATCTTAACGTTAGGAAGCGGTTCTTCACAGAGAGAGTAATTGCATATTGGAATGGGCTGCCCAGGGAGGTGGTGGAGTCGCCATCCCTGGAAGTGTTCAAGAGAAGACTGGACGAGGAGCTTAGTGCCATGGTCTAACTAGGGGGTGTAGGGCTGGATGACCCTGGGCCACTTCCGGCTCGGAGTGGCCTGCTAGACTGTGAAGCATCTAGGTTGGTATTATGCTCTGGGTTGTGCCCTCGGTCGCTGTATGGGTATTAGATGGTGAGTTGGACTAGATGATCCTTGTAGGTCCCTTCCAACTCATAATTTTCTGTGATTCTGTGATTCTGTGAAATACTCTCTGGAGAGCCCTGGTCATCAAAAGGGTGAGGGTCCACAGTAGTCAACAAGACAAACTTCAAGCCATGAACACAGT
Organism: Pitta sordida; assembly: GCA_013390025.1. Classification (NCBI taxonomy): domain Eukaryota; kingdom Metazoa; phylum Chordata; class Aves; order Passeriformes; family Pittidae; genus Pitta; species Pitta sordida. Next base: position 170,913 of record WEKX01020620.1, on the reverse strand, counting down.
AGCTGTAGGAGTTTTAATGAGTGTCACGACTTCAGCAAACACCAGACAAGTTTGGTCACTTCTGTTTTTACAACTCTGTATGCTGTGACACACCTACTCTGAGTGGCAACAGAGATTACTGGTTTTGTCATTTCCAATTTCAAAAGCTCTACACTACGCACAATTACCCCTAGGCAAAAAAATACAATCTATTTCAATTTAGACTTGATCTGCTCTTCCATGCAGGCAGGACAAAGCATATTGTAGCTTTGCATCAATTAGAATCATAAGATCATTAAATTATTTAGGTTGGAAAGGAACTTTGAGATCATCAAGTCCAAAGATAAAAGTAACCCTGCCCAGTCCACCACTAAACCACGTCTCTTTAGTGCCAAATCGACACATCTTTTAATTATCTTACATTAAACTGCACATAGTAAAACTGCAGGATTTTAATTAGCAGCTCCACTAATATCTATGCAGTGAGTATGGTCACTGTCAAAGAAAAAAAATTACCACCACACATTTTATCTGTACGTTGTGAACTACGCATAATCTAGTGGCATCCCTGCATCCTTCCACAAGTGTTTCCAAGTTATGCAGGTTGCACAAAATTCAACTATTTAGAAGGTTCATAGCCATACAGAGTCATCTATTTCTAGCCAAGGAACAGAACATGAATTTCACAGATCCCAAAATTATTTCCTTTGTCAACATCAACCTATTGCATCCCCATCAGAGCTGAGTTATTTTAGCACTTTTTCAGAACACCTGAGCCAGCAGATGCATTAGGCTATACAGAAACAACTGGAAAAATGCAGCCTTCAAATGATGGAAAGCCCAGAAATCCTTGGTTGGTGACGATCAATTTATTCCTCCTGAACTAGATAATGAAACAAGGTCATCTGGACCCTCTTGTAGCCTAAGAATATACCCAGGGTCTCAAAGCAGGGTGAGGATGGCTTGGAGCTGATTTCCATGCTGCCATAGCTGGAGAGTCTCAATATCAAAGCTGCCTGAGTAGAACTCTACAAACAGTGGGCTGCCCTGCAAACACAACCTTAAAACCACTAGCAGAAGTTCTGTGTGCCCATGGCATCCATGGGAGTATGGCATCCATGGGAGTATGGCATCACAACTGGAGGTCAAGGAGGATCTCTCAGCAGTCTTTAAAATAACCCTGCATTAGGTCTTGTAACAAGCACATCCTTTCTGCTCCCCCAGCAACAGAAGTGAGCAGTGCAATGTAAACCACAGTGAAAGGCTGGAACACAATATAACAAACCAGCTTGTGATGGTTTGATTTTGGGAAACAGACTTCACTGCAATGAGACTGATGAACAAATGGGGTTCAGCCTTTACAGGGCAAGTGTCTTTTTCACAATGGAGAAAGCAGAGTCTGCCCAAAGCCAGGACTAGCGCCCAGGTCTCTGCAGCATGATTTTAACAGTTTAATAACAGCACCAAGGCAGTGACCCCAAATCCTCCAGTAACTGCATCAGGAAGAAAACTGGGTCCTCTTGTGGAGTCAGCAATGCAGACACAAGGCTTATGTAACACAGCCTCACTCTTTCTCTTTTGAAGAGTTAAATAAGGTGTAATTTAGCTATCATATTACACTATTTAAAATAAGCAAGTCCTCAGCTTTGTACAGACTGCACTGCTTAGTTGAAGTTTGCTTGTTTCTTAAAGTGTTTGCTACAAAAGCCTATTTCCATTTAATTCATGCTAACATTCTTAAAACCAAAGGTTGGAAACAAAAGCTTAACTGTAGCTAAGTAGGTCTTGGATGAAGCCCAGAGCTGACAAGAACCAAAAGCTCCGCTCAAGAATAACAGTAGCTTCAGCTTTTACATTCTTTTTTCAGCTTTTTAGGAGAATCGGTTTACACATTTAAAAAAAAACAAAAACCAACCACCTAATTTTGAATAGAATCCGAACCAAATTTATTTGCTCAGATTTTAAGTTAATGTATTTTTAAGCTGTACAAATTTTTTTTTGCATTTAAGGGAATATTTGTACTGCAGATGTTTCACACCTGTTTGCTTTTTGCAGAACAGTTGCTTTTACGTGTTTATCTCAATGACGGCACAGAAAATTCAAATCTAGAACTCCCGCTGTCATTTCAGGGGCAATTATGACTGAAGTCCATGTAATGTGTTTTTCTTGTTTTTCATTCAAAGCGAACTTCCTTTTTCAATTTAGGTCTAGGTCTTGAAAGTAGAATAGCTCGTCATACAATTTTAAATTCTCTTGTACTGAATTAGAATCAGTGACAGTGAGATTTACGGCATAAAACAGAGCTTGACTTTTGTACAAGCATTAAGGGAAATTGCTGCTTTCTTTCACTCCATCATCAAGGAAATGTTTACACTTAAAACCAACAGTATGTTACTTTTTATCCTCTGGATGACAAGTCAGTGATCCCTCATCCCCTTTCACCGCTCCTTTCCATCACCAGCAGCTCTTTGAAGCTTTTAATACAATGTGTTTCTAATATTCCACTTGTGAACCTCAACTTGAGGCTGCAATCTCTATACAAGTAACAGCTCTGCCCCAGAACTCCCATACATTCTCTCTTTCCACAGTTGCTCCCGCTATTGGCAAAACTGGATGTTTAGCAATTACTTGGAAGGACTACACAATCAAAAATGTAGCTTAAAAAAAACAAACAGAAAACAAAAAAGGGGGAAAAAGTCTGCTTCATCTCTGTGCTATGAGTTTCGAGGAAGAAAACTACAATATCCAAACTTAAGTTTAGATATAAGGAAACATGACAACAAGAACTATCTTCCTCACAGCAAAAAATAATAGAGACACAAGCACTGTAGCTTGCTAACCTTAATATGCAAGCATAATATTGTTGAGGGTGGTGCCAAGAATCAGCTGGAACAAGAAATTCTTGCATCTTGACAAAATCACCCTTTAAGGAAAAAGAAAAGAAAACAAGCCATGCTTACAATCAGCGATTTCCCCCAGATGATTTGCTGTGGTAGCTATCCAGACCACCTCTCCATGGACCCAATCCAAAGCTCATTACTGGCAACAGGCTTTTGAAACAGCCCTGTTGCGTTTTGTTCACAATGGAAAAGGTCTATATTTAATTGACAGACTGGAAAGAATCTTACAATCTGAAGTCTGAGATGAACCAGAGTGTTATGGTTTGGGGGGTTTTCTGCTGCTTTGGTAGCGAGGGGGTTAACAGCTCAGCTCTGGCCTGAGCTTTCCGTGCTGCCAGGGCCTTCAAGGTTAGAGATAAAGGCAGGCGTCTCTGCCGAATAACATACTTGGGAGAGAAGAAAAAAAAGTTCAGTAGTAAGATGTAGCGTGCCAGCTCAGAACCTGCGTCGGGAGGCTGAGAGATTTGAAGGCCCCAGGCCCACGAGAGAAGGGGTAGAGATGTTCTTCCAGGCATCCCGCTGCTGCTTGTGAATTGGACTGACCATGGTGAAAACCTATGGACCAAAGAGAGAGAACCAGGACCGCAGAATCCGTCTAAGCATTAAGACTGAAGATGGAGAGGTAAAAACTGGACAACACTGCTGATGTGTTGGAGCCCAGAGACAGAAACTTGGAGCTAGCTGAGAGCTCCGCAGAAATCCCTGGACAGACTTTTTTTGGGCATTGTTATAGTATTTTGTGTACTTTGGGATGGGCTCATTATGAAGCAGAAAAGCCAGTACTTAAAAGCTGCAATCCTGGCTGTGACTTCTGGACAACAGAGAATTTTTCAGAAGAACTGTCGTCCTCAGGTCGAGATCTCACTTGGGAGTGGTCATGAAAGACCTTTCCCTCTTGTGAGAGAGAGAGAACTTTATGGAAGGGCAGAGAGATGGTTCCTACCCTGGATCTGATCAGAAATACCAACTTGCCTGGTTTACCCCTACCCTGTGTTCCCCCTTTTTCTCCTGGTGGAAAAGGGAATATTACATCTATTGTAAGAGAAGGAGGGGTGGGGGGAGAAAGGTTGCCTTCTAAATGATGCTTCCCTTGCAGTTCTGAGCTTGTTAGTTAGAAAATAAACCCTTTATGTTCTTTATTTATAGTTTTGCCTTGCTTCTTTTGCCTGTGACCAGTTTTATTGTATTTTCCAGTTTTATTTTCCAGTTTGTTTTTTTAGTTTTCTCCTTCATGAGAAGTTGGGGTGGGTCTCTGGCATCCAGCCAGGGTCAAACCACGACACAGAGAAAAGGACAATATTTGCCTTTGGCTTGGCAAGTGATACCTGGGGGGAAAAACACTCATCTAGGAATAATGCAATTTATATAGTGCTTATTACAGTGCAAGCACATCAGAGGATACCTTTACAATTAAAGGTCTGGACATACCAAAGTAACCAGTTGCTTCCTATTACCAACCCAATTCAGTTATTAGACTTTACAAACAAATATTTTGAAGAGAAGAATAACTGGTGCTCAAAAAATGAAATATTTTAATTAAAACAATTTTATTTGAATTTATTTTAGCACCATGCTTGCAATTGTGTTCAGACAACATCAACATAACAAATTAATATCAAATAAAAGAGAAGAATATTCAAAATCATATAATTTCACCACTCTACTGTTGTAGGATTACAGAATCTATTTAAAATAAACTGTTTTTCCTTTTCAGGAAAATGGCCATTTTTGAAGGAACTACCGTTTTCAGTAGCATTTCAGACCTCAGCACAGTGGTGGAATAAGCCATTCCTCAGCTGATCCACATAAAAGCTGTTTCACTTATTTAGTTTTCAGTGGGGTCAAGCCACTGAATTAGCTTGTAGTTTAAACAAACATTAGTGTCAGTGTGGGGGCAGGAAAGTGTGGCCAAGGAAGAATATACAAGAAAAACTCCAAAAATCCCAACTTAAACTGATGAAACTCAAGTTGGAACTTCACTGTTAAATACACAGATAAGTAATGCTAAGTATACAGAAGTTTTTTCAATTTAAACAAAACCATGATTCCAAACTCAAAGCAAATCTGAACAAAAATGATATACAAACTACATCTTAGAAATGTCGGAAGTTATCTTTTAAGAGGTTGTCTTTCCTCGACAGCATAGTCTACAATGAGTATTATCATGCAGTGGAGGATATAATTGTGCTCCATCACCCTCAGAGATATCTCTCTGCCAAGGGGAAATGCTACCCTCTATCGTTTGACTAGTCTGAACAGCTACTGTCTCCTTAAAATTATCATTTTAAGAGGCTAAATCTGCCTCTCTTAGAAATTACTATAGCAATCATGAGTTTAAACCCCACAAACCTGAGGAGCTGGTGTTTGTTACTGCACAGACAGACCTTGACCTTCTTTTTGCTCACCCCTGGCTACAGCACTCGAATGGGCCCTGTGACTCTGGCTTCCCCTCCAAGTCCTTCTTCCAAAAGGAAGGCAAGCCAGAGCCTGAAAAATAATTACTGCTTTTAAAAACTGACCTTTTTTCAGTTCTGCATATTAGTTTGAATTCTTTTTAATTCTTTTTTGTCCATTTTGTCCACTGTAAGTACCACTTCAAATCCTTACATGATGTTCTACCATTCTTCTGCTGTCTTTCCACTCCCACTCCTTTCCAAACCCTGATAATGAAATTCTTTTAAGAGCTCTTATTTCGAAGATTTCATATTTAAATACCTTTTCTAAAAAATCTGAAGCAACAAGATCTGAAGACGTAAGAATACTATTGCAAAAGAAACAGAAGGTGATCTTACAATTCAACTGTATTACAGAAAATTTCTTAAAGACCATAAAAGGTGTGGTTCCCCCATAAAAAACGAAAAAGAGAAAAGAGGGGAACAATATTTTTTTCTGCCAAAGTCACTGCTTAAGAAAAGCTGCAAAACTCACTTAATGAATATTTAGACCATGCCAGCAGTATAGTAGATTTAAAAGGAATTTTTTTCAGCTTATTCTACATTTAAACTGGGAAGTTCTCCTTGGCTAACAGCAAATAGAATGAAAGAAACACAAGGAAGAGGAAGATTGCCAGGACAAAGTACCAAGAATACTATGCTTGGGAGAGGAAGTGGCAGAGAACAGCAAGTGGAAAACATTAGGTAAATACCCTTATATCTTTAAGTTAATTTAATGTTGACACCTCTGAATGCCTTTGGAAGGAAACTGAAACTCGACGTCCCCTAGAACTTTTTTGCATTCTTACCTCTGTTTCTAGTTCTTCTGAGCAGAAAATGAGAATTGAGTGAATTCTGGAAAATAAGAACTAACCTTTTAAGGATGATTTTGATTAAAAACACAACTGGTGTGTCAATTTGAGGATGGCCACACTAACTTTTATGTGCCATCATCTATAAACAAACGGCGTGACAGGGCTGTTTTAATCACTGCTTAGGGATCAAAGTGCTGTTATATATGATTGTTACTATTTAAATTTCCCTCCAGCCAGCAGGGCAGTCAAAGCGTATCATAAGGCCCTTCTGACCTCAGACAGAACACAAGACACTGATGATATAATGCCATAATTTGTTTACTGCCACCATAATGCAAAGTATGAAATACAGTTTGTCAGAAATACAATCAACAGAGAGCTCACAATATTCCATCCTTGCCCTGTGGACGATTTCCAAGGCAGGAAGAGTAAACAGCCTTCTCCCAGCCTTCTTAGTTTCCACAGCTGAGAGTGTAGGATGTTTACAATACCTGTCACTCAGAGCTCTCGAAAACAGACCAAATGCCAGCAGACCAGACTTCATCACTGATCGTTGGAAACATGCAGACGTCAACAGGAAGAAAAAATCCATATCCATGACTACTGTATACTATATGAATCCAAATTAATATTAAATCCTTTGTGAACAAGTTGGGAGGTCTAGAAAAGAAGTTCAAAATAAAGCTGAGCTTCAGCATCTCCAGAGGACAGCCAATGTTACTGCCACCATGGTATTGCAAGGCTTACTGCCAGTTCACTCCAAAGTACTCTTCAATGTCCTGAGGTTGTGCCTGCAGAAAACAGAGAAGTCACCAATTTAATGAGTGCACACAGATAAACTAACAAACAAGCAGAAAAATGGTCTGTGCATTCCACAAGCAAAAGCCATCATGTAATTTCCAAAGGGTTTGATGCTTTTAATACAATTTAAAAGCAGCATCTAGACTGCTGGCTCATAGGAGTGCCTACAATATCTAGTTTATTTTTAATTATCAGAGGATTGATGGTTCTGGGACACCTTTGAATATCGTGAGAAAAAGAATAGTTTTAAAGACATAGCTTGATAAATTGAAAAGTGTAATTAAATAACAACATATGACTTAACAGCAGTCTAAGTAGGTTTAAGACTGTATTTTCCTCTCAGAAAAAGAGTATTTTATTTCCTTAAATGCATCACCTCCAATGGAAAAAAGAAAACCCGGACAAAATAAAAGAGAATCCAATCATAAATAAGAAAGTTTCTCATGCAGAACAAAGCCAAAATCTTCAGAGGAGAAAAATTCAATTTAAACAGGTTTTAGTAGAACATAACACATACTCTGAGACAAGATTATTAATACAGTGATCCTCCACATAGTCGTGATCCATAATTTGAGGGATCTGCATACTTGCTGTTGATTTTCCAGGTTGCTGTGGGACCTGGCGCGTGCACAGAACGCGCAGAACCTACTATGAACCCAGTCTGCTCATGAATATGTAAATTGGTCCCAGCTGGGAGCCACTGTGGCATGGCTGGGATGCGTTTAGTGTAAATGTGTGTTTCTGCACAGCTGGAATTGTCCTCCGCCAGGCTACAAGATGGCGTGACGGGCTGCCATGGTGAGTGTCTGTGCGGCAGCGGGAGGCACCTTCCCCCTGCCATCCCTGCAGTGCCCTTTGCATGCCCACAGTCAGGCATGTCCCATGGCCGGGGCCCGGAGGAATAAAACTTGCAAGAACAGGGAACCTTGCAAGAGAAACTCTTGAGCCCTTCCCTGGCTGCTGCTGTCCCGCCTCCTTCTGTCTCCCACTGGCTGCCCGGGCACTGCTCTGGCGTGTCACTGGCTCTGGCTTCTGCTGCTCCTGGATGGGATGGGACAACAGACCAACTGTAACACAGCATCCCACCTCCCTCTGTCTCACATTGGCCGCCTGGGTGCTGCTATGTGCTGCAGACAACTCTGTAAAACAGTGTTCCAGCTCTCCTGCTTTACTTTGCACTGCCACAGCCCTAATCTGAAACAGGTTTTGGGACTGCGACCCTCTGCCAGGGCTGGTGTGGGGAAACCTCCCATGGCTCCTGGCACACATGGGCATTCCCTGAGCCAGTCCCAGTGGAGGCTTGGGAAGTGCAGTCACCACACCCCTCCTCCTCTGTGCCCACAGTCAGGCAGGTCCCATGGCTGGGGCCCAGCAGAGCCCAGGGGCCGTGCTCGCGGCTCGCCCGCCCACCCCAGCGCTCGTCCGCAGCGGCCGTCGCTCACCTGCCCATCCTGGCACTTGCCCACCCCACTTGCCCTGCTGCCAAACACAGCAGCCGCCCGCCTCCCTCGCCAGAGTACAGCCATGTCGGGCAGCCCCCAGGCAACTGAGACAAGCCCCGCTCTCAGGACCGTCCTCCAGACCTTATTACGGATGGGGGCGTGGCTATGGGCGTGGTGTACTTGACTACTTAGAGGGGTCACTATCTTCGCGAATCCCAGGACTCGCGTGAAGAGGGCCAGACCCAACATCCCACGAGTAACGGGGGATCACTGTAGTTTCTACTATAAGAAAAAATGCACGTGCAGAATATGTTCAAGTGACTGGGGACCTGAATTATCTTAAGAATCACAGCAATCTGTGGAACTTTAAACATTTCACTTCACAGGAAAGTTAAGCTGCTATTGAGACGGTGGAGGAGCTTTAGCTGGAAGCCTAACCCACAGAAGGGTTGCCCCAGTACTGATACTGCTCTCACCATTATATGAACAGCCTTTATAGCACAGTATATTTGGCCAGCTTTCTGAAGAAAGAGCTTTGCTCTGGGCCTAAAGTATGTCTCATTTGGACCAAAGCAACTGTACAGTTTTCTTCTGTACCATTACCTGTATTTCATTCCAATACGTACTTCTAAAAATCAGGCCAGGTATCTAAGAGCCCTTTCGTCAAGAAACAGAACTACTGCAGAGGGAGGGGAAAGAGGAGACTATGTAATGGCAAGCCTCACTTGACCATTCATAAGAAGGCCTGGAGATTTGCAGGAGCCTGAAAAGTAGAAATAAATACAAAGGTACAGATCATCTTTACCTTCTAGCCCACTATAAGATATGGACTTCAAGGGCAAAGGTAGCAAAAATTGCAAAATTGAAAGTTTTCTTTCTCAAGCTCTCAGTCCTCAAAAAATCATCTCTCTGATTAGCAGTTATACAACCTGTGCTAGTTCAGCACTAAGAAGATCCATTTCTCCTAAAACACTCCACCAGTTTTACATTTTGCCCAGAGGTTGGATCTCTAAGGCACACAACAGAAGAGGAAAATCCCTGTCTCTAATCAAGCAGCCACACTAGACAGAGCACCAGGTAACACTGCCAGGAACAGAATAGCCTGGTGTTGGCTCAACAATCCAGCAGAAGAAACAAAACCATATAGTGCAGAAAGAAAATTATGGAGCTGCTCTCTCAGATAAAGAAAAAGGAGTAAATCTCACAGTAAACCAGGTATGAACATATCTCAGGAGGTCATCAAGTCCCAGGCCCTGCTGGGGGGGCAGGGCTGGCTTTGAAATCCCACATGAACTACTGCTACAGACCTCACATTACTCATTCCATGTTTTTCAGATTAAGTATGCTTTGCAGAAGGCACTTCAGTGCTTTACAAAAGAAAGTTGAAATATTGTGGTAGTCTCTGACTGAATTTACCACAGCATCCTCAATCTTTAGCTGACAGGCATCTGATATTTCAAGTGCTAACAGATCCTATTTTGATCTTCTAAGAGCTATAATGATTTTTTTTATTACATGATAAATCATGATATCTTCTTGATGTGCACCTTTCATTACTGTTGGTTAGAACCATTATTTGCTATTCCTTTTCCTGTACAATTCAAGTTTTGAGGGGTAAAATCAGACAGTTGACTTGGCAAATATTAACCTATGTTAGACTCTAACATGAAAACATTTTTTCCAAGGCTAATACATGGAAAATAACGGAAACGATAAAATTATCCCCTCCCAATAATCCAGTATGTCCCAAAAAGCCCTGCCCAACTACATAAATTCAGAAAAAAAATCTGCTTTCAAAATAAGCCTATTGGACTATTGGAGCTGTTGGCCTCATACCCAAGAAAATTTATGAGAACCAGTGCAGTAACAGGCAACATACTGTCAGCACACAGAGGAAGAAAACTTGTCAAGACAAATGATGCAGTGGCAGGCAAATACGCAAACACATGAAGGAAAAACAATTTGGAAATTCAGAACAAAAAAAAAAAGTCAGAATAAAAACTAAGCAATGTACTATGGTCTCTCAGAATCACAGAATCCCACACACTTTTGATATATTCTTCAGCTTCAGCATTTAAATGCATGACCTGACTGACAGGACTTTAAAAGTCAGTTTTGCATATATATTTCAGATGTGCTTCTGAAGGGTACATCAGATAGTCATAACTTCAAACAATTTAAGGAGATCTTCTGCCAGGAACTTCATTTATACTCAACACAATAGTTACTATTCTGAAGGGCCTACAGTCAAAATGAGCAACAGAACATGACAACAATTAATGCCTTTAAACACAGGTCCTCTACATTTCTACTGCTTTTCTATTTACTGCCTTTGACTTCCAGATCATTTCATTTTCAGGTTACTATTTTCTTTATTCTAGTATTTATGAAGTCAAAGATGAATCTAAGGTGACATACTTCTTGATGCAACACGTGAGTGAGCCTACCGGGGGCGGGGGCGGTCCTTGACCTGTTGTTTACCAATAAGGAAGGGTTAGTCAGTGATATTGTGGTTGGAGGAAACCTGGGATGCAGCGATCATGAGATCATAGAGTTCTCAATCGGCTACGTGCCAAGAAGGGGCACAAATCAAACCTCCATGCTCGACTTTCGGAGGGCTGACTTCGGGCTGTTTAGGAACTTGATTGAGAGGGTACCATGGGAAAAAGCCCTTAATAGCAGAGGGGTCCAGGGGGGCTGGACATACTTTAAGAATGAGCTCATGAAGGCACAGGAGCAGGCGGTCCCAATGTGCCGAAAAGTGAGTCGGAGGGGCAGATGGCCAGTCTGGATGAGCAAAGAGCTCCTGAAGGAGCTGGGGGAGAAAAAGAGGATGTACAACCTTTGGAAAAAAGG